>JARHVA010004876.1:250000-855000 GCA_037957365.1 Torreya grandis
GCACCAGAGCAAAGGCAAAGCAAAAATTAAAAGCATCTACATTGTCACATATTATTTTAGTTGATATTGTTTATAGGACACTATTATCAAAACTAGATAGTAGCATCAATACAACCATCCTAAGCTGACATAACTGTCTAGAGAGCTAGAGGCACAAAATCTAAAATCTAACAACTCTTCTAGAACTATCTTCTTACCTAATTTTATCCTATTCTAGATCTGGATCTACATTAGTATTAGATCTAACTAAGTAATTTTTTTATGCCATTTCTATATCTAGCATAGTTTTACTTTCCATTAATAGTTTATCTCAATTTAATAAATTCAATATATGGTATATTTGAGTTTATCATTTAATTGGCCTATTATAGATATAATATTCACTATTGTGCCTTATCATTTATATATCCTTAATTGTATCCAACCAAGAGGATCCCAATCCAAATTAGGGTTAAACATTTGGTGAATTAACGTGAACATCAAACCCTAGGACATTAGGTTTTTTTATTTCTTTCCTTATTATTGATCCTTGATTGATAAATCTTGCAATCATGTTTGCCATGGACATATATATAAATTATTTCATGGTCCAATACCTTATATTTGTTATGTTTTTTTATGTTACTTCTCTTGTAAAATTAATTAAGCAAATTTGTACATATAATGAGAGAGTGTTAAAATAGAGACAACATTTCATATCTCTTCAAAATTCTTATTGCAATGCTATATAACTAATATTTAGATGCCAGCATGCATGATCTTAACCATTTATTCTACCCAAGCCTTATTCAAGTGATATTTACCATCTCACACCCATTATTTTCCCATTGCTTATACTGGATTATGTGGTCTATGTTGTTACTTCTTAAAGAGGTAGGGTTGTTCAACCTACACTGCCACTTATCAATATACAAGTCCTCTTACACCTAAACTTGTGATAAAATATAAGGGATATGACCTTGTTGACCAATTGAGAAATACACATGTTAAATTTTCAATACTTGAGTTCTTAAAATAATCTAATGTTTACAAAGATACCCTATATGAGACATTTCATGAAACTCAAGTTCCAAATGATATTGAGCCTCCTTATTTTGTAGATATCATGAAAGATATCAAGAACAATGCCAAACTTATTACATTTGATCCAACCAACTGACCATCCAAATATATTATTGATCAAGAGTTACCTTTGTTTATACAAGTGAAAATACAAATTAAGGGCATCAAAATGGTGCTCATTAATTATGGATTGAGCCTAAACATTTATAGCATCATTTTTTTAACCACCATGGGCATTAGCACCAATCTAATTCAAAATTACATTAGATGTGACATTACATTAGATGTGACATTAGGACCAAAAAAAATTTCAGCTATTTTTTAGGTAATGTCTCAATCATTGTTTTATAATGTACTTTTGGGCAAACTTTACACACATTCAATGGAAGCTATCCCGTCTACACTTCACATATGTGTAAAATTCATACATGATGGGACTTTATTAACAATGCCCACTAATGATGAACCTTTAAATTTTTTTAAAATTATATAATTTAAAATCAAATTCATTTTTATAGTGGTACCACCTAAATAATGCATTCTTATTGAGCATATACACACTTATGAAATAGGTGAGTCAAGTACAATGGTTCCTCCATCTCAAGATGAAAATAAGGTACCAAATATTAAGGTACACATAGATATACATCAAGATCAATAACCATTACCAAAGGATCCATTAAACCCATAAAAACCTCCTTCATTTGAGCTTCCTTCATTGGTTAATACTGAGTAGAATAATGGGCATGTTTATGATTAATATGATAATGATGATGATGCCACTCATGACATGATAGATGAGAAAATGTTCACACTAAAATTTGAACCACTTGATCACCTTTTGCATAACTTTTTTAAAACCCATAGGTCTTAGTACATATATAATCAATCCACTTGCAAAAGAAATGACTCTGAATCCAAATAAGGGGAACACATCCATGGTAGATGAGTATATACATATTTTTCATTCAACTTATCCCTATTAGTTAAAAACATTAAGACAACCTTATAAATTTTAAATGCAAATATACCATGTAAACAATGTGGAGTCTTCTCTATAAGCTTCACAACCTAAAAAATGGTAAAATCCTTCATATATTTTGAATGAAAACTATATTTCAAAGTGCCCAAAGCATGAAGATTTGACTATTACTACTAATATTGATGGGGTATATTTATGCCATATTTAGTTTGATAAGAACAAGTGGGATGTAACTTGTGGAGTTACATTCCTCAAAAAATTGGGACATACTACGGATGAACTCATATACCCTCCATTGATGCCATATTCTCATGGATACATTCAGTTACCTATTACTTGTGGTACATGTGTGGTGTCCACAACCACATGGATACTAGACCATGACCCCATTTAAAATTAAAGCTTGGATAAGATTGGCTAGACAAATAGAAATCCAAGTTAGATACTACAAATATGTTTCTTACCTCTCTTTATATGGGAACATATATTTGTATGATACATGATGGATACAGTTATCTTCCCACACCATTATCTTCAAAGAAGACATTGGATAAATGATGCAGAAGCACTCAAATTGATGTTGGTTCAGGTAATTTTGGTTTGAATAGTATTTTGTATTCAATTAGAATGTTTAGGATGTTTAAGACATTTTTAGGAGTCTTCTTAGGCACCTTGGAGTGCTTTCCATCTGCTTATAAGTGATAGGATAGTTTAAGTTTTCAAATTTAGATTTTCCCGCCATTTTGTCAAGTTTAAAAATTTGAATAATTTTGCATAGTAAGGATGTTTTAGGAGGTGGTTTAGAAGTATTAAAGGTGTCAATATTTAGGAAACATGAAATAAAGACACTATGGACCACACCCTTGATCAAGAGTCACATTGTATGGTAAAATCAACCTTGTTTCTTGTGCAAGGTGAAAATATTCTTGTTGTGACCATTGGAAAGGTAGTTACAAAGTTAGTTTTGATATAAAGTTTTTAAATTTTGGTTTTTAATTCAGTTGGTAAGATGTATTCTATGAAGCAAGGGCATTATTCACAAGAAACATTGAATAAATATTCTCAAAATTACCAAAGAGATCTATATCCTATTTTCTTGAATATGCAAGTGTAGTTGAGTGTCAACAGAATGCTCCATGAATGGAGATTCAATAATTTTATGTTTATAAATATTGATAATTTGGTTTTGTGAGTTCATTACCTATTTATAATTATGTTTATGTGATTATTTTGATTAAATTTCATATCACTTTGTTTGGGAGCCCATGTACTCTATTGAATTCATGTTTACATAGTCTATCAACCTATAAAATGTTGAAAGTGTTTGAATAGAGGTAGTAAATCAATTGGTTGGTGAATCCATGATGCATGATAATTTTAGTTAGACCCATTTAAATCTTCCTCAATGATGATAAATCTTTTAAATCCTAATATCCTCAAGACAATGATCATAAACCCTACAAACTGGGACTATGTATACATGGAGATCAAAATCAATGAGAAAATAAGGAAAAAAGGATTTGTTAAGGTAAATTAATGCATGTAAAGGTTTGAGTGGAGTAAAAAATACCTTAAAAAATCCTCATATTTTATTAAAACCCTTTTTTGGTACTTAAACCATTAGATAGTTTCTCTCAGTGACTGTAGAGTAGGATTGTGTATGTAGTAAAGTCAAGAATGACTCCAAAATCTTGAATAAATGTAAGCACATGAGAATTAGGTGCTTTTAAATGTTGTATAAATATTAATTAGATGTAATTCAATGATCATATTGTGTGGAAAGAGGAATGGAATCTTAAAATAACATTTTGTAAGCCCTCAAGTCTTGATAGTGATTATAAGCCATAATCTAGGGTTTCAAGGTTCAAATCCAATTTCATGACATTTTAACCAATGAAGGTTCTTAAAAAAAATTATTTTGAAAGTTTTCAATGTGTTTTAAAATATTTTTTAGGTTTTGGGACTGTGGGGTATGGTTGTGTATGTCTACAGCGACTTGTGTGTGTAAGGGTAGACTAGGCCTAATAAAGACCCAAAAAAAGTTTGAAAAGGGACTTCCTAGATGATTTTGAGGATGAAAATTCATAAAAATATGGAGAATAATATAGGGTAATAGTATCAATAATTATTTTCTCTCTAAACATCTGTATATATCTATACATTAAAAATTTGTTTAAAAAAAGGTTAGTAACATGCCTATCAAAGAGAGCAAAGTAGTGAAAGGAGTTAGTGTTTTTGGAAGGTGTGTACATTCAAAGGATGGTACTAAGGGAATAAAAATTCTTTTTTAAGGTTTCAAAAACCATAAATTTAGCAATGAATTCAAGAACCATTAAATGTACATTGAATCCATGATATATACCTCAAGGAAGTGAGTCCAAAACATAGAAAAGTGAGAGTTAGTTGGCATAACCTCTACATAATTTGGTATCATAGCCTAGGATATCTTTTTAAGGATGAAATTCATCATGGTAAGTATAGGATTAGCATAAATATTAACATCCTAAAGGAGGTTTCAAGTAGTGGATGCTTTGGTGGTTGAAATGAGGAACTTGCAGGCAAGATTGTAAGCCATAGAGTTGGCATGGTGAAGAGAGATAAATAGAGGTGATTTAAGTGATGGTAAGGATGATATTACTCATGAATAAGTATTATATTAAGGTTATTAAGGAATATTTTAAGATATATTCATTAGAGCATTGCTTCGGGTAACTTTAAAACCCAAGATGGAAGTGCCCATGTATGAGGATATTCTTAATGTGGAGGCATTGGTTGACTAGATCATAGCCATGGAAAAATAATTTGATTATAAATAATTTAAAGAGAATAAAAATTTGAATTTTTTAGTAACTAGGTTGAAGGGTCATTCATCTTTGTGGTGGGATGGCATACAGGAAGAAAGAAGAAGAAGAGGTAAAGACAAGATAAACTCATGGGATAGAATGGTGGCCAAAATGAAAGGAAAGTTCATGCCTAAAGACTCTCAGACCCACTTATTTAGGAGGATTAAAAACTTGAGGTAGAAATATATAACATTTAAATAATACATAGAAGAGTTCTCCAAGTTGACCATTCATGCTAGACACATAGAAGATGATGTTGAGAAAGTTTCTAGATACATAAATAGCTTGAAGTTTTCCATTCAAGATGATTTGAGTATTTTAGCACCTATAAGTGCTAATGATGCCTATCAATCAATATAGATGGCATAAGATAAGTTATAATAAGGCAAATTTAATTTAATATAGGTAGAGGTGGAAGAAGCTAAAGAGGTAGAGGCCAACAAGAAGGAAGAGGGTATCCAAGCAATAGGAGTCAATAAGTGGGTAGTATTTTAGAGGTTTTAAGTTCATAAAAAAGAGGTGGTTATAATAATAAAGGTGTAAAATCCTATGGTATAGGAAGATGCAATGGTTAGTTTGTAGTTAAGTGCTTCAAGTGCAATAAGTTTATAGGGCATAGGTCTTATGAGTGTCTTGAAGATGTGCAAAGTGGAAGCTCTTAGAGTGAGAGTAGATATCAGGTGGTACAAAAAGATTAAGAGAGAGTATATTCATTTCCTAATTATATGTAGGAACCTAAAATAGGTGAAATCTTATTGATAAAGAGAGTTCTCTTGAAGACTAGCCAAGAAGAGAGAGAACCACCACAAAGAAAGACGTTGCTCCAAACCATGTGAAAGAGTAAAGGTAAGTGCAGAAATTTTATATTATACAATGGTAGTATGGATAACTTAGTGTCTTCATTTATGGTGTCTAAACTAATCCTATAAATAGTAATCATCCAAGCCCATATAAGGTTTTTTGGATCCAAAATAGTCACCAAGTCCTAGTGAGTGCATAGTGTTATGTAAACTTGTAGATAAGGGAATAAAAGGATAGAGTATTGTGTGATGTTTTCCATATCATTATTTGGAGACCATGGTATTATGATATGATAGCTTTGCATTAAGGGATAGATAAAACTTATATCATTGAGAAATATGGCTTCAGGCATACATCAAAACCATTTAAGGATAATGCCTAGAGAGAGACACTAGGTAGTGTCATGATGTTTGGAGGGAATGAGTACCTACCTAAATAAATTAGTTGTAGTAGTAAGTACAAGAGCATGATAGTTGAAAATAAGTGCCAAGAAGGAGACAAGATAGTATAATTTTCCAACACATTATAAGAAAAGAATGCAACAATGGAAAAACATTTTGATGAGTTGAAGGTAAGCAAAAAGGAGTTGTTACACTCAAACTAGAAAGGAAAGTTTTTTTTAAATGAACATTTGAAGAATTTTTTTATAAAATCATCCTCTCATTTGACCCTCATACAAAATAGTGAGTATCTAAAAGTTTTTGTTAAGAAAGTACCCATGTTAAGTGAGTTGGTGATGGAAAAAGAATAAAATTATCAAATGAAGAGTGAATAGTATAAATAAGTAGATAAAGAGGTTATAGAGGTTGAGGATCTTCTAGAAGATAAAAAGGAACCATCAGCATCAATTCTAAAGACAACAGACCTAAGCATGGATAAGAGAAGCATGCCAAAGTAAGAGACTAGTTTCTAAGGAGATAACCAAGAGTTTGTTTTCTTTGACTTGTGTGTCCCATGTGCATGGTTTTAGGAAAAGTACCAAGTGTTGAAGATGGTCAGGCTAAATATTAATATGTAAGACATCAACCTCAAAGGAGTAAGCAAGGTGGAGTTGGTCAAAGTGCAAACAGGTCTATGTGTTACTCATAGACCTTGGGATATAGGATGTGAACCATTTTATAGGAGGAGAAAAATAGAGAGAGGAATGGTAGGGAGATCAATACAATTTTAAAAACTTTTATGGAAATTTTCCTTGTATACCACAGGTGTATGATGTAGGAGCATCCTTCTTGGATGACTCAAATTGATGTTGATTCAAGTAATTTTGGTTTGATTAGTCATTTATAGTCAATTGTAATGTTTATGATGTTTAAAAATTTGTTATGAGTCTTCTTAGGCACCTTTTAATGCTTTACAAGTGCTTAGAAATGATAGGATAGTTTAAGTTTTCAAATTTAGATTTTCCTACCATTTTTTCAAGTTTAAAAATTTGAATAATTTTACATAGTAAGGATGTTTTAGGAGGTGGTTTAGAAGTATTTAAGGTGTCAATATTTAGGAAAAATTAAATAAAGACACTATGTACCATACCCTTGATCAAGAGTCACATTGTATAGTAAAATCAACCTTGTTTCTTATGCAAGGTGAAAATGTTCTTATTGTGACCATTGGAAAGGTAGTTAGGTAGTTGGTTTTGATATAAAGTTTTTAAATTTTGGTTTTCAATTAAATTTAAAATATTTATTTGAGGAATCAAGAGAATTATTCCAAAGAAACATTGAATAAATATTCTCAAATTTGCCAAAAAGGAGGTTTGTACCCTATTTTCTTGAATATGCAAGTGTAGTTGATTGTGAACAAAATGCTCCATGAAAGGAGATTCAACAATGTTATGTTTATGAATATTGATAAATTGGTATGTTTAGTTTATTACCTATTTATGATTTTATTTTTTTTATTATTTTGATTAACTTTCATATCACTTTTTTTGGGAGCCCATGTACTCTGTTGAATTCATGTTTGCATAGTCTATCAAGCTAAAGAATGTTGAAAGTGTTTGAATATAGGTACCAAATTGATTGGTTGGTGAATCCATGATGTGTGATAAATTAATTTATACCCTTTTAAATCTTCCTCAATTATGGAAAACGTTTTAAATCCTAATATCCTCAATACAGTGATCATAAACCCTGCAAACTAGGACTTTGTATACAGGGAGATCAGAATCAATGAGAAAATAAGGAATACAGGATTTGTTAAGGTAAATTAATGCATTTAAATGTTTTATTTTATTAAAACATACCTTCAAAAATAATAATATTTTATTTAAGCCTTTGGTGTTACTTAAACCCATAGGTAGTTGCTCTTGGTGACTACAGAGTAGGACTATGTATATAGGAAAATCAAGAATGACTCAAAAATATTGAACAGAAGTAACCACATGAGAATATAGTGATTTTAAATGTTTTATAAAGATTATTAAAACTTCATTCAATTAACATAGTGAGTGTAAATAAGAATGGAAGCTTGAAACAACATTTTGTAAGCCCTCAGAACTTGATAGTGATTACAAGCCCTAATCTAGGATTTCAAGGTTCAAATCTAATTTCAAGACATTTTAACTAATGAAATTTCTTCAAATTTTTTAGTTTAAAATTTTTCCATGTGTGTTTAAATATTTTTTATGTTTTTGTACTTTGGGGTATGGTTTTATACATTTGCATCCACCTCTCTGTGTGTAAGGGTAGACTAGGCCTAACAAGGACCTAGAAGAAGTTTGAAATGGACTTTCCATATGAGTTTGAGGATGAAACTTCATAAAGAGATGGAGAAAAATATATGGTACTAGGATAAATAATTATTTTCTCTTTAAACATATGTCCATATCTATAAATTAAGAATTTATTCAAAAAATGGCTAGTAGCCTCCTTGTCAAAGAGAGCAAAGTAGTGAAAAAAGTAAGTGTTTTTGAAAGGTGTGTACATTTAAAGGAGGGTAATAAAGGAATAAAAAGGTCTATGTTAAGTTTTCAATAACCATAAATTAATCAATTAACTTAAGAACCATTAAGTGAAAACTAAATCCATGATATATACCTCAAGGAAGTGAGTCCAAAACATAGAGAAAATAGGGTTAGTTGGCATAACCTCTACATCAACAAACAATTGAAGAAGAGAAAATCCATCATTATAAACAACACTTGAAATTTTTGAAAAATTTTCCTACATATTTTGATGATGAATACTTCCTTGATTGGAAATATTAAATCACTAAATATTTCAAAAATACCAAAAAAAATAAAAACATTCAAAAAAAATTAAAAAACATTTTTGGCACTTACATATTCTATTGGATCCTTAACACCCATGTGTTACTTACATATTTATGGATGAAATAATTATTTATTCCTACATACATATATATGTCACACTTCTACATTTGGGTATGATACATGCATACACAGATACATGATACATTCCTATGTCAGATATTGGGCTTTCCCTATACTCAGGTCATATTGACATTGGGGGCATCCACTTATTTGATATTGATACACATAGTTTATATGATTCAATTATTACTCTTCACTATCATGTTTGATCTTACATATGTACTTACATGTGTCTATTATCCATTATTATATCTTACACAGTGTACTTCATATGTTATACACTTGACATATTTTTCCTAACACATTGGATCCATGGGATACTATGACATGTTTATGTTGGTTTCTTATGTTTCTCATTTTTACATTTCCTTGAGTGTTTTACCTTACTATTATCTTGATTTTTTGATCATTTGAATATGGTTCATTGTATTTGGCCCCTATGCCTATGTTTTCCTTCTTGGACATTTGAATATGTCATTGCTTGTTGTATGTACATTTGAATATGTCATTATTTGCCTTTATAGGAACTTGACTAAGTCATGTCCATTTGATTTTGTGGTATTTTAAAATGTCCCTTGTTTTAAATCTCCTTGGACCATTGCCTTTTGACTTGCTTTTTAATTCTCTTATGTGTGTTCTTGTTTGCTTTTTGAGCTTGTACTATTACTATCTAAACATTGCCATGATATTTATCATGAACTTTAGACCTACATGTGATCACATTGGTTATATGTGCTTCAATGATACATTTACCTATACATGTTGATTCTACATAATACATGGTTACATTCACAAAATTTACAATTATCTTACCCTTTGGAGGTGAGGTAACTTCTAGATAGTATTTTTTCCTCACCTTAAAGAGGGGCATATTCTATGGAGGCATGTCATATGGACATGGATTACACATATTCATAGTTTTCATATTCTATGGGGGCATTTCATATGTACATGTCTTCTACACATTCACAATTTTTAGATTCAGTGGGATCATGTCAAACTAACATGACTTTCACACATTCATAGTATTTAGATTTAGTGGGGACATGCTTTGGAAGCATGTTCTCCACACTCATTCAGTATTTGGTACTTATACCAATTATTATATTCAATGGGTGCATGTCATATATAAATCACTTCCACATATCCATAGTTTCCAGATTCGATGGGGGCATGCTTTGGAAGCATGTTTTCCACAGCTATTTAGTATTCAACATCTCCAATTTATAGTGGGGGAATGTTTTGGAAACATGTCCTCCATATTATTACTTATATTAGTTTCATATTTATCCATATATATTGAGGGTATGCTTTAGAATCATGTCCTCCACACTTACACCATTATCTAAATTGGCCAAAGTGCACAATTATATGATTCAAATTCATAATTGTGGCAGAATTCTATACATGGTATATGCATTAAAAAGTGCAAAGACAAAGAACAAGTCTATTCTAAGCTAAATTATACTAGAGTTAGAGCAACAAATGAAAGAAATAATAATTAAAAACCTTCATATTTTAGACACAAGAATCCTCCATTGCAATTTAAATCTGATTTGCTCTATTAAAATGTGGTGCTCACTCCTCCAATACAAAGGTAAAATAGGCAGAATTTGGATGTAAAAAATTGACTTTGACTTTCTTTGGATGTAAGATTTGATTATGATTTGCTAGATTTTTATTGTGATTTCTCAATATTTGTGATTTATTGTAACATTTGTGTTCTTTTTTGAAATGAGGATTCTCAAACTTATTTATAGAAGATTGGATTATGATCTAACGGTAGAGGATCAATTAGACTTTTTCAAGGTTCCAAATGATCAATAGTTGAGGATGAGTCCTCATCCATGAGGATGGAGACTATTTCAACTAGGTGAGGAAAAGGAGGGGTTGATTATCAAACTTAGTCAAAATGGATTGACAACTCAGTGGAGGAGTCATAGGAAGTGGAGGTTGTCATGGATTTGGTTGGGATGAGGGAGAGAAAAGTGGGAAAAGTTTGAATTGGTAAATTAAGGAATTAAATAATTAAAATAAAGAATAAAAGGTGCATAATTGAATTTTTCAAAAGTATTTGAATAAATCAATTAATTGATTTTAGGAATAAATGTTAATTATTAAATTAAGAAGAATTAAAAATTATGAATTAAAAAGTGTAAAGATAAAGAACAAGTCTATTCTAAGCTAAATTCTACCAGAGTTAGAGCAACAAATGCAAGAAACAATGATCAAAAACCTTCACATTTTAGACATAAGAATCCTCCTTTGTGATTTAATTCCAATTTGCTCTATTAAAATGTGGTGCACACTCCTCTAATGCAAAGTTGAAATGGGCAGCATTTGGATGCAAAAGATTGACTTTGATTCATTTTGGATACAAGATTTGATTATGATTAGCTAGATCCTGATTATGATTTCTTAATAATTGTGATTGATTATAATAGTTGTGTTCTTTTTTGAAATTAGGATTCTTAAACTTATTTAAAGAAGACTGGATTATGATCTAATGGTGGAGGATCAATTGGACTTTTTCAAGGTTCCAAATGATCAATGATTGAGGATGAGTCCTCATCCATGAGGATGGAGACTATTTCAACCAGGTGAGGAAGAGGAAGGGTTGGTTAGCAAACTTATTCAAAATGGATTGAAAATTTAGTGGAGTCATAGGAAGTGGAGGTTTTCATGGATTTGGTTGGGATGAGGGAGAGAAAAGTGGGAGAAGTTTGAATTGGTAAATAAAGGAATTAAATAATTAAAATAAAGAATAAAAGGTACACAATTGAATTTTTCAAAAGTATTTGAATAAATCAATTAATTGATTTTAGGCATAAATGTTAATTATTAAATTAAGAAGAATGATTTATAAACTTAAGAAGAATGATTAAGATGCATTTTGACACTAAATGAAAATTAGGTGTCTACACATGGTACCATTGTTATACATAGTTTTAGCATGAGACATATCTAAAGTGCATATGTTATGCAACATGTGCCTAATATTTTAAAATCTTAATAAATTTCAAATTACAAAACCATTTCACATATTAATACCCCATGGACTTTATCAAACCAATCTACTATAGTAGTTAGTTCACCTTTTGGTATAGTTGAGCTAATTAAATCACTCAATCTTGCCAATTTTTCATGTTGGATCTAATTGTATCATCTAACCTCACTAGGATATAAGTATCATTGGGTTACACAATTGAGTTAATCTCAACTTCTCAGTAGCAATTCACTTTTTCTCCAAATTTTGGGGCATGTGACTCTCTCTCTCTCTCTCTCTCTCTCTCTCTCTCTCTCTCTCTCTCTCTCTCTCTCTCTCTCTCTCTCTCTCTCTCTCTCTCTCTCTCTCTCTCTCTCTCTGTGTGTGTGTGTGTGTGTGTGTGTGTGTGTGTGTGTGTGTGTGTGTGTGTGTGTCCATCTATCTATATATCAAGTGGGAGAAGTTTGAATTGGTAAATTAAGGAATTAAATAATTAAAATAAAGAATAAAAGGTACATAATTGAATTTCTCAAAAGTATTTGAACAAATCAATTAATTGATTTTAGGAAGAAATGTTAATTATTAAATTAAGAAGAATGATTGATAAACTTAAGAAGAATGATTAAGATGTATTTTGACACTAAATGAAATTTAGGTGTCTACACATGGTACCATTATTATACATAGTTTTAGCATGAGACATATCTAAGGTGCATATGTTATGCAACATGTGCTTAATATTTTAAAATCTTAATCAATTTCAAATTCCAAAACCATTTCACGTACTAATACCCCATGAACTTTTATGGACTTTATCAAACCAATCTACTATAGTAGTTGGTTCACCTTTTGGTATAGTTGAGCTGATTAAATCACTCAATCTTGCCAATTTTTTATGTTGGATCTAATTGTATCATCTAACCTCACTAGGATATAAGTATCATTGGGTTACACGATTGATCTAATCTCAACTTCTAGGTAGCAATTCACTTTTTCTCCAAAGTTTGGCACATGTGACCTCTCTCTCTCTCTCTCTCTCTCTCTCTCTCTCTATATATATATATATATATATATATATATATATATATATATATATATATATCTGTCTGTGTGTGTGTGTGTATGTATATGTATATGTATATGTATATGTATATGTATCTCTCTCTATCCATCTATCTATCTATCTATCAAGTGGGAGAAGTTTGAATTGGTAAATTAAGGAATTAAATAATTAAAATAAAGAATAAAAGGTACATAATTGAATTTTGTAAAAGTATTTGAATAAATCAATTAATTGATTTTAGGAAGAAATGTTAATTATTAAATTAACAAGAATGATTGATAAACTTAAGAAGAATGATTAAGATGCATTTTGACACTAAATAATATTTAGGTGTCTACACATGGTACCATTGTTATACATAGTTTTATCATGAGACATATCTAAGGTGAATATTTTATGCAACATGTGCCTAATATTTTAAAATCTTAATCAATTTCAAATTCCAAAACCATTTCACATACTAATACCCCATGGACTTTATCAAACCAATCTACTATAGTAGTTGGTTCACCTTTTGGTATAGTTGAGCTGATTAAATCACTCAATCTTGCCAATTTTTCATGTTGGATCTAATTGTATCATCTAACCTCACTAGTATATAAGTATCATTGGGTTATATGATTGAGCTAATCTCAACTTCTAGGTAGCAATTCACTTTTTCTCCAAATTTTGGGGCATGTGACTTAAAATCTCTCTCTCTCTCTCTCTCTCTCTCTCTCTCTCTCTCTCTCTCTCTCTCTATATATATATATATATATATATATATATATATATATATATTTGTGTGTGTGTATCTCTCTATCTCTTTATCCATCTATCTATCTATCTATCTTATATATAGATGGATAGAGAGAGAGAGAGAGATATACATACATACATACATACATACATATATATATGTATGTATGTATGTATGTATGTATGTATATATCCTTGGATATATGCACTTTAAATATCTATCTATATTTATCATAATCTTAGTTTTAGAGCCTTACATGATACATCTTTTCCAAAATAACTTGCCAATAGGCAAAGCGGTTACATTGACACATAAGTGTACTCCTAAATTCTATTCTTTCAAATTTCAATCTATTTCAAGTAAATTTAACCTAGATTATATGCACTAATTTTACATTGTAACATACTCTTAGTTGTAGGTCAGTCACTAGAAAATCACTCAAATTCAACTCAAGTAAAGATAAGGTGTGCCTACACACCTAGGTACTTATTCCTTTCTTTTAAACTAGTAATTTAATTACTAAATTAAAAAGGGGGGAAATGTAGAAAATATTGTGTGATTATGTAGTACCTTAGTCTTATACACTCAGCAAACTCAAACCTTGGTTATTCCTCTTATTTATACACATGCCTTGTTTTCACAATCCTTGAATGTGTTTTATCTTGTGCCCCTTGGCCTACCTCTTAGTATAACTAGTCTTATATTGATGACACAAACAACCTATCTTGCCCAGAATGCTTAAAATGTACTTTTCTTACACCTCTATAAGTTTTGATCCTGCACCTATTTTTCTACGTCTTGAACACTAACATTTAGGACAGATAGTAGCATTAATGTTACTATCCTACCTGACACAACTACCCAAAGACGTAAAGTCATATAATTTTCAAATGAAACATATTCCAATGGTTAGCCTAAGTTCTTTAATGTGAGTTATCTCCTACTAGGCTTTGGTATAAATACAATATCAACCCTCATTCATTCCTTACTTGGGAAAAATCTATAGCCTAGAAATCAGATCATAGAGCACTTAAGAAGCACTTGAGTTATAAAAAACTTTCCTATTCTACCCTATTTTGACATAATTCAAAGGAACAACCTATATATAGGTTTTAAGTAATAAAGGAGTAGTCATAAGGTTCTATTTGTAAAGTTACAAAGTAGCTCACTTTTTACTTGCTTCACACACATTGCATGATTCACACACAAGCCAACATATAGGGGTGAACTACATGAGTTTGAGGCCCTCTTCTAGATTATTGGTTATGTAGGTATCACCCTTTTACAATAGGGCTATTGCAGGTCAACTTGATACTATGTACCCACTAACCCATTTTCCCTAAGGTCACATTGAAGATGAAAAGGTAGGGTTTTACCATTTCATAAGGAGCGATACTCTATGACCCAGATATAAATGCACCAAAATGAAGGTGAAGTAAACCCTAGAATCATCTAGGGGATTGAATCTTATTTTAGTTTATATTCTATATAAGACACTAGCATCAAACATGGATAGTAGTATCAATGTAACCATCCCGGGCTGATGTAATTGTCCAAAGAGCTAGAGGCACCAAATCTAGAATCCAATAATTTGTTTTAAAACTATCTTCATGCCTAATTTTAACCTATTCTAGATCCAAATCTACATTATCATTAGATATAACTAAGTACTTTATTTTATTTCATTTCTATATCTAGCATAGTTGTACTTTCCATTAATAGTTTATCTCAATTTAATAAATTTAGTATATGGTACATCTGAGTTTACAAATTTATTGGCATATTATAGATCTGATATTCACCCTTGTGCCCTATCATTTATATATCCTTAACCATATCCATAAAAGAAGATCCTAATCTAAATTAGGGTTAAATAGTCCCCAGAGTCTTTGTCGACTTTATAAAATGCCAAACAATAGAGCATCAATTAGATCTCTACCCAAAAATTGACATCAATTGTATTTCAAAACATAAAAACAAATAAATGATCAAATTAAACACTTCATCATCCATGTACAATACTACATTATCTATTTTCTATCTTTATAACTATATCAACCATGTATAGAACTACATTGGCCATATACTAAACTCAACTTTATTAGCTATATACCTAATTATATTAGCCCTATCTAAAATTTTACTCTATCAAATTTTATGTATTATATTATCCTTCTCTCTAGACTCCATTGGCCAAATTATATGTTATCATCCATCCCACCACATTATCAGCCAAGTTTACAACTATACCAGTAACATCAATTTCATACTACATTGATCACTCTATACAAAACTATATCAACCACTATATATGCCATCATCTAGATCCACAAACTCATCCTTTTTAACTACATTACCCTAGCTGATATTATCTTATTTATGTGGTGATTTTTCACTAGGTTGTAATAAATAACCTTGACCTAATTTTTGGCATTTTGTCTCCTACCTATTTCCTATTTTAATTTTTACTTAATTACTACATTTTCTAGGGCAAATTTCATTACATGTATTTTCCCCAATGTCTATTTTTCCTAATTTAGTCCATTTTAATTCAATCACACTTTATTAATAACTGCACCCCATACCTTAACTACACTAGTTGCATTATTGTTTGCCCTCCAACTCATCTACCTTCTCAAGCATGGGCCATCATCTCTCTCTTTTCTAAATTTGGATACATAGAGCTCTAGTTTCCAAAAATAGAAAATGTGTAAATGGATAGTAATTCACCACTTTATAGTAAAATTTTGAAAATTTTAAACCTTCAATTATTTACTAATAATTACCATATTTTACTCATAAATTTTTTTCCATAAGGCCTTTTCACAAACCAAAAGAAGCTTTAGAATCCTGATAAAGTAGAAAAAAATCAGTGTTAACACCATATTTTTATTAAAAGTTCAAAATTTATCTTATTTTTCAAGTTTGTCTCTTATTCTGCACATTGAATGACTCTTTTCATCTGCTTCATGCATAACTTCTCTTCAACAACAATAAGGTAAGTGACGGTTTGTATTTAAAAATTGTTTACTTTCATTTATTCTCTATTTTATACTATAATTTTTTAGCTCAATTAGTGTGTTGTTATTTTATCTCTTGAAGCACCATCTCATGTTACACTATGGTGACACATGATGAGCTTCAAGTGGGGCATATGTATACACATAATATTTTTAAACCTCATTATTTATTGATGCTTTATCTCTTGTAATAACCTATCAAGTTTCAATCTTCTTAAGTGCACACCTTAAGGGTGAACTAGGAAAGGGGTGGGTAGATTGATGGTGCTTCATAAGAGACATTGTTATTTATCCATCATGCCTATATCCATTACAGTCCCCTCATACTTGATTAATTAAGAAATATTCCTCCTTATAACCCCAAACTATACCCAAACCCACTATATCAAACTAACTCAATGTAGTATTTCTTGATTCCTACCAATATTCAAACTAAGTTAGCCTAGGTCGATGTATTCTAAAAGTTACGGTAGATGTTTTGCAATTAATTCAACCATGGTCAACCTAGTTTGAGGTTAAACCATCATATTTTTAACTACATTAAGGTTGTTTGATGACGTTCACTAAAAATTCAAGAAGGGTTAGGATCACTCATCACTATAAATACAAACCCCTATTTCAGTCCAATAGAGAGGAACATTCATTTTTGCATTATCATTTTTCACAATTCTGCTTAGGTCTACATTTGGGGAATCCATTTCTTAGATTTTATCTTAGAGGGAAAAAATGTTTCTTGTGGAATATTGGATGCAATAGGAGGAGTCCTTTTAGATTAGAGCTTGGTTCAACCTTCATGATTCTTACAACCAAAATAATCTCTTGTAAAACACCACTAGCCAAGGGGGAGATTGAGGCTCGATAGATCTTGTTCAAGGTAAGTATATTCTAACCCTAGCTCTTTCATTTGATAGATAAAATTTTCACAATTACTTGCTTGAACAAATATATAACTCCTTGTTTGAATTTCATCTACACTTATACTTAGTATGGCTACAAGATTTTTCAAACTTGCCATTTCCCACCTTAGGTGACTTGGGCCATCATTTGCCTACGATGGTTCCTTACCATTTTTAGTTTGTTTTTAACCATACCCCTTATTTGTGTTGTTATCTTGGAAATACTAGATTAGATAAATTCTAATATTAGAGATCTAGATAGGTGTATTTCATTATATTTATTGATTGGAGGCTTTGGAACCATCTCTATTGATGTTGTGTCATAAGTGCTCCTCTTGATAGGTTTAGGATATCCATTTGGTCATATCCTAATACATTAAGCATCAATGGGATCTATTTTATTTACCTTATCTAAGTCTCTTAGATTAGATAAGTTGCAGGTTAGTCCTAACTCATTATATGCATTTAGCATCTACACTTAGAGCCAATCAACAGCTTCACAATTATCAAAACCTCATCAAGAGGTGATTAACTTAGGTACGATCTATAATATAGTTATGTTTTAATGTAAGGAGGTATATCATCATGATTGCAGTCATTCACCACCTCTATAAGATGGTGAACACACTCAAAAAATTATAGGGTTTTCAATTGGGTGATTTCATGAAAAGTACCCAAAAACCTACCTAGGTAACAACTTTTCTATTTTAGCGTAGATTTCATGAAAAAAAATATTGATCAATTATTGTGTGCTCTTGGAATGTATGTGGCCTCACTAACATGACCTGTAAGTATATTATATGTGATATGTGTCAAGTTTTTTCCAATATGAAAATTCTTTGTCTATAAAAAATTAAAATTTTTGGTTTGTATCTCACCTCCACTATCATAATAATTTGGTTTGGTGTTGTCTATTAGATGTCTAAACATGATATGGGATGTGGGGGAGTTGTCAACTTAATTATCCCCTCTTTTGCATCAAGTTCTCAATTGGGGATTTAATTATACTAATTGAATGGTATGCACCCTATTATAATTTATTTTTCATTTACTCAGTACTTCAAACACTTATGTGTCCAAGGATGAAATGGAAAGTGTGGCATTCAAGGAGTGATTAGTCAACTCTCTCCTTGATGACAACTAGATCCTAAGTAGATATTTCAACCTGGTTGAACATTATGAAGATAGGGGGGTTACCCCTCATATGTTGGTATGCTAATGAAAGAGAGGTGTGGTTTTACAAGTATAATAAACTCACACTCTTCAACACCAACCACCATTGATGCCTTCTACCTACCTTGCCATGATACATGTGATCTAATATTTGGTAAGGTATAGATTAGGTTGCCAAGAGGCTTGATAGAGCCATGTTGATAGAGCAAAAAATATTTACCTTTGCCAATAATTTTGATTGCCTTGTAGCTATCATCCTAGATACTCTAATTTTACAACACCTTCCCATCAATTTTTAAATTGGATGAATCTCCCCCAAAGAGTCTCTAAATCACATTTTTCGTAGTTTTTCTCTTCTTTGTCATTTTGGATAGAGAATCACATTGTTAAAATTTGAAATTTGGTGCTTTACCCTTATAGAAATATTGGATGGATTGAGTGGTAGGAAAATGTTATTAGTCAAATAACTACATTTTTTTGCATGTATGGCAGAAAAATAACTATTTTCCACTATAATGCACATAAGTCTTCACATCGTGAATTCATATGAATTTCATAGGAATTGGATATCTTTCCTTTCAACTAGGATTTGAAAATTTAGTTTTCCATGTGGTAGAACAAACTCAAAGTTAAAGATAATTATCAAACTAAGGGGGGCCATATTTGTGTAAGGATGCACTAGTTAAATATTTGAGATAGATATTCTAAGTATTTCTTCACCCTTATTCTCTCCAAGCAAGCAATTAAGTGCATTAAAGTTATCAAATAATTTGCCTCTTTCCTTTCACACCTCACTAATATTTTTAAAGCCTTTGTCTATGACTATCTTAAGGCTTTTGCTACTAAACCTTCATCATTATAAATAGGGTAATGTCTACTCCAAATCCTTCAAGATTCCCCTCACAATCTCATTAAGTCTCAAAGAATGGCATGCAATGTGATTTTATCCATTGAAGAGATTCAAGAGACCACCATGAAAATGGTCATAGATAAAGCTCTTGTAATAGACATATTTCCTTATGAAGTATATTAATAATTATAAGATATTATGGGTGATGATCTTCATAGAGTCTATTTGGAAGCTATCCAAACCAATTCCATTGGAAAGTTAATCAACCAAGGAAATATCAAGTTTATTCCCAAACCATGGTGTTTAACCTTAGAAATAATTAAGTGTGTAAATTAACTATAAAATTTTATAAACTTGAAATTTTATCCAAGAGAGATAAATAAGTCATCTTGCTATATAAAATATGGTGATATATAGAATTTAGAGAAGTTTCAAATTGGTAAATATAAAAATTAGAGTTAGGATTAGAGAGGTGTCCTTGAAAACTAATCTATGAAAAATTTATTATGCACATATTGTCTATGATTATGTAAAACTACTCAACAAGACCTATAAACACAATTTTAATTAAAAATTTGCTTCATTGTATACTCGGACAAGTGTGCAGTAACTAGACAAGGTCCCATTAAGTTTTCATCCTCTACCATAGCTTTGCCTATGTTGAATGTGCACTAAATCTAAAAGTTTGAAGATATTCACCTCTATTTGTATCTCAATTATTTCTATGTGATCTCTGATTTGACACACAGATGACCTATAAAAGATAAAACCTTATCTTTCATAAGTAATAAACATGATCAAATGCAAATCGGTGAAATGTGGGGAAGTGAGATATGGCCAAACTATCCTTAGAAAACCCCTTTTTAACTGAGTGTTACCTATATAGTTTATGTGGAACTACATCGGACCTATATAGATTATGTGGACCTCAATCCGATGTAGTTCTCCCTATAGGGGAGATCATATAAATGTAATGAATGAAATAATTAAACTTGATTAAAATGCTTGAAAAAGTATGGCCTCAACTTGTAAGCAAATAATGTTAACTTCGCTAATGACTGTATTACTACAACAAAATTGTAGTAGATATTTTTGTTGAATGGATAAGTGATTTTTAAATTGCCCTTTTCAACAGAGTGTTAGAGAGTGATAGAGGGGGTGTTTAAATGAGACACTTTATGTGCTCTTATAGGAGAATTTTTGAATTATTTATGATAACTGACCTTATGAAGCATGTGTGAGCCATTAGGAAGCATGCCATTTTGAAAAATTAGCCATTAGAGTGTGGGAAACAAGTTTGTACTAGTAGATGTGAATAAGGAATATGTAGAGGGGAGGTTAGTCTTATGTTAGTCCAATAAAACAAATCAAAATAACACACTAAGAATCATAACACCTCTAGCCTAGACACTAAGGAGATCATAGGTAAAAATCATGCATATGGAAACATAACTAAAACATAAAATAAAACCTTCTTTTACCTTCTTTGGAGCTTGAAATGGCTTGTTGAAGTGGCTTTCTCAGTTTGTGCATCAAGAAATCTTTGACAATGAATATTTCTTTGCTCCTCTCCTTATCACCTTGGTTTGGCTACTTGGCTTAAGAATTTGGCACAGTAACATTACTACAGTGCTTCTCTCTCTTAAAATTAGCATTATAACTATACACTATCAAAAATTGAAGACATTTAGGCATAATAAATTTACACCAAGAGAGCTCAAACATCAATGGGTATGACCTTATATTTATAGCCTCCAAAATTTAACTCTCACCTAAGATGAGTTAAGGTTGAGTGTAAGCATGGAATGAGTTCAAACTAACCCTAGGTGAGTTAAGGCTAACTCTAGTTGAGTTAAAATTTGTCATGTAATTATGATTTTCAATTACTAGGCATAGCTCTCAAATTATATATTTTGGGATATTTTGGAAGAGCTTGGAAACTCATAAAGGCAATGATGAAAAGGCTTGATATTTTGATTTTTAAAATTTTTATTTTTAAATATTCATTAATTACAAATAGATAATTCAACTAATAATTTATTCTTGTTTAATTATATGATTCATTTTGATTAGTATTTTTTCTTTTTTAATATTTGATCAAGTGCCCCACTTAGTGGGCCCATAGGCCAAACTACTAGTTGTTAGGTTGTAAGGTGACTAAGGATGAATCCATGAGACATTATTATTACATACAGGTTAGTATCCCAAATAAAGATGCCTCAACATGATTTTGAGCACTAATGAATGATGCACAGCTAAAATTGGGATGTTTAGTGATTTTTAGGCCTAATTTTCAATGTTTAGTAAGAATTAGTCTAAAGTTTAGTCTAAAGCTAGTTATGGCTAGAATTAGATGTCTATATTTTCCCCCTATTTGGGAAGGCATTGCAAGCTATAGGCATAGTAACATCTTCTCAAAGAATGAAAATGTCTTGTATGCTTAATACTTCAAATGGATATGGATGAGTTTTGGAAGCCCCCTTGAGGGAGCAATTGTCAAAGAAGGTTAGTGATCGATCCTTCAAAAGAGGGAAAATGATGGGACCAAAAAGGTAAAAAAGGTGGAAAAATATTGATTTACCCAAATGCAGTTATAATCAGTGGCACAATGAGTTATCCTATTTGGGTAGATAAAAAGGATTATTTTCCCAAAGGCAATTATAATCATTGGCATAACAAGGTAAATAGATAATGATTTTCCCAAAAGTGGTTATAATCATTATCCAAAGGATAAGTTAATAAGAGAATGATTTTCCTAAAGGTGTTTATAATCATTAAAAGGAAAATAATGATTTTCCCACATGTAATTATAATCATTAACTAGATTTTACAAATTCCCAAATTAAGCATATAGAGAAGTATTTACCCAAATGTGGTTATAATCATTAGCTAAATGAAAACATGCCCCAATTGGATAGATAGAGATAATGATTTGCCCAAAGGTGGTTATAATCATTAGCTAAATAAAAACATGCCCCAATTGGTTAGATATAGATAATTATTTACCTAAATGTGGCTATAATCATTAGCACCTATATACATTGAAACACAATTATTTTCTCATAGGTAGTTATAATCATTGGTACCATATGTTGTATCAAAATACAATGATTTGCCCAAAGGTAGTTATAATCATTGGTATTGTGGGTGGGACAATATGGCAAATTAGAATAGGGAGATTAAATTTTGAATCCATACTCATGGATTAAGAGTAAGTTAGTATAGAGGAATATAATTAATTTGGGAAACCTACTAGTATGGGGATGTAGATCCTAATTAACAAGGATTAAAATTCTTTTGTGATTTAATTACTCTGTATTTGAGAAATGATTTGGGTAGATCATGAATTTTTTAGGTGCCAAGGAGAAGTATTTCATCCTCATTACTTGTAATATTTCTTGATCTAATTTTTTTTATAGCATGTGACAGTATGTATCACGATACAAAACATCATAATAACTTAGCCAAAATATGCATAAAGACTAACACACTATCTAATAAATGTTCAAAAATAATATACTAATGATAAATACCATGATGACAATGTTGACATATGAATATGGATGGACTTGATTAGAATGAGCAAGGAATCACCCAATTAATGCAGATATACTAATTCAAGTCACAATAATGAAATCAAATAAATATCAAACAAACATCAAAATAGAAAGATAAAATGCTAAGAAACAAAAATCACAATAAAACATGCAAAAATAAAACGTGAACAAAACAAGACAAAATAAAAAGAAACAAATACAAATAATGGTTAAAGTATAATGTTAGTGCAAATAGTGCCCCTAGGGTATAGGGAATAACAAAATAGACAAACAAAAATGGGGGAATATAAGAAAAGAAAGGGATAGCCAAGCTGACTCCAAATGCATTAGGCAAGTAGATGTTGCATACCTAGTTCCATAGATGTCAGGTCCAACATAAACTTCAAGCCAAATGTAGTTCTCCCAGGATATGGAAGAGAAGAAAATGATGATCGAGAAAAACAAGATTATGTTATAGAAGAATATAGGAATATTCTCACAAAATGGTGAGTGCATGAAAATAATCCTAGTGGTCATTAATGTATCAAAGTTAAATACATAATGCATGTAATATGAACTTACAAATTGGTGAGAGCATAAGGCTTAGGCCAAATAAAGATGGGTAAACTAAATAACAAGTGGTTTCTTATGAAATAGCTAGGTGTCCAAGAATCCTTAAGGCAAATAAGTGGTCAATTTTTAGGATTTTCTAGATTGTTTTCAAATTTTTTTAAATTTTTCCAAGCATCTCAACTTTATTTGAACATGATGATATAACAAATGGTCCAACTTATAAAATGGAAAGAGAATTCAAACTTGAAATTGATCAAAAAATGGTGAGAGAGTGGCAAAGAGTGATTGAGCTAACCTCAACATGAATCAATCACTGCCTGCATAGTCCCATTAGGACCTCAAGTCACTGGAATTTTGCCTTACAATGGAAGAATCCTACTAGGTAGCAGCAAGTTCTCAAATTAGGAAAATGGCACAATATGGCATAGGAATTGTAAGGTGGGACTTCAAGGTATGCTAAAGGTGTTGTTCCTAATTTTTTAATAGGAAATTATAATTAGGAAACAATGACATAGGTCAATGATACTAATTTTCCTAAAGGTAGTTCTAATTAGTAGCACATAGTGAAACATTGATTTTCCCAAAGCTAGTTATAATTAGTGGCACCTATCAAGTATAACAACAAATGAAAGATGTAATTTCTAGATCCACTATCATACTACTTTCATATACTTCCATTTAAACATGTAATTTTGAAACTAATGAAACTGGATTAGAATTCCCTTGCAAAAGGTGTTCAAAGAACCAATGAAATTAAGGTCAAAAGGGTTAGGTAGGGCAATTAAAAACAAGTTTGGTCAATAGTGAAGGTATGGTAGGATGGTATAAAATATGGCATTGTTCAAGGAAAAGGATGTTATGATAATTGGATGTAATGGTAATAGGGTTCCCCCAAGTGATAAGGTAAGGTAAATGGAAATGTATGAAACAATAGCAAGGTGAATGGCAAATGAAAATGGCAAGGTAAATAGTTCTAGCAAGCTAAATGTTTTTGTTGTTTTTGTTAATATGGAGATGCACATCCTAATTACAATTTGATATAACTAGAATAATCAATCATGTAAATTACTATCCCATACCTCTTCTGAATAGTTATTCTATCAAGAACTTGTTGTAGATTTGGACTCCAAAAATGTTGTTGTGATCTTTATTGGTAATTGATTTTATTTCCTTCAAAATTTGAGACAAGGTGTTTTTTGTAACCTATACAAAGGAAAGTATGTCTAGGGATGGTAAATATGGATAAATATTGGATGATAGGTTTTATTTGGTAATGAAGAGGTGGATGATAATGGAATGTATCACAATTAGGCAACAATTAAAGATCACGATTTTTAAGCACACATAATGTTATCAATTTTAGATTCAATATAATTTTGGTTGTGATGGGGATAGAGACTTCTAAATATGATCTTGATAAGACAACCATATTATGATGTAGATTAGAAGTTGTATTGATGTTTTCTTTAGTAATGTCTTCATCAATCATTTAATAACTATTATGCTCAGCAACTAGCACCTCGAAGAGGTTTTCACCAATAAAATTGTCTTGATTGTCCCTTATCACCTCTGAAAAGGTTTCACTAAGGAACATTGACTTTTGAATTTGATTATCTTCTAGTGCCTTAAACAACGTTTCACTATAAGATGTTGAATTTGGAATTTGATTTCCCTTGGCACCTTTCAAAAGGTTTTACTATGAGATTGTTTTTCTTCTACATGGATGTGGTCTTGGTGCCACTGACATTCTATAATTTATATGTCACCATGGATGCATTTCAATAAGGTATGATTATGTCAATCCTAATTGACATTTGTGTGAGGTGGAAGGTCAACATAATGGCTAGGTTGGTTGGTGTTAATGGCATGTGGAATGGTAATGGAATGGATAAACTCAACACAATCCTCATAAAAGATACTAGGAGAACTTGTGTTGATGTTGAAGTACTCATCCTCAAAAACCATGAAAGGATCACAAATATATTCAAATTAATTTACAAGGCATGCATAACCAATATTGTATCAACCATGAAATTATACTAATCTTGAAGCTAAGTCTAACCCAAGGGACTCTAAATCTAATTTTGAGACTAATGTTGATTCTAATTCTGATGCTAAATCTGATATCGGTTCAAAAATACAACCTAACTTCAATATTGATTATTTATCTGGAATGGATGTTGCTTCAATGATGTCTTATTGAATGTTTGGTTTTGTATAAGTAATGGCCTATGATGTCATAATGGGATCTTTCAAAATATAATCATCTAATAAGGGTTCAAGATAGATTGGTTCCTCTAGGTGAAGCCCCTAAAAGAAAGGGAACAGTTCGAGGGGTGACTCCATAGGGACTGGCTTATCAAAGTGGGACTCCTCAATAAGGGGGAAAAGGTCAAGAGACAACTCTATAAAGACTATCTTGTCAAAGGGAGGATCTTTAAAAATAGGATAATGATCAAGATAATGATTTTCTAAAAGGTGCTTATAATCATTAAGAAGTGACTTAGCAAATATTGTCTTACCAGAGTGAGAATCCTTGACAATAGGAATACTATCAAAAGGTGATTCATCATAGGTTGACTTGTCATAAATGGGCATTTCAACAAAAACATCATGGATTGGTTGGTTCTCTTGGCCTTGGTTTACAAGTAGCTATAAAATATTAGTTTTGAACACATTTTGATCTTCAAATGATTGGCTTTATTGAAGAGGTATTGATTGGCTCTAGAGTGGCTCAAGGATTGGCATGGGTTTTTTAAAGTGGGCATGGTTGTCAATAGATGAAAAATGGTTAACAGTTGGATAATGATCTTATTAAAAATAGGCTCATCTAAGATGGGCTTAGTAAAGATTGGTTTCTAGTCTAGGATGGTAATTATGACCCATCTAGTGGTAATTGCACAACCTTGTTAGGATAATGAGCTACCATACTTGGGAGGTCCTAAAATAGTAATGGTAGTGTGTTGAGAATCTTAATTGTTGTTATGAGAAAGGATGAAGTCCTATAATGGTAATGGTAGGTCATTGTGAATCTTAGTTTCTATAGATAGCCAAAGGATAAGGTCTTGGAATGGTAATGGTAGGGCATTGTAAAGCTTGGTTGTTATCATGAACCAAAGGACAAGTTCTTAAATGGTAATGATAGGGCATTGTGAAGCTTGGTTACTATCATGAGCTAAAGTATTAAGTCCTAGAATGGTAATGGTGGGGTGTTTCAAAGCTTGGTTGTTATCATGAGCCAAAGGATGAGGTCCTAAAATGATAATCCATAAATGTTGTGGAGCTTGGTTACTCACATAGATTGAAGGAGGGTTAATGGTATAGGTATGGGATTGGGTACCATTAATATTAAAAGGGTAAACTTGATTCTTTAATTATCCCAAAGAAGGTGCTATTGAATATTGTGCTTTAAGATCTTGGCTTTTTTCTCCAAATTGAGTATTATAAGGAGCATAGGTATCCATCTCACAAACTACATCATCACCATAAAGGTCTTGAACAAAGTTATATTATGCAACCACAATATCATAACCTAGATTGTACATGGATCCACTATGAGTCTAATGAGACATATCCAAGTTAATGATGAATAGTTCATGAAAAGGTCTAGAGTTCTACAAACTCTAAAAAATAAGGTCCAAAGGACAAATGGTCCAAACATAGTCTAACTTGGTCTAAGGAATGGAGTTGTATCTCAAAAAAGGTTAGTACTAAAACATGGTATAAATAGTGTAAATGTCTTACACAAACGGTCAAGTGGATGAATAAAAATTGAAATGCCAAACTTAGGTAAAAATTATTTCAAACAAGTCTAATCTAGTTCTTAAAAAATAAAAGGTTGTAGGTATTTTGGAAAACAAGGCATAAAAGCTAGGCTCAAACTAGGCATTTACTAGGTCTTTTGGGAACAAGTCACAAAAGCTATACTTTGAAAAAAAATGAGGTTTAAAAGGAAAGAGAGTTAATCTAAAAAAATTGAAACACTTTGACACAAACTAGGAATTTAGATTTAAACTCACACTTGATCATTTTGGCAAAAGACATTGAACCTTAGGCATATGAAAGATAGACCACCGCCCCAAATCTAGGTACAAAATAGTCTTTAAATTAGATTAAGGAATTAACCTAAGTAACACAACCCAAAAGTGAAATATATGTGTCTAGGCCAAAATTACATGAGGCATAGGTAGAAATCAATCAATGTTTGGATCTGAAATTGTCAAGATTAATTTAAAACTTGATTTAGAAGACTAGGCTTCTTTAAAAAAATAACAAGCTAGACAAGAATGAATGGAATGATGGTACTAAGTATTAATCCAAAAAAGCACACGTGGTTTTCAAAATTGTAATTTGGACACAAGGAAATAAGGATTTGAAATAATTTTATAAGTTCAATGACATTATCATGATCTAAAGATATGATAAATGATCTATTTTAAATAACTTTAACGCACAAAACTTGGAATTATTTGGACAGTGTAATGATACCCTTTTCCAACAAATGATGTACACATAAAAATTTTACAAAAGACTAAGGCAAAATACAGTATCAAATGGATGGCATAATACCTCTTCAAACAAAGGAATGATGTGTAAACAAGACTCATTTTTGGATGTGGTATGACAAATAAATAGTTTTGACTCAAGACCATGTAAGTAAAAAGGACAAAATGACAAAGACACCTAAGTATAACATCCTAGAACCTAAAACTAATAATGTTGCATCATTTTGTCAAATTCCATCTATCTACTTTCTCTTTGAGAGGATTTTAAATTATTAATCCAAAAATTAAAAGTGCTTGAAAATTAGGGTTTTTAGGCCCCCTCTTCTCTCAAAAATTTATACAATGACATGGAACTTTGGGCTACTCACCCTATATCAATAGTATGTTCATGATAAGTGGGGTTATCTAAACTATTCATTTTTAAATGGTCCCATATGTGTGACAAACACTAGGGCACAATCAAGTTATTTGGATCTATGTCAACCAACTTTTTTGAAAATGTCTTGTCCTTTTCACAACCACTACATCCATTAATTGCTCAGTGTAGTGTGATGTTCGAGATGTCTCTACATTTCAAGGTTGAGTACCACTAATGGAGCTTATTTTAAATACTCAAAACAAACATCCCATTGCATCACCCTTAATTAATATACCCCACCATTGAATGGGGTTGAAATGATGCTAGGAGATGAATTCTTGGGTCAATGCTTCCCTAAATAACTTATGAGAAGGTGATGAACTCCTACTCACAAGCCAAAATACAAGAAAATAAAGATAAGTGGAAAGACTTTAGGGTCAATTTGGAGTCACCCAAAGTATTTTTAGGAGGGCCTTAGTGACTTTCCTTCCACACTTTTGGACTGAAGCTTCAAATGCAAAGAGTGAACATTTTGTATCACCCAAGTTCCCTAAAGGGGACGTGGGGAGAACATGCACGTGACACTCATCTTACTAAACAAACACTTCAACAAATAAACATAAAAATGAAACTCTTATGAGTATTTAACTAATGTGATATTTCATTTTTAAAACACCAAAACAAAGTATGTAATGAACCTTGAGCCCATTGGCTTTGTTGTTGATAATTGCAAAAAACTTCAAAAATAACTAACGGATGAAAAGAACTAAGTACATTTTAAACACCAAATAGAATGTGTGTAAGATTTAACCATGCTTAAACTTTGATATTTCCACCTTAAGATCTGTAAATTATTAGAGTGTTTGCCTACTTAAAATCCCAAAATCAACTGAGAAAAAAACATTTTAAATTAAGTTCTCAGGTTTTTGATTTCTTGTCTCAGAGACCAATCATCACCAATCCACAATGATCAATGTTGATTACAAAAATTGACATCGATTAGGTAGATCATTTATGTTTCATATAAAACACATTTAAAAAAAACATATTTTGATGTAAAAATTATTAATAAATAAGCTTAAAAAAACATCTCATGAATTCTACAATAAATAAGTTATACAAACAGCATGCACTCATCAAACACAAAGTGAAGGAAAGAAAAAATCAAGTAAAACCATTGTTATCCATGTTCCCTACCTTGTTCTATTTTTTACATAGAGATCATGGTTGATTCTTGTAATTGACATTGATTTGAAAAATTGGCATCAATCCCTACAACCTGTGGCTTGCTTAAAATAGAAAGATGTAAAAAAGAAAGCTAAAACTTGAAACTTGAAGATTTATATACATTCATTATAAAAACTAAAACTAGCATATCAATATCCTTGGCTATATGAGATGTTTGGTCCCATTGAGCATGCCATGATGTGAATAAAGAATACATAGAAGGGAGGTTAGTCTTGTGTTATTCCAATAAAACAAATCCAAATAACACACTAAAAATTGTAACACCTCTAGCCTAGACACTAGGTAGAGCATAGGTAATAAACATGTTTATGAAAACACAACTAAAACATAAAATAAAAACTTATTTTACCTTCCTTGGAGCTCCAAATGGCTTGTTGAAGTGGCTTTATCAGTTTGTGCATCAATAAGTTTTTAAAAATGAAGCTTTCTTTACTCCTCTCCTTGGCATCTTGGTTTGGTTGTTTGGCTTAAGAATTTGGCATAATTACAATAATGCAATGCTTGCCTCTCTTAAAATTAGCATTATAACTCTACACTATAAAATCTTTTAATACATTTAGGCATAATAAATTTACACTAAGAGATCCTAAACATCAATGGGTATGGCCTTGTATTTATAGCCTCCAAAAGTTAACTCTCACCTAAGGTGAGTTAAGGTTGAGTTTAAACATGGAATGAGTTCAAACTAACATTAGGTGAGTTAAGGCTAACTCTATTTGAGTTAAAAAAATTCATGTAATTATGATTTTCAATTACTAGGCATGGTTCTCAAATTAGATATTTTGGGATATTTTGGAAGAGATTGGTAACTCATAAAGGCAATGATGAAAAGGCTTGATTTTTTGATTTTTTGAAATTCTATTTTTAGATATTCATTAATTACAAATGGATAATTCAACTAAGAATTTAATCTTTTTTAATTAGATGATTCATTTTGATTAGTATTTTTTCTATTTTAAGATTTGATCAAGTGCCCTACTTAATGGGTCCATAGGCCATGTTGGGTGAATATTTTGTCAACAGCTAACTGATGGGTAAAATAGGGTGTTTCAACCACAGCATAGGGAGATTGGTCAACCAGATGTGTAGGTTTACGACATCAAAAGGGGACAAATCTCTCCTCTCATCAAGGGGAGGTTCCCTATAACTATGAGGAGATATATACTATATATATATGAAAAAAATAACACTCAGGGGTAGGACAACACCATCCATCTCTCTTTTTTCAGAGATAATGTTCACAAACAAAGGAGAAATCTAGGTGAAAACACTGGAAGGCACTTCTCTTCTTTTAGAAGTGGTCTTACAGCAAACAACAGGGGTTCTTTCTGATAGGTAACAAGTAACTAGTAATAGGGGGCGTAGTAACTAGTAGAAAAAGGGGTAGCACAAAGTCTCCACCTCAACTGCCCAAGAGTGAAATATGAAGGATAATGGTGGTACAAAGTCATCCCAAGATCCTTTACATAGAAACAAACTAAAAACACACACAAAAAATACAATTATGGTAACACAAAGTCTCTCCATAGTTGGCTTTAGTACACCTTCCTGATTACTTCCACTAGTTCAGCTTATTTCATTAAATGGGCAAGAACACATTCAAAAAATAGACATAAGAACAATCTCCTAAAATGGCACAAGCTATTATAGCACAAAGTCTGAAAGTAACTTGCTTTCTCATTCATATAAAAAAATATGATCAATAATCTGAGCTCAAAGTCTCAGTGATTGCCTCACAATTTTGGCAAAATTTTGCTTCTATCACCAAAAAGATCTCCCTTACATAAAATAAGAGATTATAATATATAGTAGCCAAGAAAGGCTTGGCACTTTGTTTCATGGAATGGCCCATGTTGCATTCAATACCTTGAATGCATTTTTAGTTTAATTAAAGAGGTCATGCTAGAATAGGGCGTCTGCCTTAACTGTGGCTTGTCAATTCATCTCAAATATCTTCTCCTAAGCATGGGTTGTCTAGTCTTTCTCCAAATATATACACGGCTGTCCCCTCACTTTTATTCCAAGGGAGAAAAATAGGTTTTACCTTTTAATGCTTGCGAGCTCAAATATCTACTTGGTGGACTGTTCCACCTACTAGAAATAACTCTTACATAGATATTTTTGGTTTTCCCCTCTTTCTTAGTGCAATTTGAGCTCTCAAGCTATCTTTTCCCTTTCTATTAGCTCTTTTGGCTCACTCTTCAGTTGGTCACTGAGTTTATTTTCAGGTTCCATGCCACATTTAAAAATCAATGGATATTTCATTACCCTAAATTTGATGTCTGTGGGGACATCATTGGTCCACTAGTTTAATGGTTTGGGTGGCCTTCTCAGCCCTTTGGTTCTATCACTTATTTAGTTCATTCGCTTGAACCATCTCTTTGAACTAGTCTCTAGAATCCTCCTCTTCTTTCCTTTGCTTAGAGCTTTCATTGAACCATTGAACCCGTTGAACCTTTGAACCATTTTAGTTCAAGGTTCAATGGTTCATCCTCTTTCTTAGAAGCTTTTGTTTTCTCTAAGTCTTTCACAGCTTTGAAATTCCTTCAGTTTTATATCTTTAGAACCCCCTAAAGGGAAGGTGTCCTTTTGGGCTTTGAGAAAGATCCATTTCCTAGTCATTGAGAGCCCCCCCCTTGCAAGGGTACCTACCATTTGGGTTCCTTCAAGCGGCCTTCTTCTTCAAATCATGCAGAGTCCGTAGAACCAAGCCTGTAGAGTCTATAGAAACTAGCTTGCAGAGTCCGTAGAAACCAAGCCTATAGAGTCCATATAAATCAGCCTATAGAGTCCATAGAAATTTGTGAAGTTTGTATATATAATCCTATGGAATCCATAGAAATAAGCCTGTAGAGTTCATAGAAATAAGCCTACAAATTCCATATAAATTAGGTCTGTAGAGTCCATAGAAATTAGGCCTGTAGAGTCCATAGAAATTAGGCCTTTGATCATTCCTTCAAATAAAATGTATTTAGAACCTCTCAAAGGGAAGGTATCTCTTTGGGCCTTGAGAAAGGTCCATTTCTTGGTCACTAAGAGCCCCCCTCAAGGGTACTTACCCTTTGGGGTCCTTCAGGTAGCCTTCTTCAATTCCTTTAGACAAAATGTATGAAGGAAACCTTTCCTTTGCCTTAGCCACTTTCCATCAAGCCTTTGATCATTCCTTCAAATAAAATGTCTGAAGGAATTCCTTCAGACATTTTATCTGAAGGATTTGCCTCATAAAATTTGCTACAAAAAATCTTTCCAAAGGATATCCTTTTGTTCCCTTTTGTTCACTACCCTCTGCAAGGGCACTTGGCCTTTGGTTCACTACCCTCCACAAGGGCACTTGGCCTTTGAGCTTTGGGGGACTCCTTTGATTCTTCTAATTAAACTAACCAATTGAACCAACTTTGGTTCAATGGTTCAATACTGTGTTTCGCTCATTCAATTGACCGGTTGAACCAACTGCTTTAAACCAATCTCATTGAACCTTTGAACCCATTGAACTTTTTTGGTTCAAGGTTCAATGGTTCAATCTTTCTTATTTTTGTTAAGTCTTTTGAAGCTATCAAACTTGTTTAAGTGGTTAAACTTTTAACTTTTTCCGAAGTGCTTAACTCTTTAAGCTTGCCGATGTCTTTGAACCTTTGAACCCGTTGAACCTTTAAACCTGTAGGAAGTGGGGTTCAATGGTTTAATGGTTCAATCCTTTGTTTGAAGCTTACTGATGGACCTTTTAGTTGAACCTTAGTGTTGAACCAATCTTGAAATTGCCTAAGTGTTGGGAACTTGTTTCTTTGTGAGAAATAGCCTGTTGAAGTTGTTGAACCTATTGAACCTACTAGTCCCTTAGCTGAAAAAGCTTGACTAATGAAGAATTTGAATGCTTAGAATAATTTTTGAAAAGGGAAGAGAGAATTTTGGCTTACAAGATGAAAATAGTTCATATGTTGTCCTAAAAATGAGTGATAGATTTTGGGAACAACAGCTAGCTCCAGTTGGGGAACTTCCTTCAGTTGAAATATTGGAATAGCTAATGGTAGTAGAAACCAAAATCTCCAGTGCCTTTAAGTATGCCATTGGGATATGGATTCATGTTCCCCAAAAAAGAAAGGTGACAAAAATGAAAATGAAAAGCACAAAATAGAACTAAATACTATACAAATATACATATGTACCGATGATCTTATCTGTTACTTCAAGAATTGAAGTGCTTTAGATGCTACCCATTGTGAGGCAAAGAAAAGGGCATGCCATATTGATACCTCAATAGGAAACAATTTTCAACATTGAGCTAATGGATAGCAAATGGGCCTCTCCATAGGGAATCAAATTTCCCATGCATTCCCTTTGGTTCTCTTCTCTTGTCCCATAATAGAACTTGATCACCAATCTAGAACTCATAATTTTTTACTTTTTGGTCGAAGATCTTCTTCACTAGACTTCGATGCACAGAAATTTAGTCTACCACAGTCATTTTTTGCTCATCCAACTCAATTAAGCACATGATCCTTTTGTCAATGGAGCTTTTATATGTCTGATCTTTTACTACCTTTGCCAATTTTAGTGATGGCAATTCTAGGATGATTGGTATCTCTACATTGAGACCATACAAAAGTTGGAAAGGTGACATACCTATTACCCTCTTGGTTGTAATTCTATTTGCCCATAAAGCATCAACCAATTCTTTATGCTAGGTTCATTTGTTGTCATCCACCAGCTTCTTGATGATGGTCACCAGGCTCTTGTTGCTCAATTCTACTTGGCCATTCCCTTATGGAAAATAATCAGAGGAGTGGGAGAGGGTAATCCCATAATAAAAATAGAAATGAGTGATCTCATGAGAAGATAAATAGGTTACATTATCTATGACAATCTTGGTTGAGAACCCAAACCTAGAAATGATATTTTTCTTGAGGAAATCGCATACTACTTCTGAAGTAGCATACTTGGTTGGAGTTGCTTCCACCCATTTGGTGAAGTAATTTATGGCCATGAGGACATAATCATGTCCAGTGCTTGAAGATGGGTTTATGGCACCAATGAAAGTAATTCCTCATTGTTGAAATGGCTCTTCTATTACCACTGGTTTGAGAGGCAAAGTAGCTAACTTGGGTCTTCCAATGAACTATTGGCACAGTTCACATCTTCATACCCATTTCTATGCATCCTTAAATAGAGCAGGCTAGTAATACCTGGCTCATAGAATCTTATGGGTAGTTATAGGAGCATAAAAATGTACTCCATAGGCTAGATTATGGAAGGACTTCAAAAGTTGGTTTTGCTGCTCTTTATCCATGCAGCAAAGGAACACTCCATCAAGGCTCCTCTTATATAGGTCATTATTCCATAGAACAAAATTGGTAGCTTTCAATTTAACAATCCTCCTTTCTTTATGAGATAGGTCAGCGAGACACTCACTATAAGTAAAGAAATGAGCAATACTTGAATACCACTCATTCATGGTGGAGACAAAGAGGACTATTGGTGTGTCTTCCACTTCTATTTTTTCATGCCCTACTTCTTCAGGTCTATTGTCAGCAATCAACTGGTAGAGGCCCCTTCCCTACACAAGCTTCATTGGTTTGATAACTAGATCAAACTCTTAGATTTTAGAAATCCAATTGCCTCTTTTAGTTTCAAACTCTTGTTGAGTTAATATGGATTTGATTGTGGTATCAAGAACCAAGGCAGTGATGTGTAAATTCAGGATGTAAAAATAGAAGTGCTTTACTGCCTTTACCACTATATAAGCATGTTTCTCCATGTTTGAATATTTTATCTCATTAGCTTTGAGAGGATAGCTCATGAAGGATATGGGAGATTCCACACCTTCTTTGTTCTATTGAACCAAAATTACTAAAAGTGTGTGTTCAGAAGCATAACTATACACTGTGAAATCCTTGGTATAATCTGGACAAACTAGAATTGGGGCATGGAAAATAGATATCTTGATGTCTTGAAATGCCAATTTGCCTTCTTCAGTCCAGTTGAAAGTGGCCTTTCCCTTCATCATGTTCACAATGTGGTGAGTCTTCTCAACAAACTCAGGGATGAACCTTCATAAAAAATTCACCTTTTCGAAGAAAGAGTGAAATATAGTCTTACTTGTGGGTAGGGTAAGTTCCTAGATGGATTTGAGTCTTTTTGAGTCAATCTTTATGCCTTTTCAAGATATAATGTGTCTGAGAAGCTTCCCTTCTGTTACTCCAAAAATAGACTTCTTAAGATTTAAAGAAATGCCATTCTGGTGGTAGCATTCCAGCACTTGTTGCAAATGGTGCACATGATCAGGATGATGCTTGGAAAAGATGGTCAAGTCATCAAGGTATACCACAATGAACTTACCCATTTCATCTTTAAAATCAAGGTCCATTTCTCTATGGAAGGTGACACCAGCATTTATTAGACCAAATGGCATTCTTCAATATATAAAGGTGCCCCAAGGCATGGTGAAGGTAGTCTTATGTTGGTCTGCTTTGCCAACTTCTACTTGATTGTACCTTGAGAAGCCACCTAGCATTGATAACATCTCTGAACCAGTCACCATCTAAAGAACTTGGTCCATGATGGGTAGAGGATAGTTATCCTTTAAGGATGATTGATTCAAATTTTTGAAGTCCACACAGAGGCATATTTCACCATTCTTTTTTCTCATAAGTACTATGTTTACAATCCATGTAGAATGATGGATTGGGAAAATTATCCTAGCATTCAGTATTTTTTATATTTTAGATAGAATAGTACTTGATATCCTTAGATTGTACTACCTAGATTTTTTCTTGTAAGGTACCAAATCACTCTTGAGAGGAATTTTATAAAAAAAATTTTCAGGCCTAAGCAACTTCAGATCATCATAGGACTACACCAAAACATATATGTACTGGCAGATCATAGTAGTGAACTTGAACTTCCCTTCCTGAGTGTAGCACTTCCCAATGTTCACCATCTTGGAATTTTTCTTGGTACCCAAATTTATTTGATCAAAATCTTGAGAGGAGCTTGAATCCATATGTTGTTATTTGATGAACCTGTTGTGCTTTTCAAACAACTTCTCAAGGGAAACCAAACCTTTTGGGATTTTATTCCCTTTAAGTTGCAGGAATTCTTCACCTACATATAAACTTTTTATAGGGGTTGGTTCACTACCTTTGAAGTGAATCTATTCAAAGCTACCTTTTTGTTCTAAGAAGACAATTATTTAGTTGTCACCATTGAACATTTGCCAATGATTGGCATTGTCAGGGACACTTAGTCAAAATACCAATTCGATAGTGTACTTGTCTCTTTTAAAATTAAGGTGAAGAACTAGAAGAGTTGTTAAAATAGCTAAAGCATTAGCTTGATCATTGAATTCCCTAGGCACTACAGAGATACTAAAAACATCAAAGCTTTCAATTTGATCCCAAACCAGATTGTGGTAGTGGCACAATCTCTCATTTTTGGTTTGGTACAAGTTCCTCACCTAACAAACCACGAGCTCAGCATCTCCTTTGGCATGAAGGAGCTTGATGCCCTTATCTTGAGTAGCTTTCAATCCAAGTAGCAGAGATTCATACTCAGTAGTGTTGTTGGTATTACTGAACTGCAACTTATATGAAGAAGGAAAAATATCTCCTTGAGGAGATATCAACACAATCCCAGCTCTTAAACTAGTAGAGGAATAGCTTCCATCAAATTCTATTATCCATACATCATCATAAGTTGACCTTACCTTATATTTTCCTTCATTTAGAGGGGAGGATTCTTCTACACTTGCACTATGCTCTATCATGTCTTCTACTATTTTATCTGAACCAAGTTTTAGATTGTCATTTTCAAAAGTTTTATCAACTAAGAAAGGAGCATCCTCTATAGTTAGGAAGTAATTACCCATTCCTAAAGACTTGAACAAAATTTAAGCTTCAGGCACTGATGTTTTAGTGACCACATATTTTACTTCCTTCTGAGGGAGCAATCTCTACATAACACCTTTGACTGGGATCCTTGCCTTAGATAGGTCCATGCTTAATTCACCACCAACATCCTTGCAAAAATTTTGCCCAAGAAGGTTGTCGTATGAGGTTGGGACGTCGGTCACCAAGACTATCATCTTAAAAGAAAAAACAAGTGCCACTGTTGGGACAAATCAAGGATGCCCAATTTGCATTTGCAGCATTCCTAGACAAAAAATTAAAATCATCTAATTTCTTGACCAATTTCTTAATTGAAGACACTTTTGTGCTAATAGCCAATTTCTTGACCAATTTCTTAATTGAAGACACTTTTGTGCTAAATCAAGTAGCCTCTATTGTAGACATTACAAGGGCCAAGAGGAAGGCTCTAAAAGGTGGTATCATCTTGCCTATAGTATCATCCAATCTTCTTCCAAGGCAACAAGACACAACTAAAAGTGTGATAGTTCCAAAGTCTTTTATGGTAGTTCTACTTTGCTCAATGTTGAGGTGCATCTACAGTATAGAACCCCATGAAATAAAGGTATTTGATATTTTAAAGAGGTTTTCTAAGGTTTAAATAACTAATTTTATACCTTGAAAAGTTATAGGACTGGTTGTATACCTATAAGCATGCATGTGCCCATGTTTCCCTTTCACTGTCTGGGAATGCTGCAAATGCAAATTGGGCATCATTGATTTGTCCCAACAGTGGCACTTGTTTTTTCTCTATGGAGAAACATCTCCCAAATGTCTTAGTCAGTGTGAGACCAAGGGATTTAGCTACTTTAGTAGGCATGACATTATTAGATACACCTAAATCTATGATGTAATTATTCAGCTGATGACCATTTATCAGTAGGGAGACATAAAATGGTTCAATCTTCTTAGGAGCAGCAAGAGGAGTAATGACAAGATTGTTCAGGGTGGACATATTCCTTTGGGGATCACAAGTTACCTTTCTAACATCTTGTCTTATAGGGGTGGTTTGGTTCCTCACACATTCCACTAATTTATCCAACTACTCAAGGTTGGATTGTAGGAATTCAAATTCAGACATTTGAATTTTAATTTTCTTGGCATGGTCGACTATGTCAAATGTCTAAAATAGATTATGAATAGGGGAAGCAAGTTCATCTTTCTAGTTTTTAAGGGGGAGGATTGATCTATGAAATCAAAGTTGAAGGCACATAAATGTTTGGGGTACTTACTTTTTTAGCAATCATTGGGTCCTTTAGCTGAAAAGGTAGAGAAGTTCCTTGTTTGGCAATTAAAATTGTAAGTTGAGGTCACTCCTCCATTTTTTCTTTATCAACTTGTTGGGCTAGCTAATTCTTGGATTGAGTGAACACAGCATATGATCCCTCAACTACTTTACCTTCACTTTTGGGTTCATCATGGTAATTTAGGAAACTAATGTTAGAGTGGCCAGCTAATTCTTCTTCTCTCTCTGTGAAGAGATTAGCATCATCTTCTAGGTTTAACTCAGGCTGGAAGGAGAAATCTAATTCTACTTCAAGATATCCAACTACTAAATTGGTTGGAGGTGCTTCAATGGCCAATTTCTCCTGAGGGGGAGGAAGATGATTTAGTTGTCCTTGATTTCTAGTAGCATTACCTTGATATGATTGATTGAGGATTGTCCTCCTTGGTATATCTCTGTATGAAGGAGCAGATGACATCCCTTGCACTATTTACTTTTTGAGAGATAGCAACTCATTTTCTATATTTTACACCATTGGATCAGTGGTGCTTGTAGGTGAGTATTCAAAATATGAAGAAGATTTGCCTTTGTTAGGATCTCTCCTTATCTTCCCTACCAAGATGAGATCATCTTCCACCTCAGTGGCCAAATCTTGAGCAATAGCAAGGTCTATGTGGCCACCATGTCTCAGCAAAAAACTCACTTCAGACAGCTGTGAGTTGATAAGAAATATTTAAGGTTCTCTGATGTCAGTTAGCCAATCAAGGGAATCCTATTCCTCAGCTTGTCAAATTTGGCAATGAAGTCCCTCATAGGTTCATGAGGTTCTTTCTTCATCTATGTGAGTTGGGCTAGCAGGGCATGCACATCTTATACAGGATTGAATCTTGCTTCAAACATAGCTTTGAGAGTGTTCCATTTAGTCACAATATGGGCTTATAGATGATAGAACCAGTCTACAGCAGCACTTTGCAATGTTTTCAAAAATAGTTTGACTGTGATGTCCTCATACTCCACGCCTATCACACCACAGGCTATGCTGAAAGTTGTAATGTGTTCATCATAATGAACTCTCCCATCACCAAAGAATTTTTGGAAATTTTTCCTTGAACTACATGGTAGCTCATGTAGAGGTGGAGTTAAATTGAGTGGGCCATAAGAGTTACCCTAGGGCCATTGAACTGCCATGATTTGATTATAGAAAGTGAGGATAACAAATCTGGGTGGAGTATGTATAGGCAAAGCTCTGTTGATAGTAGAAAAGGAAGCTTTGCCTTGTATTGGTGACCTATTATTAGTAGGAGGAAGACTCCTAATTTATTTAACTTGAATTTGTGGAGGAAATAAATCAAAATTGCACTGCTACACCAACTCAAAAATAGGGTCAATAATGCCTTGGGCTCTCTAGCTTCTAGTATAGCATGGAGTTGCTAGATTGTAGAATAAAAATGGAAGATAATTGGCCCTACTTTAGCTTGAAGCTTGAGGCTTCAAACTGTGTACTCTTCCCCAGTGGAGTCACCAAAAATTGTTGGCGTGAAGCTAGTAGTGTTCTTTCCTACTTCACGTCCTTCCCCAACGATATGAAATGCTTCAATTTGAATAGACTAGAAAAGGACTGGAAATGTTCATTGTGTGAGGGTGTGGAGCTAAAAGCTTCAACTTGTTGCAGACAAAGAAAAGGAGGTTTTTGAAGTTTGATAAGCACCAATGTCCGCATCATGACCGACATCGGTTGTGACCAGTGCAGAAGGCAACCAGCGACGGCAGGAAGTCAGCCGATGTCGGTAGAACCAAGCAAGTAGGGATCAGCATCGGTCATGTGTGTGTTCCAGACCTATTAATTGCATAGATAGTTAGTTAAGTGAATGAAGTGTTTGCATGTAAAGGCCAGTTAGAGTCTTGATCTGCATGGATAATTGTCTAAATTAAGAGTCTAAGTTATTGTTTAAGTCTGGGATCTATTTATAGACCCATTGGCATGTATTGTAATGTATGAGCTAATAAGGAAGGCAAGGAAGTTCCTTCCATTGTAAGATCATTGAGTTACAAGTTGTTGCAAGCTCATAGGAGATCTACATGTATGAGTATGGTCTGTTGAATTGCATGTTGCAGGTTCATGGGAGATCAACTTGAAGTACTATAGAGTGCTTGGTGTACTGGCAGGGCTATTACTGACTAGTTGGAGAGGTGAACACCAATTCTGTGTGTGAGTTGGTTGTTGGGACCATTTTTGGTAGGAGAGTGTTGAATAAGAATTACTATACACTTGAGGTGTGGGAAGCCTCTGTAAGGGGGAAGAGTGTGGCGACTCTTTATTGTATTCTTTTCTGTAAAGTGTTAATACAAGATAGTGTATTGTCTCTCATATTCTATGTTATTGGTGTATTCTAGTTACTTGTGTTTCTGGTTATTTCTGCATGTTTAATTGCTTAGGTTTGGTAATCATATTGTGCTCTTTCTGAGGAGCAAGATCTTAACAAGTGGGATTAGAATAGGTGTGTTTGTTCTTGGATTCCCCTACAATTGGTATCAGAGCTTTTGGTTGGGATACTAATAAATTGGATTAGATCTGGTTAGTGTGTTTTGATTACAGGTTACTCACAGGGTTTTTGTTTGAGTGGGAGTAGAGCAATGGTAGAAGACAATAAGCTATGAATGGAAAAGTTTAATGGCAAGAACTACCAATTATGGAGGATGCAGATTGAGGATTATCTGTATCAGAAAGATTTGTACTTACCATTGGGTGGGGTTGATTGTAAACCCCAGGATATGAAGGATGAAGAATGGGAGGTTCTTGATCGGAAGGCTCTGGGATCTATAAGATTTAGTCTTGCATCATTTGTGATTTCTAGCTTATCACAGTGTAAGACAACGGTGGAGTTGATGGAATCTTTGGCAAATTTATATGAAAAACCCTCAACTTCTAATAAGGTATTTCTTATGAAGTGTTTATTTAATTTGCAAATGTTGGAAGGTGGATCTATTCATAGTCATCTTAGTGATTTCCATGGTTTGGTAAACTAGTTAAGTTCAGTCAATATTATTTTTGATGATGAAATTAGAGATCTCTTAATCTTGTGTTCATTACCTGAAAGTTGGGAAGGTTTGGTAATGGCAGTTTCTAATATTGTGTCTGCTTCAAAAGTCTTATAAGTGGATGATGTTGTGAGTGTGATCTTGAATGAAGAGATACACAAGAAAAGCATAGGTGAATCATCAGGAAATGCTTTGAGTGTTGAAGGTAGAGGAAGGCAAAGAGAGAAGATAGAGCGTGGGAGATCAAGGTCCAAGATAGGCAGGAGATCCAAGTCCAGGTATGGCAGAATAACTTGCTATAAATGTGGAAAGCAAGGGCACTTAAAGAGAGATTACAAATTGGGTGAAGATCAGCATGAAGGACATGAAGAAGCAGATGTTGTGGATTACATTACACAGGATGCTCTGGTATGTTCTTTGGATAAAGTAGAATCTTGGGTTTTAGATTCTAGTGCCTCTTTTCATGCATCCCCACATAGGGAATTTTTTCATGAGTATGTCCAGGGAGACTTTGGAGAAATTTGTGTAGGGGATGGTAAGACTTGTAAGATGGTTGGCAAAGGGAAATTGAAGCTAAAATTGCAGATAGGTAACACATGGGTGTTAAAGGAGGTCATGCATGTCCTAGTACTGGAGTGGAATTTGATTTCTGTTAGAAGTTTGGGTGATGAGGGTTGCATAATAACTCTCACAGTGGACTCTTGGAAGGTTACCAAGAGTGCACTTGTTGTAGCTAGAGGAAAGAAAGTAGGTACACTTTATCTATCTACTTGTATTACTGATTCTCTTTCTGGGTTATCTACTTCAGCTGTAGATTCAAAGATGTGGCTTTAAAAACTTGGTCACATGAATAAGAAAGAGATGCATGTTCTTGAGTCAAAGGGTATGCTTTCGGATTTGGAAGGCATGGATCATGATTTCTATATGTAGAAAAAGAAGGTGATGTTTCTTAAGGAATCTGATGTTAGTGACAAGAACAAGAAAGCCTTGTTTTTCAAGGAGAAGGTGATGGATAGAGTTTAGCACAAGGGGAAAAAGAATTTTGAGCAGAGCAAGGGTGATTTGGAAAAGGATTTGATCTAAAAAGAGCTCACGGGAAAAAGTCAGTTCTCACTAGAAAAACACAGAGACCAATGTCAATAGGAAAACCGACATCAGCATCCAGACAGGGACCGACATTGGCTATGTGTAGACTGACATCGGTGACTCAGGGTAGATAACTACCAGTGTCGGCTAGGGGGAACTGATGTCGGTAAGGAGGCAGTCGTAGGGAACTAACATCGGTTGGGTGCAGACTAAGATATGACTAGCATCAGTCACTGAGATGAATTTTGGGTGGACAGCAAGCTGTCAAGGAGTCTCAAGTGCCCATATTGAGAACTGAAGGTGTAAGTAAGTTCTTAAATTTGTCATTTCCCTTATTTACACTACTTATTGCTCACTTATGGTATAGAACCAGGAAGTTATTAAAGAAGCAGAATAGGTAGATCCAGGAAATAGTGGGAGCTTGGCATGGATGGAGGATGTGATTCCTTAGAGGAGAACCAAACAAGTGTTTTGGATGGAGTTTCTAGCTGGAAGAAAGCACTGAGAGATGAATGGATGTTCAGGATGAAGAAGATTGGAAATGGATATGTGAGACAGAAGATCAAGGTATATGGTCTTGTATAAGCTGCAAGGCAATGGAGTTTGATCATTGTGTTTCTCTTTACCAGGTTGGATAATATTAGCTACATTATCTTATTACTGTATGATGTGCTTGTTGCAGGGTTACATATACAGGTATTGTTGAACTAAAGGTAAAGCTAGTTCAGAGGGATGTCATGAGGAATCTAGGAGTAACAAGATTCTTTGGCATGAGTGTGTTCTAGAGACATAGAAGGTCACATGTTGACTTTGTTTCAGGATGATTGTGTGAGACCGGTTAGCACGCCGATGGTTGGACAGTTCATAGAATAGGTTCTTGATTCACATAATGAGGTTAAGTGCATGGTATGTACTAAACCTGAGTTTTCCCAAGTAGTGGGAGTTGTCACAAGTTAGGGGCCAATTTAGGAGAGAAGTACCGGAGGGTAGTTTAGTCTATTCTTAGAGGGACCAGTAGCAGGTGCACATACTATGCAGGTTCAATTTATTTTTCTACATGGTTTGTAGATGTGGATATGGCAGGTGATTTGGATGACATGAGTTGCATCACAAGGTGTGTGGTGGTTGGTCTTCAAGAGTGATCTTGAGGAGGGATACAAAGCTAAGGGAACAAACTAGATAGAGTATAGGTACAAGTATAGGTTGCAGTTATTTATCTCCAAGTGGGAGATTGTTAGGGTGTGGAGCTAAAAGCTTCAACTTGTTGTAGACAAAGAAAAGGAGGTTGTTGAAGTTTGATAAGCACTAGCATCGGCATCATGACTGACATTGGTCATGACCAGTGCAGAAGGCAACTGGCGATGGTAGGAAGTCGACTGACGTCGGCAGAACTAGGCAAGCAGGAACCGGCATCGATCACCTGTGTGTTCCATAACTGTTCATTACACAGACAGTTAGTTAAGTGAATGAAGTGTTTGCATATAAAGGCTAGTTAGATTCTTGAGCTACGTGGATAATTTTCTAAATTAAGAGTCTAAGTTATTGTTTAAGTCTGGGATCTATTTATAGACCCATTGGCATGTATTGTAATGTATGAGCTGATAAGGAAGGCAAGGAAGTTCCTTCCATTGTAAGATCATTGAGTTACAGGTAGTTACAAGCTCATAGGAGATCTACATGTGTGAGTATGGTATGTTGAATTATAGGTTGTAGGTTCATGGGAGATCAACTTGAAGTACTATAGAGTGCTTGGTGTATTGGCAGGGTTATTACTGACTAGTTGGAGAGGTGAACACCAATTCTGTGTGTGAGTTGGTTGTTGAGACCATTTTTGGTAGGAGAGTGTTGAAGAAGAATTACTATACACTTGAGGTGTGAGAAGCCTCTGTAAGGGGGAAGAGTGTGGTGACTCTTTATTGTATTCTTTTTTGTAAAGTGTTAATACAAGATAGTGTATTGTCTCTCATATTCTATGCTATTGGTGAATTCTAGTTACTTGTGTTTCTGGTTATTTTTGCATGTTTAATTGCTTAGGTTTGGTAATCATATTGTGCTCTTTCTGAGGAGCAAGATCCTAACAAGTGGGATTAGAACATGTGTGTTTGTTCTTGGATTCCCCTACACATTGATCCCCAGTGGAGTCACCAAAAAACTATTGGGTGAATATTTTGTCACCAGCTAACTGATGGGTAAAATAGTGTGTTTCAACCATAACATAGGGAGATTGGTCAGCCAAATGTGCAAGTTTACCACATCAAAAGGGGACAAATCTTTCCTCTCATCAAGGGGAGGTTCCCTATAATTATGAGGAGCTATATACTATATATATATATATATATATATATTCATAAAATAACACTCAGGGGTAGGACAACACCATCCATCTCTCTTTTTTCAGAGATGATGTTCACAAACAAAGGAGAAATCCAGGTGAAAACATTGGAAGGCACTTCTCTTCTTCAGAAGTGGTCTTGTAGCAAACAACAGGAGTTCTTTCTAATAGGTAATAAGTAAATGATAATAGGGGCGTAGTAACCAACAGAAAAAGGGGTAGCACAAAGTCTCCACCTCAACTATCCAAGAGTGAAATATGAAGGATAATAGGGTCACAAAGTCATCCCAAGATCCTTTACATAGAAACAAACTAAAAACATGCACACAAAAGATAATTATGGTAGCATAAAGTCTCTCCACAGTTGGCTTCAGTACACCTTCCTGATTACTTCCACTATTTCTACTTATTTCATTAAATGGTCAAGAACACATTCAAGAAACAGACATAAGAACAATCTCTTAAAATGACACAAGCTATTATAGCATAGATTCTGAAAGTAACTTGCTTTCTCATTCATATAAATAAATATGATCAATAATTTGAGCTCAAAGTCTCAGTGATCGCCTCACAATTTTGGTAGAGTTTTGCTTCTATCACCAAAAAGATCTCCCTTGCATAAAATATGAGATTACAATATGTTGTAGCCAAGAAAGGATTAGCACTTTGTTTCATGGAATGGCCCATACTGCATTCAATGCCTTGAATGCATTTTTGGTTTAGTCAAAGAGGCCATGCTGGAATAGGGGTCTGCCTTAACTGTGGTGTGTCAATTCATCTCAAATATCTTTTCCTTAGCATGGGTTGTCTAGTCTTTCTCCAAATATGTACATGGTTTTCCCCTAACTTTTATTCCAAGGGAGAAAAATAGGTCATGCCTTTTAATGCTTACAAGCTCAAATATCTACTTGGTGGATTATTCCACCTACTAAAAATAACTCCTACATAGATATTTCTAGTATTTCCCTCTTTCCTATTGTAATTTGAGCTCTCGGGCTATCTTTTCCCTTTTTGTTAGCTCTTTTATCTCCCTCTTCAGCTCATCACTGAGTTTGTTTTCAGGTTTCACACCACATTTGAAAATCAACGAATATTTCATTAACCTAAATTTGACATCTGGGGGGACGTCATTGGTTCACTAGTTCAACGGTTTGGGTGGCCTTCTCAGCCCTTTAGTTCTATCACTTCTTTGGTTCATTTGCTTGAACCATCTCTTTGAACTAGACCCTAGAATCCTCCTCTTCTTTTTTTTACTTGGAGCTTTCATTGAACCATTGAACCCATTGAACCTTTGAACCATTTTGGTTTAAGGTTCAATGGTTCATCCTCTTTCTTAGAATCTTTTCTTTTCTCTAAGTCTTTCACAGCTTTGAAATTACTTTGGTTTTATATCTTTGGAACCCCCCAAAGGGAAGGTGTCCCTTCAGGCCTTGAGAAAGGTCCATTTCCTAGTCACCGAGACCCCCCCTGCAAGGGTACCTACCCTTTGGGGTCCTTCGAGTGGCCTTCTTCTTCAAATCATGCAGAGTCCATAGAACCAAGCCTGTAGAGTTCATAAAAACTAGCTTACAGAATCCATAAAAACCAAGCCTGTGGAGTTCATAAAAATCAACCTATAGAGTCCATAGAAATAAGCCTATGAAATCCATAGAAATAAGCCTATGGATTCTATAGAAATAAGCCTATAGAGTTCATAGAAATCAGGCTTGCAAAGTTCATAGAAATCAGGGCTGCAGAGTCCATAGAAATCAACCCTGAAGAGTCCATAGAAATCAGGGCTTTGATCATTCCTTTGAATAAAGTGTCTTTGGAACCTCTCGAAGGGAAGGTGTCCCTTCAGGCCTTGAGAAAGGTCCATTTCATGGTCGCTAAGAGCCCCTCACAAGGGTACCTACCCTTTGGGGTACTTCAAATGGTCTTCTTCTTCAATTCCTTCAAATAAAATGTCTGAAGGAAACCTTTCCTTTGCCTTAGCCACTTTCTATCAGGCCTTTGATCATTCCTTTAGATAAAATGTTTGAAGGAATTCCTTCAGACATTTTTTTAAGGCTTTGCCTTGTAAAATTTGCCACAGAAAATCTTTCTAAGGGGCATCCTTTTGTTCCCTTTTGTTCACTACCCTCTGCAAGGGCACTTGGCCTTTGAGCTTTGGGGGACTCCTTTGAACCTTTTGATTGAACTGATCGATTGAACCAACTTTGGTTCAATACTATGTTTTGCTCATTCAATTAACTAATTGAACCAACCCCTTTGAACCAATCTCATTGAACCTTTGAACCCGTTGAACCTTTTTTGGTTCAAGGCTCAATGGTTCAATCTTTCTTCTTTTCGTTAAGTCTTTTGAAGCCATCAAACTTGCTGAAGCAATTAAACTTTGAACTTTTGTCGAAGCGTTTAACTCTTTAAGCTTCTCGATGTCTTTGAACCTTTGAACCCATTGAACCTTTGAACCTGTAGGAAGTGGGGTTCAATGGTTCAATCCTTTGTTTGAAGCTTGTCAATGGACCTTTTGGTTGAACCTCAGCATTGAACCAATCTTGAAATTGCCTAAGTGTTGGGAACTTTTTTCTTTGTGAGAACTCACCTGTTAAAGTCATTGAACCTACTGAACCTGCTAGTCCCTTAGCTGAAAAAGCTTGAATAATGAATAATTTGAATGCTCAAAATAATTTTTGAAAAGGGAAGAGAGAATTTTGGCCTTCAGGACCAAAATAGTTCATATGTTGTCCCAAAAATGAGTGACAGATTTTGGGAACAATAGGCCAAACTATCAATTATTAGGTAACAAAGTGACTGAGGATGAATCTATGAGAGGTTATTATTATATACAGGCTAGTATCCAAAATAAGGATGCTTCAACATGATTATAAGCATTGATGAATGATGCATGACTAAAATTGGGATGTTTAGTGATTTTTAGGCTTAATTTGCAATGTTTGGTAGGAATCAATCTAAATTCTAGTTAAAACCCAGTTGTGGCCAGAATTAGATGTCTATAATGGACAGGTGCTAAGTGCACCCCTATCTACCTAGTGTGCACTTGTCCATATTGGGTAGAGGTTTTTGAAACTAAACTAATGATGAAATGTCTACTGATTAGGGATGTATATGAACAAATTAAGAAAGTCTCTAAAAATTTCATAGAAAATTCAAGACTTGGAAGGCTCTCATATAGATAAATGATTATCAAAATGGTAGGTTGGCCAAGCAAGGTAAAAATTTCAAGGAAAACTATTTTCAATCACTCATTAATTTATTTTTAGTGTCTACATTCACCCTCCCCCCCCCACACCTTTATTCTAGTGATGCATAAATTACTAATTTAAGGGAAATGTGATACTTGAGTGTGTAGAACACACTTTATCTTTGTCATGGAGATGTGTATGCCCCCTTATGGGGAATGTGGAAGATTGTTAAATTGAGAGTGATCAAGTCTCAATTTTAAGAATCATTGTAGATTCTTGAGTTGTAAAGATTCATGCTCAAACCCTCATAGATTACTCTAAAAATTTGTGAAGAGATGAGAACCAAAAAAGTGGTTCATTAAAAGTGTAATCAGGTGAAAAAAATGTTAATAAACTCAAGCATTAAAAATTTTAAGGGAGAAGAAGATGGGAACCAAGTATATGGTTGGCTAAAAGTGAAACTAGCTATGTAGCATCACTAAGCTCAAGCATTGGTTCACTTGCAAAAGATGAATCACACCACTACAAATGGATCTAGATTCAAATTGTAAAATTTATAAATTTTCTTGATGTTTGTTATTTTGATAAGAGAGAAAACTAATTTTTTCAAACTATTAGCTTGGCTATGAATGTATACCATGTTTCATGTACTGTGTATAGTGCCAAGTGTGTTATTTCAAAAACATGTTAGAAGCATTGTATCATCTTCACATGATTGTGTTTGTGCTCAAGTAACTAAAATAATGGAGAACATAAACTAGCCAAATGTCTCCATAAACTTAAAAAATCTAATGTTTTCATATTTTAAGTTGTCAAAACTAAAAATTTATTACTTTGAAAAGGCCCATTATGATGCCCCCCTTTTGAGATGAGAGAGATTGCCTACAAAATCACTTATCTAAAAAGAAAAAGTGAGAGAATTTGTGAAAGATAGATAAATAATTGAAAAGAATTTTGCATAGATTAAATTTCTTATTGAAATCATATAGATGTATCATTGAAACATTTGAAACATTGGTAGATTGACTTACAACATATAAGTTTGATATTGCATTGTAGTATTGAAAATGAATCATGATAACAAATTTGTAAGCGTTTTGAATATGTAAATGTAATATATGTTTTGAAAATTTTAAAGCATTTGAAGCATGTATATAGTATTTTACATGATGTATATCATGGCACCATAGATAAGTAGATACATAGTAGTGCATGATAGGAATCACGACATCATAATATCCTAATAGAAAGCATGTAAGCAAAGTCACACAATTTTCATGCCAAAGGGGCCTAGAATGCCGCATATAAGGGATATGTAAGATGTCGCAAAGAGTGTAAAATAAATTATAAATGCATAAATCAAGATAAAAGGTTGAATACAAGGTACATGAACATGTCACATGATGAATATAAGGCCACAAAGGCCACACACACAAGGCATGGTTGTGTCATATAATCAAGGTGTATGTTAAACATACACAAGGCTAAGGGTTGTATATAATGAGAAAACAAGCTGTTAAAAGCACACTATAAAACCAAAATAAATATGTTATAGCAACATACATTTGATGAAGCAATAATAAGTAATTCATGTGTATCTATGATTTGATTTATAAAGTAACATGTTTATCAAGACATATGTGAAAAGAGTGAAACATAAAATCACTTATATTTTTGTTTATAACTCAACATGGAAAAAAATTGTAAGTATATAAAAATTGTGAGGTTTTCATGTAGATCAATGCAATGCCCCCAAGGAATCCAAGTTATTAGATGAGAGGCTTGACCAACATCAAACCATGTGAAGGTGTGATTTAGATGTAAAAAATTTTAAATATCTAAGTGTATGTTTTACTATATACAAAAACTAAGATAGAGGTCCTTGTGACTAGGTTTCCATTCAAAATAGATAGCTAAGATGCATATGGATAGGTACACAGTGTGTCAATGTCTACCTATTGTAATTTTTTCTTGATTAACTATATTAAAAAAATTATGATCAAAGAAATTTTTTATATGTATGAAGACTGATTTGCATTGTATATTTTGTCATGTTATATACTCATAATACCTTGTGAGATGTATAACACCTTAAAAATATATTATGTACAGAAATTAAAAGTCATATGGCATACGTAAAAACATATTTAGCAACATATAGAGACGCCTATAGGTCATCATTTTTTATTTTTACATAATATTTTGGTTTTGATTTTTTTTAGTATTTTTAGCATATTTGATTGTTTTTCTATTTTAAATATTAGAAAGGAAAAAATCATGTAGACTTGAAACTTAGAAGAATGTCTATAAAATAATGACGTAGATACATAATATGTATAAGATTCTTAACAGACTTTCCCTCAAGCATAACTAGGTGATAAACTCCCATACCAATTTTTTCAATAACCACGAATGGCCCCAACCAATTTGGCTTGAATTTATCTTTGTTCTCTTTAATAGCATTGATATTATTTTGATTTTATTTAAGGACAAGATCACCACTATGAAACTCTCAATTATGAATTTTCTTTCCATATGCTCTTGTAATATGAGCTTGATAAACTTTTAAATATTAAAGAACTTGTGTGTATTTGTTGTCAAGTATTTCTAAGTCATGTAGATGTTTTTCATGATATTCATTATCTCAGATGATATCCTTCAATGACACCCATAAATAAGGTATTTTAAATTTGAAAGGGAGAAAAACTTCTATTCTATAAACAAGAGAGTAAGGTGTGGCCTTTGTTGGTGTACGAACACTTGTGTGATATGCCCAAAGAGTGTAAATAACTTGATTATGTTAATTAGCCCCATGCTTTTCAATAGTATTACTTAAGATATTGACAATTGTTTTATTGGTTTCTTTACTTTTCCCATTTCCTTATAGATAGTAAGGAGTAGAAAAAGTATGTTAGATTTTAAACTTAGCACAAAACTTTTTTTTACCATTTTATTCTTAAAAGAAGGACCATTATCAACGATAATTGTCAAGGGCAATCCAAAGCATGCTATGAGATGTGTAAGGAGGAAATTGTAAATATATTCACCTTTAGTGTATTACATATGGATAGCTTCCACCCATTTTGTAAAATATTTAATATCAGTAATAATAAATTTATGCCCGGATTCAAAATTAATTTTTCCAACACGATCAAATCCCAAAAGTGAAAAAGACCATGGAAAAATAATGGGTTGCAATGCCTTAGATGGTGCATGATTAATATTGTTATGTTTTTGACATTGAGAGTATAATTTGGCATGTTTACAATAATCATTCTCTATTGTCAGCCAGTAATAACCTTGGCGGAAGAACCTATAACACATGGTCTTACCACAAAAATGATCACCACGTTCACTGTCATGCACATCAAATATAATTATTTGATCTTCGATATGACTTAGATATTGTTAGAGTTTTCCATAAAAATAGTGTTTGAAAAGAGATATATCAATGAGCACATAACACATTTCTTGACATTGTAAATTCTTTTTATATTCACGTTAGCATTTTTTGGAAAAGTAGATTTATATAGATACTTATATATACCATTTATTATTGTATGCACTTATAGTTATTACAAGTTTCCAATGATTTAATGACATTTTTATACACATAATGATTGTGTAGTTATTTAATTGTAAACATTATTTGATCATCATTGATTTCAATTAGAATTAAAGAAGCAACACTAGTCATTGCATCCACATGGTGATTATCTTTGCGAGGAATCTTCTCAATGGAAAAGTGAGAAAATTATTCAATTATATATTGGACCATATCTTTATAAGGAATAAGATTATCTTATTTGGTTTGATAAACATCTAAGAATTGGTTAATGATGAGTTGTGAATCTCCATATACATGTAAAGATTTGATATTTAATTTGTGTGTTTTCAATAATCCAAGGATGAGAGCTTAATATTCTACAATATTATTGGTACACATAAATCCTAAGTGAAAGGAAAAGGGCATCGACAAACCCTAATGGAAAAGGAATACAATACCTATTATATTTCCTATGGAACATTTAGACCCATCAAAACGCATGATATAAGTATCATTAACAATGTTATAAGAGGTAAATTCATCTCAAAATTTGGCATTGATTGGATTTAAGTCTTGCAATGGAGTAACAACTAATTTATTGGTGATAACCTACCCTTTAATATATTTAGGTGAAATCAAAGTTAAGTTAAACTAAATAAAAAACATAACCCATTTCATTATGCATCTCTACAAATGGGGTTTTTCCATGAAGGTATCAAAGTGGATTGACTTTAGTAACAACATGAGTCTCATTATAAAAATAATGTCACAATTTTTGGGTAGAAAAAACAAGTTCTAAACACATTTTTTTAATGGAAGTATAATTTTGCTTATAATTAATAAGTATTAGACTAATATAATAAATGGCACACTCATAGTAAGTAGCATTATATTATTTTAAAAAAGCACCCAAGGTGTGATCAATAGCTAAAATATATAACAAAAATGGTTTATTTGGAGTGGGAAGCATAAGGACTAGTGGATTCAAATGATATTCCTTAAGTGCATCAAAAATTTATTGACAAATTGCATTCCACTCAAATTTGGTATCCTCCTTAAATAAACATCTAAAAGAAATCATTTTATTTGTTAATTGAGACACAAAATGACATATAGTGTTAATGTGTCCTTTTAATTATCAGAGTTGCTTAAGATTTATTGGTGGTGGCATATTGACTATAACTTTTAAATTTTTAGGGTTAACTGCTATATCTCTTTGGGAGAAATAAACCCCAATAATTTCCCTATTTTAACTCCAAAAATGCACTTTTGGGGATTTAAATGCATATTATACTTCCTCATTATTTTAAATATTTTCCTTAAATCAATAGCAAGATCTTGTTAATGATGAGACTTTCCTAATAAATCATCCACATAATCTTAATTTGTTTTATGAATGTAATGATGAAATATAAGATTTATGGCACATTGGTAAGTTACTCCTATGTTTTTTAATCCAAAAGGCATGACAGCATAAAAAAATGTTCCCCATGGTATGATAAATGATGTATTTTCTTGATTGACAAAATTTATCTTAATTTGGTTGTACCCAAAAAATCCATCCATAAATAATAATATCTCATATCCTATTATGGAATCTACATTCATATTGATATTTGAAAGTGGAAAATCATCCTTTGAGGCAAGATTTATTGAGATATTGATAATCTATAAAACATCAAATGTCCCCATTAGGATTTATTATTGGGACAATATTAAAGACCCATTTTGCATATATCAACAACATGAATGAATCCAACATCTAAAAGTCTTTCAACCTCACTTTTGATGAACAAAGTAATTTTTTGATGCATTTTTATTATATTTTGCTTGACTAGTTTAGTATTGGGATACAAAACAATTTTATACATATCCACTTTAGGATTGATACCAGGTATATCTTTGTATGCCCATGCAAATAACTTAGCATAATCATATAAAGCCTACTGAATAGATTTTCATTCATCATCTTTTAGCATAGTGGCCAAGAGTATTGTTCATCAGTATTTAGTAGTTCCAAAGTGGAATTCAATTATTTTTTCATTAATCAATATCGATCAATCTTCCACAAATTGAGTAGTAGGAATAATATTAGGACCATCTAATTACATTTGTGGAATAGAATCGTCACTTTATCAAAAATTAGCATATGCATTAATTGCATGTGGAAATATTTTCTTATGATGAAAATAAATAAGATCTTCACATACACCAAGATAATTCAAAAGAGACTCATCATTTAAAAATTCATACAAAGTTATTATTTCAGACAAAATGGAGTCATCAATGAGCTCGAATAAACTAAGGATAATTATAAAACATGATTAGCTTGATTATGAACCATAGAACACTTTGTGGAAGTAATTATAAACATGGGGGATTTCTTAGTAGGATGAATTCTATGAGAATTAGACACATATTTATAGCTAAGACCTATTTTCCTTTGTTTTTAAAAGGCAAAACAAGATCAACAATACCTTGGGTATGCTTACCTATTCCTTGTCCTAGAATATAATTATAATTTTGTAAATATTTAAGTCCCAGACTATAGTGATTATAATATGTAGATGGGTTGACTGAATGTTGTTCATGAAAAGGAACCCCAACATTTGGAGAAAATGCTATAATTTCCCAAAATAAGTTTACATATATGGAATATAAGGATTGGTAGGATGCAACAGAGCACAATATTTAAAATGTTCCTTAACAAAAGGACATGTATAGATATACTCTTGATAATTTAATTTGAGACATGCATGAAAGGTAGAAGGAATAACATTCATTTCATGGTTCCAAGGTCATCCTAATAACAAATTATTATTGAGATAATTAAGCAAAACTTGACATATCATAGAAAGAGTACATGAGCCTAAGGTGATATTCAATGTAATTTTCCCAAGTACTTGATGTGGAATATTATCATATCCATGAATATTCATACTAGAATGGGTCAAGCCTTTTGACATTATGCTTAATAAATGTAATAAATATATGTTACAAATATTAAATCCATATCCATTATCGATGATCACTTTATTTACCACTTTATTTTACATAAAAACTTGGATATACAAGGGTAAATACTTGTTGATAATATGACATGGAGGAAGATCTTCCTTTTAAAAGGAAATGCTTTCCTCAGTCTATTTAAGAATATTGATTATAGAGGCTATATAAGGATGTTGAAAATTATTTAGAAAAATAGTAGTACGTAAAGTCTAATATAAGTATCCTTTTATGTTGGAGTTATTTGCAAAAGCTCTAAGAAGAAAATTTTTCCAGTAGTATTATTTAGTTAATCTAGGATATCAAAGCTTCTTGGCTGATTAACTTGTTCTATTGGAAGAAGAGGTATGTGTTGACTTTCTAAGCCACCACTTGATCGACTCGAGGCCCCCCAATGCTTACAATGAGGGAATACACTTATGAGGCCCCAAAAACTCTAAGTAAAAAGTGCATAGGCACTTCTCATCTGTAACCAAACCTAAGATAAAGGTGTATCTATGTGAAAAAATATATCAATAACTCATGCTTTCATAAAGATCTCAATGCATGTCTTTACATAAGATTCTAGTTTAAGAGTGCATGAGTTCAAAGATATAGGTTCTTAGGTCTCAAAGTGGATAAGTGGGTAGATAACACAAAAGTAGCTATGAATCATGAAGGTTGCACCTAAGATTTTCAATCTTCATGTGCACCCCTATTTTAAGTCTTCCTCATGCTTAGATAACACAGTCCCACACCCACATATATGAATCTACATCTACACTTTGGAAATATGTAGCATGCAACCTTCATTTCATCGCTACCATGTGGTGACTCAAGGCTCATCTAGGGTTGGTCCCTTTTTGACATAAATGCAAGCCATGCCATTAGTTGGCATACAATGAAAAAAGGACACACCAAGTAGCCACAGTGAAGAAGTGGCACCCATGTGTCATGACCGTGTTTCTTCCATCTAAGACTCCAAGGAGACTCTTCCAAGAGCCCACTAATATGATGTGCATCACTCCTACAGTGCCAAACTTAAGACCAAACATGAAATGTCATGTGTCAAGTGGTATTACAATATAAATGAGGTTATTAGAGGTAGTTGAGAAGATCTCAAGGCATTGTTAAAATGATTAAATGCATAAGCAGTTGCTAGATATTGGGACTTGAGTATATTCCACCCTTTGACCTTATCAGATAAATCTTTTATTCCTTTATGCACACACGTATCCAAAGATGATCCTAGCACCAACTCCAAGTCCAATCACCAAACAAACTTCAAGAAGCATGGCCATCATGCCATAAAAGGATTTAAGGCTACATCTACCACCCCAAGTGGTACATTTATTATAAAATAGTCTCAATTGACTATAAAATTTTGGTTCTTCACTTGTAAAAGGGTTAAAACTTTTTAGCAACCTCACCCTGCTAGAATTTACCCTCTATGAGCACTTGTATTGGTTAAATCTTGTAGATCAATGAGAATTAAGTTTACCTCTTTTTATTCTTCTAATTTTATATGTGTTATTTATGTTTGTTGATCCTTGACTATGGTAAATGTTCACCCATCTCATCATTGTCCATTCCTTGTACCTCCACATTGAACTTGAAACTCACTTGTAGGTTGCATCCTATGCACACCTAGGTATGTGTTGATGATATCTATAAACCATTTTTCATCCCTCTCATTATCACATTGCATTTATATGCCTCTATGAAAAATACTTATGCATTTAGAGTGGTTTTGTGGAAACTATGTGATATTGTCTTGTTCTTAAGAGTCTGTATTGTGTTTATGGTAGTAGGAGTGCTCGCTCTATTTTGGGTGCATTTCATTTTTATTTTTAACATCTCTTACCTTATCCCTCCCTTTTCCTATCAAAGATACTAAGTGTAGATTAGTGGTATTTTACCTTTCTACTCTTTAGTCTTGTGTGTTGGTCTTCAACCAAATACGTTTAGAATAGAAGGAATTTGGCCTACTACAAAGGCTCATCCTAAGGAGCACAGGGGTCCCACACCTTGGGGGCATTCCCATAGTTGTGATGAGATAACCAATGCTCACACATGTAGATGAGTGAAAATAATTCCACACCCAATGCCTTATGTAAGACCTTCACATTTAGTATCCCATAGCTAAAAACTCCTTTTCACCATAGAGTATCCATGGGTGCATGTTTTGAATGACAACATTTTATGGCACACTTGATCAGACTCTTTAAATAAATAAGATAAGGATTTGGTGTTATTTTTAGCTAATAAGTATAGTGGACACTCAGCAAGAGCACCTGACAACTCTAAGCATCTCTAGTTCATAAAGACCAGCCCCTACCTACATGCCAAGAAGAACAAGATCATCTACAAGAGGCATTGATTTCCATTTCACTAAGCTTCTAGTACCATCTAAAATAAGGAGACTAAGAGTGTCCCTATCCCTTATCAAAAGGTAGAGCATGAGACAATATCCCTTCAAAACTTAGTCCACACCACCATTCAAAAGGTTCTATTCTAGGTGAGGCCTATTCCCCATTCCATTCATAATGTTGCCAAGGAATCAAGTATTTATCCCCTTCAATCGAAGTAGTCCATTGGTTATTCTACAATATGATGACATTCTAATGGTGGATCTCAAAAAATTGTCTTATTTCATAGGCAAAAAGTTAACTTCCCCTATGGAACATATCCAAGACATTAAAAATATCTACTTCATGCACCATGTGACTTAGGATAATGTCATAGTAAGACTACTTGCTTGATCATTCAAAGTAAAATCCCTTTAATGGTATCAAGGATTGAGACCAAACTCAATTCATAATTGGGATGAGATTGATGATGAGTTTTGAAAATAGTTGGAAGATCCAAGTGATCACTTATCACTGATAGAATAGCTCAAGACCATAAAGTGAGCCCTGCATGAAATGATGGTCAACTTCAACTTCAAATTTCAAAGAGTCTAGGATAGAATCCCAACTTTGTGTAAGCTATCTCCTAACACTACATTTGTATACTTATTAAAGGCTCTTAATAGTGATATAGCAGTGATGATTCAATCCATGGAAAGCATGGTTCTCCCTGATGCCTATAAAGTAGCTATGTGCATAGAAAATTATTTTATTTAAGAGGGTAAGGTTTCACCTAAACCCCCATGCCTATATTCATAGAACCTCTCCCTAATCAAGCAACTGTGAAACCTATGCTATCACCTATCCCTACTATAGTGAGCTTTCCTACTCCATTTTTTGCTCCTTCTAATGAGTTGCATAAGGTAAAATTGCTATTGTAAAATTATGGGAATGATTTGGTTATCATCAAAGGATAGCAAGCACAGTACCCTAGACATCAACCTTTCACTTAGCAAAACCAATCAAATAGGCCTCCCTACTAAGTTGGCATGAAAACACAAAATCAACTCACATATAATAGAGTGCCTTATGAATAAAAGGCTAATACTACTAGCACTTCCAGAGCCCTTGTTCTAGTATAGAATAATCTAGCATAGGATTCCAAGTGGTACTTCCCATGCAACCAACTACATGATCAAGCCACATTCTCAAATAGGGTTCTGAACAAAGCACTTAAAGTGTAAATCATGCCTCCGTTACAAGATCTATCAAGAAGCACATCTCTACATGAAGAAGGAGCCCAAGTGTTATTCTAACCATAAGATGTGTATGCTTTCATAAATTATAAGGACTTTAGCTATATAAATCAAAGTAGTACACCTAGTGGAGGGAGCACTCCAATTACTTTTAACACAAGGTTTAAAAGAAGAGATATGGAAGAGGCCATCCCAACCACAACACCTTTACCTTGAATGTCCCAAGGCAATCATATCATTATGTAAGCCAAGGTACATGCATAACCTTTGTACCCCGAAAAGGCTATGTAGAAGGAGGATTTGATTCTCTAGGAGGCCACTACCCCAAAGTTATAGCTAAAAGGATCTCATTTTCATTTCAATATAGTTGAGTAGATGAAAAAGACAAGCCTTAATATCACTATATGGGATGCACTTGTTATTCTATCTCAATGAAATTTTCTTCAAGATGCACTAAAAGGTTTTTAGGAGTGTCAAGCCCCTCTATTTCCTGCTACCTCTAAAATTTTATATCAGCCAAAGGAAGAAGCACAGGTGTGCAATGGTAATAATCCATCTCCATTATAGCATTTGGTGCATAATTATATGATCAATTTGAGCCTGAATAGCTTAGTAATGCCAAAGAAGATCATAGATATGCTTGGAATTATGTACACCCTTGTTGTAAAAGGAGTAGTCCATCTTGACAGCATAATAGTTAAAGTTTTAAGGATAATATAGGATTTAAACCTAATACTAAATGCCTACCTAAGTATTTATATTATGTATGATATTATAGTCATTAACTTACCCCCTTATTTTTTCGTCAGCCTCTTTCAAGATTTCACAGCAAAAATGGGTAGGTATTTGTCCTCAGATTGGTCAAACATGTTATTGAGAACTAGATATGAGACCAAAGTAACCATCAAGGTAGAGCCTATCTTTAAAATCCATGTCAAGCCATACACTCCTATCCTAATTGAGAAGAAATATGTGATGTTCAACCAAGATGAGGATTTTATTCTCTATGAGGCTGTAACACCATTGGAGGAAACCCCAGACAATTTTTTGGATGAATGGGCATGCAAACTCTTTGAGTGTGACCCATATGACAACACACAGATTGGGCTAGGCACATAGTATATCATAGAATAAAATGTCATATTGCCTAAGCTGATGAAGTTACACAATAACCCTTAAGGTATATGGTATTTGTACTTTGATGGTTCCCAGAGTAAGAATGGCATTGGGGTCGGTGTCATGTTAGTCTCACCCAAAGAAGAAAAATAATTCCACTCCTTTAGGTTGTAGTTAACTTGCACAAATAATGTTCTCAAGTAGGAGGTTTTATTTCAAGGCCTTCAACTTATGTAGAAGAAAGGGATTAAGGTGTTACAATATTTAGGTGATAGTGAATCAGCTATAAATCAGGTTAGAGCATAGACAATGACTAAGAGTGGATTGATGAACTCCTATAAACATAGAGTATAGGATATGATATAAGGCTTAGATGCATTCAACATCATTTCCATACCAAGAGCATAAAATATTGATGCAGATAGGCTTGAAACTATTGGTGCATAGTATGACATCCTGTACAACATAATGAAAGAGTCTGAGTAGCTTATTAAGCTAGTGGTTAGACCAATTTTTCTTGACAACATGGAGAGTTGGAAAATGTTTAAAAGTGATGATCAAATCATCAATTTCCTATAAGATGAGGTAGAGTTTTATGTCATGAACTAGGCATATTTATGATCCCAATATGAATATCAAGTCATCCAATTGAAAGGAAACAAGCTACCAAAAGGGTTATCACCCTAGAAAATATCTTTGATTTTGATGACCAATTCAAAAGAAAGAGGTGCAGCATGACAGCCAAGGAGATTTTTGTGTGCCCATAGTCATTTTAGAAGGAAAAGTTATTAAATATAGTAAGTTTTTCTTTGAACTAGAGATTTGGATATTTATTCAACTCAATAGACTATACGATGATATCTTCACATGGAGTTACAAAGATTTAAGAGGCTTTAAACCAAGCTTAGTGCAGCATACAATTGAGCTAGATCCTAGTGCACAAATCATGTGCAATAATTAGAGGCCTATTAATCTAAAGTTGGATCCATTGATGCACAAGGATATTTGTAAGATCATTGAGGCTAGCATAATACTTCTGATCAAGCATTCCTCATGGGTCACCAACTTAGTCTTAGTGTGAAAGAAGAATGGGGAGATACATCTCTATGTGGACTTTAGGGACCTAAACAAAGCTTCCATAAAAGACCACTAACCTCCCCCAAAAAAGGAGAAAATCTTGGAAACAGTCATAGGCATGGAGATATTTTCACTATTGGATGGTTATTCAAGATATAACTAGATCATTATACAAGAATGTGACTATTAAAAAACTATGTTGATCACTAAGTGGGGAACCTTTTTATACCATCACATGTCATTTGGTTTGATGAATGTAGGCATGAAATTATAGAGAACCATGGATATGGTATTCAAATATCTCATCAATAAGGTCATCTTGGTTTACCTTGATGACATAACCATTTTCTCTAAATGTGCAGAAGATCATCTGGATCATCTAGAGAAAGTCTTTAAAAAATGTTGAGAATTTAAAATATTGATACAAATGTATCTTCATAGGTCATGAAGGTTCCCTCTTTGGGTAAATTATTTCTAAAGAAGGGATCATGATTGATCCAAAGTGAGTCAAGGCTATCTCATCTCTTCCTCTTCCAATCCATAATAAAAGTCTCTAAAGTTTCTTGAGAAGAATCAACTTCATAAGAAGGTTCATGCCTAGTTTTGCCATCTTGGTCAAGCCCCTCACTAAAATGTTAAATAATAATTTTGTTTTTAGATAGAAACACGAGGGTAAGGAAAGTTTTAAGACCATTAAGCATGCCATCATGCAAGATCTCACCTTGATCAACCTAGACTATAGCAAGGATTTTATCCTCTATATATTTCCTTATGCAACATAACAAAGAATAACTAGAGCAACCAATTACTTTATTCAGCCAAGCACTAAAGGATTATGAGTTGCATTATAATTTCATAGAGAAGCACACACTCTTAGTTGTGAGAGTGATAAATAAATTTAAGCATATGATCTCTAATAATAATATTTATCTTATGGTTGTGCATGTAAGTGTCAAAGAGTTCCTGCTTAGTAGGGACATCAACAAGATAAGAGTTGGTTGGATCATGAAAGTGATGGAGTACGACATAGAAATATAGGCCACCAAGCTAGTGTAAGGAAAGGGACTCTATGAACAATTAGCTAAAGTAGTAAAACCAAAGGATAACATAGTCTTAGTGTCACATAAAGAAGAGCATCCTGTAGACACCAAAATCGTGTCAACTCCCCTGGTCATCCCCTGTCTTATTCTTCTTCACTTATTTAACCCTTGTCGATCACTTGTTCCACCAACCTTGACCCTGGCAGCATGTAACAATGAGCAGAGAGCTAAAGCTAGACTCTGTCCTCATTATGCATCTGTCGACGACGGTCTTTACCTGGCTGATGTCGCTGACGTCGGTCATTTATCGGCCGACGTCAGCAATCCTGCCGACGTCGGTCACCTTACCGTTATTCGTTATCAGTTACCATTCAGTTCTCGATCAGTTTCCCAAAATGGTTATCGAACCGTCTCTCAAACCGTCCCCTGGCCTTCATCAGCGTCCGCTGATCAATCCCGCATAAAAAAAAAAAGAACAGAATCATTCACTCGCTCTCTGAATCCTGACATCCACAGACTCTTGCAATCTCGCGATCAACTGACTCCAGCATCCACCAACTCTAGCGTTCGTTTCAATCCGACACTGCACAGACGTTTCAGACAACTTCGACTATGGCTTTCATTAAGTCTTCTGACAGGTAAGTATTTTCTATGTTTATTTTCATTTTCTTTCCGATTATTAGTTGTTCATTATTTCTGTTATCTCAAATCTTCAAATCACAGACCCAAGCCCTGAGTCTCTCCTTTACATCCCTGCCCACTAAAACCCCCAGACTCTGTCCAAAACCCGACCTTACTTTCCCCAGACCCTATCCTGACCTTATCCCGATTCCATCAGACCCTATCCCGACCCTGTCAAGACCTTGTCCTGACTCTCCCAGACTTTCTGCAACTCTATCTAGAACCTACCCCGACCGACGCCGGTCACTACCCCGACCGACGACGGCACTTAAACTGACATCGGCACCTTCCAGACCGACGCCAGCATCACAGAGACCGACGCCGATGACTGTGCAGAATAGTGCCGCTTATCAGGTATGCCTTTTTATTTTCTGTCATTTATTTCTATCATTTTATCTTTTATTATCTACTTTCGTCCAATATTTTGCTTTTTATCAGTGGGTTGATATCCTTCTAGGGAGTCTTCGTACTTCCGGGATCGGGCGTTCGCCTGACAGCCCACCATATCTTTGACTAACATTTTTTCATGTTTTAGCCTTTTCTTCGCAGGTGTCATTCCTCCACAGCCAAAGAGGAGAATCTTCCAACATCTGATTTCGGTGCGCACAACTTTATCAGGTACTTCTAGCCTTGACCATTTTCTTTTAGTTTCTTATTTCTTCTTTGAATGTAGAAAGCAATTTTTGCATAAAAACATTCTGGCACGCCCGGTGGGACCCTAGGTCCTCCTTGGGTTCTTTCTTTCTTTCGTTCATTTAGGCACATTAGGTTCCTTTCTTTTCACCTCTTTTCGTCTCTTCTTAAAACCACATCATAAGCAGGACTAAAACGAACATTTCTTTCTTTCTTGCACTTTTAGACTAGCTAAAACTCATATTCTTCGACCCTTTCTCCATTCGTCTTCATACAAACAAACATTTCAACTTGGACATTAAAACACTTTGCATTCATTTCTGTTTGCCTGCATCTCTTAGACCACACATAGTAATTAAATCGCATATTGAATTAATCTAGATCACTTGATGTTACACGACCAAACCACCTGCACAAAACAAACATTTTAACTTACCTAAGACAAGGCCCGACTGGGATTTCATCCCCCAGCGGATACCTTACCCGTCCCGATGACCCTACTTGGATTTCATCACCAAGGGGGAAGCCCACTCCGTTCTCTGGCAGAGGATAAACTCTAGGCGAGGTATATCTTGGCTAAGCGAGACCAGCTAACCACTGGAATCGTGAAGTGAGGGGAGCTTGCTCCTTAGCACCAGGCCACGTACCAGACCCTAACATAGATTTCTTGAGCACCATAACAAAACCCAAAACCTTTCATAGACTGCTTCTTCTAGGACTCGACTCACAAAGCCAATCTTCCTCTACACACATTCTAAGGCATAAGCCACTATAATCCTAATAATTTACTTCTAGGGTTTTTAGGATCTGCTTATGTCTTCATCTTTTTGGTTCTTATCTGCTTGTTTGAGCTTGTGAGGATGCTCTTCCTTGCCTTGAATGGTTCTGACTCGTAGCCAAGCCAAGGCTCTAGTCGATCACGCGAGGCATCATCCTCTTCCGTCTACCCCGCCTACAACCATCCCTATAATGGAGTTCAACTCAGAAATTGAAAGAACTCCTACCAGACCATCTCCGACCCAAACGCCTATTATCCCAAAAGGGGACCAAGATTTCACACGATTCTTGGACCTCAATACCGCAGCCTTGCAATACTATCTCGCGAATAGCCGAATGCGAGACTCCTCGAGCAATCCAATCTATGGAATGCCGACTTCTCTCCTCGAAACTGCGGCCGTATCAACAGCGTCCGTAGTCCAACCCTTAGATACCCAGGCTGTTACCTCAACCAATGACCAACCTTTTACCAACCATCCAAGCGTGGCCTCTCCTTCCATCATTGGGCCCACTTTCACCGGGGTTTTGGCCCCCTATCAATCTCAGTCCACTCAACCACTTTCTACCCCCTTTCAAAACTTGGTCGTCTCCATTCTGCCTACCCTTACTCCTATCAACACTAGGGTGGCTACCTATCCATTAGCCCATGTTACCTCTAGTCAACCTCCCATGACCACATCAAACCTAGCCATGTCTTCCATCCAACCATCCTTAGTCACTTCTTCTGTCCCTACGACTAGTCATCCGTACATTGCACCCTTATTGGTACAACCGACTACGTCGTATACCTCTTCCAGCCTCTTTCAAGCGCCTTACAATCTAGGAGGTGCTCCACCCGCCAATCCGTCAGTAGATATTATCAAGATGTTGATGGATAAAATGTCCAACCTAGAGACCTCCGTTACCGGCTCGTGCAATACTCTCTCGTACGAACAAATCTACAACGAGCCCATCCATCCTTCTGTCCCCATCAGACCATATCCCAGCCAGTGGGAACTTCCTAAGTTTTCTCGTTTCCAGAGCAAGGAAGACCCACAACAACATTTACGGGCATTCAGACATGCCTGTTACCTTATCGCCCATGACGATGCGTTACTTTTATGCACGTTTCCCATGTCTCTCTCAGGTGCTGCACTTGATTGGTACAGCTCTCTTCCTAGCCATTCTATCTTCATATTTACTCAGTTGGCCCAGCTCTTCCTCGATCATTTCTCCATCAATATCACCAAGAAGGTCTCCATCACAGACCTCTATTCTATTCGCCAGTTCGAGGATGAATCTATTGCTGATTTTGTCGCTCGGTGGAGGGGCCTTATCAATCAACTTTCATTTTCCTTACCTCAGCCTGAGCTTATTGAACTTTTCTCTCAAGCCTGCGCTAAACACATTTCTTCTACCTTGAGGGTTCAAACCTTCCGCACTTTTGACGAAGCCTTCACGATGGCTCGTAAACTTGAGTTACGTGCCGTCGAGGAGAATAAAGTCAAGTTGCGGAGTAAGAATCCCAACTCCAAAACCAATGACCCCTCTTCTAAACCTTCCTCATCCAATTCTAAATCTAAAGCTTCAGCAAATGCTATGGTTGTTAGATCTTCTTCCTCTTCACCTTCAACTAATCAACCTGAACCATCCACATCTATGAGCACCACTCGTCAATTTCAGCAGAGATACATACAGCGATAGTTTACTCCACTTGGAGAATCATACACGTCTGTGCTGGAAAAACTCATCAAACAAGGGGCCATCAATCTCCCTCAGATCCGACCTCCACCACAATTTGATCCCTCACGCGCCATCCCTGTGTGGTATAGGGAAAATGACTTCTGCCACTACCACCGTGTTAAAGGTCATGACACGGGCAACTGTAAAACCCTTAAAAACATAGTCCAAGACATGTTGGAAAAGGGTGACCTCATCCTCGACAATCCTAATGCCCCTCCTAATCAGGGTATCGATATCTTCAAATAACCATTTTCTAATCATCCACCAACCCAAAACAACATCCAGACCTTGACTGACAATACCCATGAACATAATATTTGAACAGTCAATACGATCTCGCCCCTCATTTCTAACCAACCTCAAGAGGTGAGTTCATCCATCAGTCCATCACATGTGGATGAACATCTTTCACCGGCTAGTTCTCCCTCAACTTCTCTCATTTTGGAGGACGCCTCAACCTTACTAGCATCGCCAGTTTCACCATCTTCCTTCTTGATGCCCATGGAGGACCCAACCTTTCCTACTCCTCTACCACAAGTGGAGGGCACTATCATCCCTGCCCTTTACCCGCTTGAGAATCTTCATTCTCCAGTTTCTTCTCCACCTAGGGAAGAACCCATCTCTCCTTCGTCTCCAACCAAACATGAACCTGTCAAGACTTCACCATGCTTTTGGCCCGATACTACTACACCCATCTTACCTTCAGTCCCATAACCGTCGGCATCTTCTCAAGAGACCAAACCTCATCCTACATCTTCTCAGCCATTTTCTCGACTAGTGGAGAGACTCAAACTTCTCCCTTCTAGGAAAGTGGAACATCAGGGATTGTGGGACCGTCTCACAGCTCTTCAACAAGCTCGGGCCCTCTCATCTCATGCTGCTAATCCTCCCATGGCAGAACCTCTTAAGACTATCAACAAAAATCAGATTTCTGCCTCTAGACCATCTACATCTTCATCAACCTCATCAAAACCAAAACCCTCATCTACTCCGCCTAAACCTATCAAATCGCTTGGCGTTCACCCCGTCTCCAACCTCACTCATCCACAAGTGAAGGTGGACTTAACCTAGACTTCAACTAATAGTAATCTTCAACCTAAATCACACAAGACTGCCAAACCACAGAGGCGAATGCCTCCTCTTCTATCACCATTGCCCTCCATTTTGGGCCCGTATCCCTCAACCCTAACCAGAGTCCTTCCCACTCCAACCTCTAACCAAAACCGGTTGCCTCCTTTGCTTCCTTTACCAACCACTAGCCTACCCTCTCCCAAAAGGGTGATACCTCTCATGAAGAGTGTACCGTCTCAGCCTGTCATCGCACCATCAACCCAGAAGGTGGTACAAAAACCCCCTCCAACTTTGCCCAAGCAAAAGTCACCGACATCGCATACATCGATGAGCACGGACCCTTTAGTGGGCTCATACTCTTTGATCTTGCAACAACTTTTGCAAACTTCTAGCATAACTCTTCCACCCATCAAGCCCTTTCAACCTCTCGAGTCTAAACCCTCCTGGTTCGATGACACGAAGATTTGTTTATATCATCGTACACCAGGACATGACACCGAGGCTTGCTGTGCCCTCAAGGCTGTCATTCGCCGTTATCTGGAGAAAGACACTCTTCTCTTTGAGGACACTTTCGACCACCCCCTGACTCCTTCTCATAACCCTTCTACCTCTTCAAACCCATCTACATCTCATCAACCGGTTACAACCCCTTCATCATCTTCACCTCCCATCTTTGAAATCAATGCCATTCACATCACTACTAGGTCACAGAAGGACAAGGCAAAAGAAAAAGCTGCCATTCCTTAGACCTACCCTTTTGTTAATCCACCTCAACCGCCTAAGCCTAAGATTTCTATCCTTGGCGCGCCTCAACCCTCCTCTTCTTCTTCTTCTTCTGGACCAATCCACGACTCCATGTTGAAACAGCTTCACCATACGCCTGTGAAGATGTCCCTCTACGATCTCATCCAAACCTCGCCCCAACATCGTCAGGCCCTCATCTAAGCCCTGCAGGCAGCGGAGGTCCAACTCGAGGATCCCCAGCCACTTGCTGCCCTTGTCCACTCCTTAGCCCCTATCACCTCCATTACATTCAGTGATTCTGAGATTCTTACATCCAACACAGAAGATCAGGATGCCACCCTCTTCATCACCACCTATATCAATTGAACACGCATTAAACACATTATGATCGACGGGGGCACTAGCATCAACATCATCTCCACCCATGCCTTTGATCAGTTGGCTCTTCCCAAGAATTGCATCTCTAAAACTGACGTGATCTTGCATACTTTCAATGACACTACTACCACGACCATTGGCACAGTCGTTCTTCATATTCGCATTGGTCCACGCACAGTCCCGGAGCTCTTCTACATCATCGAAGGAGAGTTCCAATACAACATCTTGCTAGGCCGACCTTGGATCCGCGCCATGGCCTGTGTCCCCTCCACCCTAGACCATTGTGTGAAGTTTGAGCATGACAGACAAGTCCATACCATTCCCACTGACCCTTCGCCCTTCAAAACATGCAACACCACCTACCATCCAAACGATGTCCTCATTCCTATCAAGCCATCAACCCCGGCACCGCCTCCATCCGCTGAAGCTTTGACCAGTTCGCAACAGGCGATCACCCTTACACCTCCCCTTCAAGCGACAACCACAGACCCCATGGAAGATGTCTTCCAAAGACTTTCATTGGGAGAGTATCGCTTGCTGGCTTTAGACATGTTCCAAACTCCACAAGAGTATGGACGCCTTCATCACAGCCCCAGCTACGACCATCGAATCGGGATGATCATACCTTATGGTCCCCCTCACCTCCGCACCAACCTCATCTATGGGGGGCTTAATCAAGCTCTTATTGACGGTAATCCTCTTTCTTCACCTCAACCTTTCACATCAGATTTCTCATTTCTTGGCAACCCCACCTTTGCACACACTTACCTTTACAGGTGTGCATGGAAGGGTTTTGGTTTCGGACGCTATGAGCAAGGCTCCCATCATCCTATCCAACCGCTCACTGATGATGATGCCAAGAAACGACATGGTCTGGGATATCATGACCCCACTCAAGACCCTTTAGACCTTTGTCCTGAACCAATCCTTGACCAATCACCTCCACACTCGCCTGTTTTGCCACCTTCACCTATGGAGTCAGTGGTTTCCATTCCTCCTAGTTTTTTTTTTCCATAAACACCATCCACCTGGACCCCTTGACTTATCAGCTCAATGGGGTATCCAAATCTCTCCCTCTCATTCTTCCCAGCATGATCGAAGATGAGTCAGCAACCATTCACACTGTTCATTGCGTTGACGATGACGCCATTCTTTCTTACATGGGCACTGACGATTCTTTCATCCAGTGCTCCCTCCCTTCTGAGACCCAGGTTATGTTAAATGAATCAACCATTGACATCAACCTTCCTTCTTTTGATGTTCCTCATGTCTTAAAGATTGGCCAATCTTTAGACGCTCAGGAGCAACTTGACTATACCCAGTTCCTCTCCGACCATAGCAAGGCCTTTGCCTGGACTTACAGTGATATGCCTAGCATCGACCCCACCATCGTTACCCATAACATTATCACCCAACCAGAGGCTAAGCCTATCAAGCAAAAGCTTCGAAAGATGCATCCTCGCGTTGCCCTCCTTGTTAAAGAGGAGCTTCAGTGCCTCCTTTCTGTCTCCTTCATCCAGCCCATCGACTATCCACAGTGGGTCTCTAACATCGTCCCAGTCACTAAGGCAACTGGGGGGATTCGGATCTGCACAGACTATCGTGACCTCAACCTAGCCTGTCTTAAAGATGACTTCCCTCTTCCTAACATCAACCAGCTTGTTGATCTTACGGCCGGCCATGAGATGTTATCTCTTATGGATGGGTTTTCAGGATACAATCAAATCCTGATTGCTCCAGAAGATCAGCACAAGACTACCTTTATTACCCCATGGGGGACTATCTGCTATCGAGTCATGCCTTTCGGCTTGAAAAATGCAGGCACCACTTATTAGCGTGCCATGACCTACATTTTCCATGATCTCCTCCACAAAATCATGGAGGACTATGTGGATGACCTGCTCGACAAATCCAAGCTTCGCCGCGACCATCTAACCATTCTCAAAATCATCTTTTCTCATCTTCTTCAATACAATGTTCGTCTTAACCCAAAGAAATGTGTCTTTGGGGTCCTCTCTGGCAAGCTTCTCGGCTTCATTGTTTCTTTTCATGGCATCGAGATAGATCTTGCCAAGATTCGTGTTATCCTCGAAATGCCTCCCCCGACCAATCTCAAGTAGCTTCACAGTTTACAAGGCAAGCTCCAGTCCATTCGTCGCTTCATCTCGCAGCTTTCTGACCACTGTCAACCTTTTCATCATCTCCTTAAGAAAGACATCATTTTTACATGGGATAAGAACTGTCAAGAGGCTTTTGAAGCCTTAAAATGCTATCTGGTCTCTCCACCAGTCCTCATTCCACCTAAAGATGACCAACCCTTCTACCTTTATATCTCAGCCACTCACCATTTGTTAGGTGCCATGATCGTGCACCGAGACGAGCATCACCGTGAGCAAGCCGTTTATTATATCAGCCGAACACTGGTCGACTATGAAACTCGGTATACCCATATCGAGAAACTCTATTTGGTGTTAGTCTTTGCTATTACTAAGCTTCGCCACTATCTTCTCAGTCACAAAACCTTTGTCATCACTCACACTGACCCTCTCAAGTATATGCACTCCAAGCCATATCAGAATCAACGTATGGCTCGGTGGCTCATGCTGCTTGCTGAGTTCCATCTCAAATTCATCCAGCAGAAATCTATCAAGTGGCAAACCATCGCTGATCAACTAGCAGATGCCCCTCTTCCTGACAAGCAACCTTCACAGTGTGAGTTCCCTGACAAGTCTATCGCTGCACTTTCCTCCGACGACACCACCTATCAGATGACTATGTTCTTTGACGGATCCAAATGTCAACTAGGTGGGGGTGCTGGGGTTATTCTCATCCCATTCGAGGGGGAGCCCATGCCTTTGTCTTTTAAACTCAACTTTGATTGTACCAATAATATGGCTGAATATGAGGCCTTAATTTTGGGACTTCAGACCGCCCTCTCTCTCAGCATCAAGTCCATCAACATCTTCGGTGACTCGCAGCTCATCCTCAATTAGGTCAACAGTTCATACCTCTGTAAAAATGAAATTTTGCAAAGGTACAAAAACCGTGTTGACATTCTCTTTGCATCTTTTGACCATTTCCTCCTACAGACTGTTTCTCGATCCACGAATAAGTTTGCTGACACCATGGCTTCTCTCGCTTCACATATCCCATCTTCCTCATCTACATCTAGACTTTTTGTCATGGTGCATCGTGTGCCATTGCCTTCATATATCTCTCCTCACATTCATCATGTCAACACTATAGACCCTAGTCCACAAGATGCTTGGTATAAGCAACTTGTAGACTTCTTATCTTTCTCTGTCATTCCTCCCAACCTCTCTAGTAATGCACGACGAGCTTTTATCAAGCGTACTGCTCGCTATACCATGCTAGGGGGTCTTCTCTATAAGCGAGGCTTCGACGGCCTCCTTCTTCGCTGTCTCACCTCCACTGAAACATCTCAAGCCATTCAACAAGTCCACGACGGGATTTGTGGTAGACATTTCAGTGGAAATTTAGTTGCCAAGCGCATCCTTCGTTTGGGCTATTATTGGCCTACCCTTCATCAAGACTGTAGCGACTATGTTCGGCGTTGCATCAAGTGTCAGCAGCACTCTAACTTGCTTCATCTCCCCAGTCACGCTTTACAAATTGCTCAGGATTTCTAGCCTTTTTCTCAATGGGGTTTAGATCTCATCGGTGAGATTAACCCTCATTCATCTCTTCGTCATCAATCCATCATCACAGCCACTGAATATTTCACCAAGTGGGTGGAAGCCATTCCTCTCATCTCCACAAAAGCCGACAAGATCGTCGACTTCATCAACACCCACATCATCTGTCATTTCGGTGTCCCTCATAAAATCATCACTGATAACGGCAAGTCCTTCAAAAACAAAACTGTCCAAAAGCTATGCGACTCATTCGGCATCAAACTCAGTTTCTCTTCGCCTTACTACCCACAAACAAATGGGCAGGCTGAGGCTTCCAACAAAATTCTCACCAAAATTCTCATGAAAGTAGTCAGTGACACAGGCAGGGATTGGCACATTCACATTCCCTTCGCTTTGTGGGCCTACCGCACTAGCATCCGAACCTCTACGGGTGCTACCCCTTTTTCTCTCATGTACGGAATAGAGGCTGTCTTACCTCTCGAAGTACAGATCCTATCTCTCCGCATTTCTCTACATGATATCCTTTCCAACGATGACTTTTGTCAAGATCGCTTAGCTCAACTTGAGTTACTTGATGAACGCCGTCTTACTACCCTTAATCATCTCCATGTCTATCAACATCGCATCAAACGCACCTATGACAAAAATCTGCGAGAATGAGATTTCAACATCAGAGACCTCGTCCTCAAAGAGAATCAACGCGTGACCAATATGGAGCAAAGTAAACGAGGCAAGTTTGCTCCTAATTGGCTCGGACCTTTTATTATCATGCACAAGTATGGATCAGGAACTTACCGTCTGTCTTCTCTTGATGGACGACCAGAACCTGAGCCTCTTAATGCATTGCATCTGCGACCGTTCTACTGCTAGTCGAGTATTCATCCACTTGACACTTAACTTGAGCTCATCCCTTGAGCAATCCCCATCCTCTTAATCCTACTTCCTTTCAACCCTATTCCTCTTAACAATTCCTATAACCCTTTTATGCTGTATGGATGCTTTGTCCTCATAAAAGGGAGCCCTTGACCTTCTATAATCTTGTCCATGACTCACATTTCTGTCAAAACAAATCAAGATGTCACAATATCCATGGTCACTATATCTATATCAAATCAAAAAAAAAAACAGACTGCTCCCTCGAAGGATAGCTGTACTATCATTGCTATAATTAATAGACTGCTCCCTCGAAGGACAGCTATTCAAAAGCCCTTTTATTAAACAAAAATCTAGACCACTCCCTCGAAGGATGGCTATGACTCAATCTGGCAATAAATAGCACTATTTTAGAAGCTTCCCGCATTGATCAGCTTCACAACCTGACCACCAAGAAAATGACATCTCTATGTGGACTTCCAGCATCGATCAGTTCACCACAAAAAAATAAAAATAAAAATAAAAAATAAATAAATAAATAAAATTTTGAATGAGTCATGGACTTGACTTATAGTTGTCTCAGGGTCTCCTATAAAAAGGGGCATCATTATCTCTGCTCTTAAAATGGGTTACCCTCTTTCCTCTTCCTATCACCTGCTCAAGGGACTTCGAGCTCACTTTAATGTCTAAGTGATTCGATTACCGCTCTAACTTCACTACAGTCAACGACGTCACACATGAATGGGGCTCTTGGTTCTCATAACCCCTATCTATGCTATCTTTTTGGTCTTTGTCAATGAAAGAGCAATATGCTTTTCACTTCTTCTACACTTTGGTCACATTCACCTTCATCACTTGTCAATCGACTCAACTCAACTCTCTTTTTAGACCACTCCCATAGCCTATTCATCCTAGTTTCTATGGACACCAATACACATGGAAACTATCGACCCGCCACAATTTATGTTCAGCATAAACCAATACTTGTTGAAGCATAAATAAACCTCAATTCATTTTTAGCATACATCCATCATGAATATGGAATATTACTAGGGATGAAAAACCCCTCAACCAATGTTGCAGAATACACCATTTGGAAAAGGCTGCAACATATTTTTTCCTCATCATTTCATGGTGCTCCCAGAAACACAAAAAAGTCACAAGTAGGGCCATTTGGAGCTTCAGCTTAGATTGAGTGACCCGATCAGCAGACGACTAAATGCTGGGGCCCGGTTATTTCAATTTTGGCACTCCTCGACCCTTGACCTGCGACACTTTTGACCTGACCATCTCGTGCAGTGGTATGCGCACAATCATGACTTTTGTAGCACTCACCCTCACCCCTTTTTCATCCACTCTTTGTCAAATCAGCACCCGATTCCCGGTTCCCTTCCCTCGACTCCTGCTTTGAGGGGGAATACCTTATCCATAATTAGGGCAACCAATCTTTTTCTTATTTTGTCTTGCAGTTCATTTAAACAACCAATAAGATGAAATCAACCTTACCCCTCACCTGGGGCAATCACTCCTATTTTTGTCTTGCAGTTCATTCAGAACAACCAACAAGACAAAAAGGGGCAAATGTAGACACCGAAATCATGTCAACTCCCCTGGTCATCCCCCGTCTTATTCTTCTTTGCTTATTTAACCCTTGTCAATCACTTGTTCCACCAACCTTGACCCTGGTAGCATGTAACAATGAGTAGAGAGCTAAAGCTAGACTCTGTCCTCATTATGCATCTACCGACGACGGTCTTTACCCGGCCGATGTCGCCGATGTCGGTCATTTATCGACCGACGTCGGCAATCCTATCGATGTCGGTCACCTTACCGTTATCCATTATCAGTTACCATTCAGTTCCCGATCGATTTCCCGAAATGGTTATCGAACCGTCTCTCGAACCGTCCCCTGGCCTTCATCAGCGTCTGCTGATCAATCCCGCACAAAAAAAAAAGAACAAAATCATTCACTCGCTCTCCGAATCCCAACATCCACAGACTCTTGCAATCTCGCGATCAACTGACTCCAGCATCCACCAACTCCAGCGTTCGTTTCAATCCGGCACTGCACAGACGTTTTAGACAACTTCGACTATGGCTTTCATCAAGTCTTTTGACAGGTAAGTATTTTCTGTGTTTATTTTCATTTTCTTTTCGATTATTAGTTGTTCATTATTTCTGTTATCTCGAATCTTTAAACCACAGACCCAAGCCCTGAGTCTCTCCTTTACATCCCTGCCCACTAAAACCCCCAGACTCTGTCCAAAACCCGACCTTACTTTCCCCAGACCCTATCCTGACCTTATCCCGATTCCATCAGACCCTATCCCGACCCTGTCAAGACCCTGTCCTGACTCTCCCAGACTTTCTGCAACTCTATCCAGAACTTGCCCTGACCGACGCCGGTCACTACCCCGACCGACGACGGCACTTAAACTGACATCGGCACCTTCCAGACCGACGCCGGCATCACAGAGACCGACGCCGGTGACTGTGCAGAATAGTGCCACTTATCAGGTACGCCTTTTTATTTTCTGTCATTTATTTCTATCATTTTATCTTTTATTATCTACTTTTGTCCAATATTCTGCTTTTTATCAGTGGGTTGATATCCTTCTAGGGAGTCTTCGTACTTTCGAGATCGGGCGTTCGCCTGACAGCCCACCATATCTTTGACTAACATTTTTTTGTGTTTTAGCCTTTTCTTCGCAGGTGTCATTCCTCCACAGCCAAAGAGGAGAATCTTCCAACGTCTGATTTCGGTGCGCACAACTTTATCAGGTACTTCTAGCCTTGACCATTTTATTTTAGTTTCTTATTTCTTCTTTGAATGTAGAAAGCAATTTTTACATAGAAACACATCCAAATGAAGAGGTCATGACCAACTAGGCATAGGATATAAAGGCTTTCCTTTAGCATAACACATATCCATCTAGCCTCAACAAATCTAATCATAGGAATTTTAGACTACAGTTTATTTCTTATGTGCTCATAGATGGTGCACTTTTTTAGAGGGATCTAAATGGAGTTCTCCTAAGGTACGTAGAGCTAGAGAAAATAAGAAAAATTCTTCAATAGTTCCATGATGGCCCTTTAGGATGCCATTATTTTCCTAAGACAATTGTTGTGAAGATCATGTGATCTGGTTATTATTGGCTAACTCTATTTAAAGATGCAGAGTTTCCAAAAGGGAGACTTAGTGCTCAAATGGGATACAGCTAGAGTGAAGGGTGGAAAGAATACTAATTTTAATGCAATATAGAGTGATCCATTTTTATATAACCAATTGCAAGCCATATAATGCCTTTTAACTCATCAAAATGAATGGTGAAGAGATACCTATCCTAGTTAATGGGATTCATCTTAAGCACTATCTCTATTGGTCCCTATATAGTTGTAACTAAGTAGAGTGGGTGTTTTTTATTTCCCTAAGCACTTTGCACACCTTATTTTAGATTAGTTTCAATTCCTCCATGTACTTGTGCATAGTGTTTTATTAACTTAGGTCTTTTCCTCTAAGTGCCTTTGATGTATTTCTTGTTTTTTCAGGTGAAGTCTTGATTCATCTAAAAGGTTAGAGGTGCATAGTTGGTGCATTCATAAGTAAAGGGACTAGAAGTCCCAAAGGTTCTATACCTAATAGATTAATAAAGGATACTATATTCCCACTTAATAGAAAAGTGGCCCATAGAGGTTGTTAGAAGTGTTAACTTTATAAGCCACCCCCTAATCAGTGTAAGGCCCCTCAAGGATTAAAATTTGGGAATGCACCTATAAGGCCCTAGGAGATCCAAGAAAAAAGTGCACAAGCACTTCTCATATGTACCTAAACCTAAGATAAAGGTGTAGTCCTATGAAATAATGTAGCAATAAATTATTCTTGCATAAAGATCTCAATGCATGTCTTTGTGTAGGATTTTGTGGTGCACAAGTCTAAGAGTGCACACATTCAAGGATACAAGTCTCTAAGTCCCAAAATGGCTGAGTGGGAAAATAGAATAGAAGTGGCTATGAATCATGAAGGGCATGCCTAAGATTCTCAATCTTAATGCATTCCCCTATTTTAATCCTTCCTCATACCTGGCTAACATAGTCTTGTGCCTATGCATAAGAATCTATGTTTGTGCCTTGGGAATGTGTAGTATGAAACCATCCTTCTGTTGTTTTCATGTGGTAACCTAACACTCATCTAGGGATGATCCTTTTCTGACATAGATTCAAGCCACACCATTGGCTAACATAGAAGGAAAAAGGGACCCACCAAGTAGCCATAGTGAAGAAGTGGCATCCATATGTCATGATCGTATTGCTTCCATCTAAGACTCCAAGGAGACTCTTCCAAGAGCTTACCAAGATGATGCATGTCACTCCTATAGTGCCATGCTCAATAAAAATCATGAAATTCCATGTGCTAAGTGGTAGCATGATATAAATGAGGTTGTTAGAGGTAGTTGAGAAGAACTTGAGGCATTTTTAGAATGATTAAATGCATAAGCAATTACTAGATATCAGGACTTGAGTATACACCACCCTCTAACCTTGTCAGACAAATCTTTCATTACCTTATGCACATGTATATCTAGAGATGATTTTGCCACCAACTCCAGGTCCAATCACTGAACAAAATTCAATAAGCATGGCCATGGCACCACAAAAGGATTTAAGGCTACATTTACCAGCCTAAGTGGTGTATTTATTGTAAAATAGGCTTGTTCATTATAAAATTTTGGTTCTTCACTTGTAAAAAGGTCGACACTTTTTAGCAACCTCACACTACTAGAATTTTCCCTTCATGAGTACTTGTATTAGATAATTCTTGCATATCAATGAGAATTAAATTCACTTATTTCTATTCTTCTAATGTTATAAGTGTTATTTGTGTGTATTCATCCTTGACTATGGGTAATTCACCCCTCTCATCATTGTCCATTCCCTGTACCTCTACATTTAACTTAAAACTCACTTGTAGGTCACATCATGTGCACACATGGGTCTATGTTGATGTTTTATGTGAACCATTTATCATCCCTCTTAGTGTTACATTGTGTTCCCATGCCTCTATGTGAAATACTTATGCATTTAGAGTGGCTTAGTAGAAACTATGTGATATTGTCTTGTTCTCAAGAGTCTGTATTATGTTTACAGTAGTAGGAGTGCTCACTCTATTCTAGGCACATCACCTTTTTATTTTTATCATATCTTAATTTCTCCCTCCATTTTTCTCTCAAAGATCCTAGGTTTATATTAGTTTACCTTTTTACTCTTTAGGCCTACGTATTGGTCTTAAACCAGGTGTGCTTAGAATAAAAGGAATCTGACTAACTTTAAAGACTCATCCCAAGAAACACAAGGTTCCCATGCCTTGTGGATGTTCCCATCATTCTGATGAGATAAACAATGCCTCATGTGTATCTGAGTGATAATACTTCCATGCCTAGTGCATCAGACTCTCATGCCCTACACAAGACCTTTATGTTTAGTGCCCCATAGCTAAAAAATCCTTCGCACCATAGAGCATCCATGGGTGCACATTTTGAATGATAATAGTATGGGGACCTCTTTCTCATCTATGGTTAACAAAATGAGCATTATGAGGTATGCGTATAGTAAATGGAAGGGCATTAATTTAGATATTATAATAATGAGAAGTAGTTTTGATGTGAAGACCTATCTTCCAAAAGCTATAAATTTTGACTCATTAACATGATTAAACTCTCTTTCAAAAAAAAATAAAGATAAAGGAAATAATAATGCATCAATAACCTAATTCATTTGTAGGTCCAATTCTAATATTTTTGGAGAGTAATATAAGATAATCTAAGAGTGCAAAATTGCATTCTAGTATTTTTAGTCATGCTAAAAATAGTAATAATTAGATAAATTTGTATTTTGATATGAGCTTGGGTTGAAACTTATCTATCATCATGAATTTATTATTTATAGGATATGTTTAAAATTTTAGGCCCATTTTAACTTGCATTCAAAAGTTATTTTGAAAAATAAGTTGCTATTTATAGTAGGGGCAGTTAACTGTAGGTAGTTTATTATTATTTTTAATTTTTTTTATTTTGCATGTTAACTCCAATTTTGAGTTGAGGTTTATTTAAAGACTTTTATATGATTTTTTTATTTATTCAAGGTGAATAAATGAAAATTATGATTTCATTAAATTTTGAGTATTGTGCCTATTGATACTTTTTACTTTGCTAGTCTGTGAATTCATCATATGGTATCAGAGTAAGATTGACTCTCAAAGGTAATATCTTTGTGAATTTGTTTTGGGTTTTGAAATTATATTTTTGGAGAGTATTTTGTGATTAAATAATAAGTGTAAATATGTTGAAGGGATGAAAAATTACTGTACATATGAATAAGACTATAATAATTGTAAAGGAAAGTGAAATATATTTATGTGGGTGTTGTGCACATCCCTAGATTAATGAGGTAGCATCTAATGTTTTAAGATCTCAATGGAGTTAAAATCCACTCTAAGGAATGAGTTTTAGATATGGTTTAAACAACCTTATGGTGTAATAACAAGCTAAACATGTAGGTTGTTAACCAAGTTTGCTTGTAGTGAAATGAATCCTAGTAAAGAAATCAAAACCTAAGTGAGTTGGATTGATGGGTGGTATCTATTCTAGAGAGGGTAGGTCTCAATCAAATAAAATTAAAAAGGAGGAAAAGGTAGAGTAGAAAAGAATGTTATATGATCTCAAGTGGTCACTTCTTGGGATGGTTCCTTTGTAGATGAGTGTTTCTAGGACCAATGCTTGTTATTTGTAGTTTTTGCACACTCACAGGCAAACACAATTAGGTAGTCTAAGGGAAATGGTATAGGAAACTTAGTGGTCTCAATTGAAGGTTGATCCCTTTAGATTTTTTATTATACACTCTTATTTAGGAGATTATAACTCAAGAAAAGAAGATGTTTAAGTCAGTTATGGTACACACCTAGAAGACTATACTACAAAAAAACACTCCTACTACACACTTTAGAATATTAACACATTTTAACTAATTACTTAAAATCAATGAAATATACTAACTTTAAATAGATTTTACACATTTAATATTAGCATAAATCAATGATAACAACTAAAATTATTTTTATATTTTTCACACTTCAAATTAAAAAATTAATAAAACCAAGAAAATAAAACCTCAATAACACAAAGATGGAAGAAGAGAACATCGACACAGTTGCATGACAATTAAAATTGATTTCTTCTTGTATTGATAAAAACTTCCTAAATTTTGGAATGTATAATTACATGAATATATATACTTGGGGAGAGGTCACCTCATCCTCTAAATCCATTTAAACTCAAAGTTACATTACATAATTAAAACTTTAGTTCTATTTTTAGCATCAAAATTGTATGTATGCATGCTCATAGTTGAATACAACTACATCAAAATAAGTCATCCTATAAAATATAATGTAATGTGTGCATGCTTAAAATAATTTAGGTGACTTTTATATTTATGTGCTAAGTATAATTAAATTATAAGTACAAATATTAATACTATCTACATGTCTACATACAAAACTAGCCTTCAACTAAGGCTAGCTAGGTTATTTCATGTCATTGTTGGTTACTAGACATGTCAAAGTTGTGACTTGTGTTAAACTAGAATTTTAAGCATCAGCATTTTTCTTTACTTCCAACACTTGAAAGTTTTTATCGTCAATGTTATGCTAGTACCTAAAAATGTCCATATTTAGTAATGGTAGTTTGTGCACCCTGTTAACTTGTTCAATAGGCCTTATATGCTCAGCCTTCATATTTCTAAAGTTAATTTTAAATATTTATACCTCTATTTCCTTTTTCTTTCAAAATTTAGCTCAACTTCTATTTCTTACAATGTCATTCCTTGTAAGTTCTACTTAAAGCTTGTTGAAGCATGTTGAAGGAGTTGATCAAAATTGGCCTTGTTTATGAGTCTACCCATGGAATCCATTACCTATGAGAGATTTCATTCCTTTAGAATCTACAAAATGAGATTTTTTTCTCTACATATTTAGGCATTATTGCCTCAGTTTTTGTGATCCATTCTTTGGCTTCCTGGGTCCTAATGACTACCAAGTTGAGGGCATTGGAATCCTCTAATGGTGCCATCAAATTAAGGTGGGCATATGCCTTATTAGTTGTATAAAGAATAATTAATTTCAACTTATTTTTATCATGTTTCAAAGAATTAAATAATTTATTAGTTTTAACTATATGAAGTGCTAACTTAACCCTTATTACAGCAATAGATACAATCTAGATGATGCATTTTGCACATTTGTCTCTATCTGTATGAGAATGTGTATAATTTGTTGTTGTTCCCTTAATTATTCTAATTCTTTCTCTATCTCCTATGTATCCATTTCAATTCCTTTATGTATCTTAACCAAATCATCATTATGGGTTTCAAAATAAGATTTGAAATCCTTGATGTATGGGGATTACCCCAATTTTTTGTTCTTCCTTTTAGATAAGGTAAATACCTCTTGTCTTTCTTCTAATATGACCCTTTTTCTAGTCTCACCTTCTAGTTTCCTCTTCCTTATCCTTTATACACTCCCTATATATTTTTCAAATATAGAGCTTATTATGGGCAACTCCATATTTATAAGATTAGGCCTTTAAGAAGCCTCTAACTACATATATGTTTCCCACTATGGGAGGACTAACTATGTTGTATATGTGGGTTGAGTGTCTTGAATTGTAATCTCATCCAAAAACTCTCTTGATGACTAATTTAAAGCTTTTTCAATTAGTGGATCATGAAGTGAAGGCCAAATTATTTTAGACTAGTCTAGTCCACCATATTGAGGTAGTGAGAGGACTGTATAGACTGGCTTCTTATTTTTAGCCTTATTCATTGTTATCATAGTAGGATCCTGAGAGGAAATAGAGGGAGGCACTAATACAATTGAGTAGATGAAACAAGAAGCTAAAGGCTTTTTACTTCTACCCTATCCTTCTTAGTCTTTTAGGGAGCTAGGATAATGGTGTGAGTAACCATAGTAGAAATAATAGGAATGGATGCAGAGGATACATTAGGATGAGGTGGAATAGTTGGGGGAGTAAGAAAAATAGGGGTAGAGGAAGTATCCTCTACCTTTGGAACTATAAGAGTTAGTTGGGCACTTGGTTGAGAAGAAACCACCTCTACCTTGAGTACCAAAAGGGGAGGGGGACCACTAGGAGTGAGGGACATAAAATCAAATGAACTAACATTAAAAGGAGAAACACAAGACACAATAGGAATAGTGTAAACTAAAGGGTTGCTTTCTCTCTTGATAGCTCCTCATTTAATGGTGCCTTTCTCTTGGTGTCCTAGAGGCTTAGAATCTTAGCTATTTGAAGTTGTTCTAACTCATCCATGGATTCACCTCCATCTACCTCTCTTGATGGCCCTTCTACTAAATTTGCCTCAATAACTAGGTTCTATGGAGGGGGTGAGCCCTCAGCTTCCTCTTATAACATATAGTCATTTTCAAAGTTGTGAAAGGTACCTCATGTGTGTTGTGGTTGATGTAACCATAATAATAGTCTCTAAAATTTATGTATCACTTGGATAGGTATATCCCTTAGAGTCTAAAGAATCAAGATAAATGAGGTCATCTTGTGCTCCCCCAAGTGAAGTATCAGGCATTCTTGGATCCTTCTTTATAGCTTTTAGTGCTACATGGGGTGTTTATGAGGGTTACCCTTAATAGTTTGATGGTTGAGAGATCCTATTGACCTAAAATTCTAAGGTATCCCATCCTACAACTGATGAGAGTCTAGTTTTTGTAACAACCCCTCAAGTTTTACTTATAATAATGTAGTAAAAAAATTAACTAATTACCAAACATTCATTCACTCAACCATAATTATACTGAATAACTTTTTCCAATCATAATCAACAACTTAGAAAAACAATAGTTCCAAAATTTTAATACTAAATTCAATATAATATATCATAATTTTAAGGAAAGTAAAATACATTAAGACTCAGTTACAGTTGATCCACTAATACATCAACTATTGCTTAAGTATATACAAATAAAATACAATTACATTTCTATTAGGAATTTAGTCTTAATATAATAAATATATACCTGTACCTTTGAAGCTTGAGTTGAACCAACTCGTGTATCTCTAAAACTCAAGTGTAGTTTCTAGATAATTAGTACTATTGTGGAGAGGGAGAGCATCATCTGAGTGATTTTTAACACCAACCAAGGACAAATGATCCCCCACATAATCCCCTATTAGATAATGGCCCTCCCTTCATGGATAGGTAGATATAATGGTGCAAGAATCCAGAGAACAAGTACCTAAGTGTGTATGATTTCTAAAACTAAACATGCAGTGTATCATAGAAGACCCATTTTAATACAAGATATTGCATTTATATAAAAATTATACATACCAAAAGATAATGTCTCACTAAAAATTATTTAACCACAAGATTCATACTAATTACATCCTCCTATAAATCATATCACACCACATGCTAAACATAGGAGTAAGTAAAGAGTACATTTATTCTATCAACTCATGAATGAATCATACATTAATATTTAACTCATATAGGAAATAATTCCTATATTTCATAACATCTGAGTATGTTTCACATTAAACTATAGATTCCCAACTACTTCAATTAGATCCAAATAACTACACCTCATGATATGCCATAATATCATAGTCTAGTGTTCTAAACATAACTACTAGTTTTCTCACAATCAGTCATATAAAGTAGTCATAAATATATGGAATCATAAGATTTTATTCAAGTAACTATATATAATAAAGTAGGTCAAATAACTATATAAAATTCTAACCTAACATTTATTTACACTTTCAAGGTTGTATGCACGCATACATGATGTCCTACTAAATATTACCAAATATATTGTTTAGGTAATAACCAACACGTACATTTAATTACTATTCATAGGTGAGATTTTGGATATAAAAAATATAGTATTTACCATCTGGGTATAACATACTTATTATATTATAAAACTCTATGACATACCATACTATCTTAGTTCATAATTACATATTATACATAACCAAACTTATGTTCTCAAAAATCAATGCTCTCATAATCCCATATTATATCTTAGGCTTAGACTAAATAATCTACACTCTCTAAGTAATTATAGGTTTTTAGCACAAACAAAATAATAACACAGCCCACTAGTTTTATAAACATAATTCTCAAGTAGTCATAATAACAAAAAATCAAATAGCTCATAACCCAATTATGTTCTTTCATTCTAGTAACTTATTCTATTTCTATAAGGTTATTCCAAAATGTTATAGTTTTTTATTATATATAATCCTATAAATAATTAAAATCCTGATATCCATAGATATTTGCATAAGACCTAATGCACATATATAAGTTAAACATTCAATTTAAATAGACTAATTACTAACATCAATAGACTACTTATATTCACGTTTTACTTTTCTTAAGTCAAATTGACATTAAAAATCATATGGATATCTCAACATGTTTTACAATATAAATGCCCAAGGTATAACATCCTACTGAACATACTTGACTATTTTAAAACTCTTCCAACAATATTACTCACTAGATTCCATTTCTTGAAAGCAACAATTATCAAGCTATTTTTGAAGTGTCAAATCCAAATTTTTACCATAAAATTTCATTTAGATATCTTAACTCTACTTTTAGAGATGATTATTTATGGTTATTATTTCGGTCCTTCAGACACTCTAAGACTCAAAAGTAACCAACCCCCTTTATCAATATTTTTTGGTATATGATACCACACACCCATTGATATTATGTATTTATATTAAATATTATGATTAGTGTTATATCCATAATACACTTTATTTCCATGATAGATCCCAAAACATAAGAACTTTCATAATACTCTAAAATGCCACCAAACTTATCCAATTAACATATGTTAATATGCATTACGTATCCTTGATAAGTTAAGTAATGAACTAGTAACATAGCATACCTAATATCATGTCTCTAATGAATTCTGAAATGTCTGAATTACTTAAAGGATTTTGCATATGAATTTATCCACATATTAGCTATCGAATAATTCTCAGTCAAATAATAAATAGTATTGTTATTGAAATATATCTCAGTCAATATACATTAATACAGCCAATTTAAATATTAATTCAACCAATTTAATTATTAACTCATCTATTTTAATTATTAATTTGGCCAATTTACAATATATAAGGATCCCACTATAATCATGCTCATTATTTAAAATGCAACTCAAGCTCATAGCACAACTTGACTAGCAATGTAATACTAAAATCTGAGGCAAAATAAAGTTCCTCCCAGCATTAGATCTTATATTAAAGAGAAATCATAAAGTTTTTATTTAAATGACTTAAAATTTTCTCTTAAACTCAGTGTTTTGATTCCCAACTTAGTGTTTTATCTTTTAAACTCAACATTTTGATTACCAGCTCAATATTTTAGTTACCAACTCAACATTTTATCCAAATGATTGGGTGCTTCAAATATATGCTCATCATTTCAATTATATGGCTCTGATTTTCAAATTTATGGCTTAGTGTTTCATCTTAAAGACTCAGTGAATATGAATAGGACATAGTCTAAATTAGGTGTAACTTATAAAAATTATAAATACCCATAAACAATGTATTTTATAAGATTTAAAAGGACCTGAAAATGAGATTAGACACTTCTAAAATAACATGCAACTTATAGGGTAATTAAGATGCAGGTAAATAAATAATACACAATCCATTAAAACTGAAATGTAGGGCTAAATTAGCAAAATGTAGGGCTAGGATAATGTGACGCAGACTATTAAAATTAAATGTGGGATAATTTAATAGTTTGAGATGCAAACCTAAATAAATTGGATGTTGGTATAAATAAGAACATGGGTTTATTTATAAAATGTCCCAAAACATATAAAACATAATCAAATAAAAAGGTAAATGGTTATCTTGGATAAACCTCTAAATTTGTTTTACTCCCAACTCAAAACCATGTGGAAATAAAACATAGCCCATAGGTATATGAAATTCATCCTATATTATTAAAATTTTGACCTAAAAATTAGAATTGAGGTCTATTACTAATTTAAAATATAGAACAGAATGAGATTAATGTAGCCTGAGTAATAAGACATAGTCTAAAGTGAATAAGACATAGGCAAATAATCGATACTCATTTTAAGAGGTCAAACACATGTTATATATTTATGCCTCTTATAAAGTAATTTAATATGTTTCTATTCTTCACATAATATTTCACACATAAATTCCTATGGTAAAACCTACCTTGCAGGATAATCACCTAAAGAATATACCTTTCATCTTGCTTTTCCCAAGCTCTCACCCAAAATTCTCTAATTTTTCCTTTTTCAATGTCTCTATGTGTCCATTCTTAATTTTCATTAGGGTTAATTTATAAAAATATTTACCTCCTCCTTTGTTGTGCCCTTCTATACATGCAATTTCTTTTTCATCCTTCCACTCCCATGCGTGACATTTTATCTCCCATTTACTTCACTTTTTTGTAGTTATCTAAGTCATAGTTTATTTTTACTTCAACTCTCTTTAATACATATAAAATATATTATTGTTCAATTAGATAATTATGCCACATTTCCCAAAGTTATCGTAAATTTAAGGCTAAGTTAACTAAGAAGATAATAATATCTAAATTTTAGTTTTTAATGAATTTCATGCATGTATTTCCAAGGCTAAGTTTAGACTGCTATAATTCATGGTTAGTTATCTAAGATAATTCTAATTCCATGAAAGCAATCATTACAAGGATAATTATTTCTTTAACTAATATATTTTAAGTCATTAAATCCTTCTTATTGTAAGATAACCATATCTACAATAATTCATATATATATAGCAATTAAATATCTATTTTCTTGAGTTATTCTTGAAAATCAAAAAAAATATAAGTAAATGAATCTTATGAAACCAAGAAATAAATCCACATATAAATATAATCACAATAATATTTTTTTAATTACACACTAACATTTTATGTATATAACATTTAAAATATAATGTGCATGTGTGTAGGGTCACTAGAAATTTCCTCTATTATTCTTCCAATCATCCCATCTAGCCCATCCTCTCTGATGATGCTCTCCCTTATCAAGCTCTGAGGGTAGGATCTATCTTGGATCCACCTCACAACAAGGAGGTAGTTATTTTGAGTCATCATATATCAACTAATGATACAAAACTAATAAATATATATCATTAATGTATAGAATAAGAAAATACAACTATCACATCATGTGATCTAATTAACAATATCATTATCCCATTATAGTATATGTCATAAAGCTCATATCAAAGTAATAATAATTAGTTAATAACCATATTAATCCATGAATTGAAAGGTTATAAATCATAGGGTGAAATCGAGATGTAACATCCTTCCCCCTAAATTTCGTCATCATCCTAATGACACGTATTCAAACAATAGTTTTGAATATCAAATAGAGTTTTAACAAAATAAAAACATAGTGTCAAGTATCAAATAATGCAAATAAATGCAAAATTTACCTTAAAAACTCATCATGGTTCTCCTAATTTTCACTATTCTTAAATTATTGGTCCCATAAGACCCTACTCTATGACATATTCTATTATGAAAATAAGTTTTACGAAAGTCACTTACACTGAATAGTTCTATCATGATCACCCCAGGGTCTATAACTAACAAGACAAGCCTAAAATATCTTAATAAAAGTTTCGTTGACTTCCCAAAAATACATGAGATCATCAAAAAGGCCAAAACAAATAATCAAGAAGAGTTCTACAAAAAATTCCATCCCTTATTCACATCTCTCTAACCTAGAGAGTCTATTTCTCATTCCAGAGAAAACTATTTAGGGAACCTAGAAAGAATGATGTGTATATGTTAATACTATCACTAGTCCACGTAGCTTTGGATAAGTATAACATGTCAATATTATCACTACTCTATGGAGCTCCTAAAAATTATGATGATGAATAAGAACTATAAATATTATATTTCTAATGTCTATAAAATTATTTTAGAAAAGGGGGTAAATTCATCAAACATGGGGTTAGGTGCTCATTAGGTTATCCAAGTTAGTTTTGGACTCATTACAACTGGGTATAAACATAGTATATTCCCATAGTGCTCAAAATTTATCACTCTTTTATGCTAGAATAAATTCACATAAGGCACAAACCTTATGCACTCACTTGAAGCATAACAAAAAAAGAATCAAGGGCCACATTGGGCTAGTTATGCCATGGTGCAAGATTTCACTTATAGGAATTGGTATTTTCAACATAGGCTTTTGGTAGATTCATTGGTGCAAGCCTTCTCTGGGCTGAGCCTAATGTTCTATAGGCACAATATTATTTGGGTAACTAGTTTTGGTCATAGGGGTGAAAGCCTAAACTGGGTTAGTTCCAGAGTCTCAAGGGTGAAAGCCTTTATTTCACTAAGTTTAGCATCATTCAGGTGCATTGAGGAGTCAAGGAAATACTTTAGATCAAGTTCATTTTTTGGATAGAAATTTTTATCAAGGGTATCAAAGCTTTAGTGCATGAATATCCTTACACTTAAGCTATTTCATAAAGTATGTTGATGTCATCACTTAGCATAAAGATGCCATTAATGACCTAGACCAGAACTTCACTTAAACATAACATTCATATATTGAAATTATACCATTATAACAATTCCATTCATTATTAATTAAAAGGACATTAACCAAACATAGAACTAGATCAAACTCAATTAGATGAAACACCCTTCTTCATTAATTAAAGTTTAAACACATAACATAGTCCATAATATGTAAAAATAGAGTACATACCTAAATGACTTAACAGTGCAACGACTCACAAGCAAGCTTATATGATAAATTTGGAGCCTTAATAGTTTCCATGCTCTATCTAATGTTAATGGTGTCCATCATCATGCAAAAAGAATTTGATATAGCTTCACTGCATCAAATCACATCTTCTCTACTCACTAGTTCGAGCTATTTTTTATAAGCTACAGGAGCACCTTTTGCTAGGGTGAAATTACTTAGGCTAGGTGTTGAGCTAAAGATTTAACTATCATACCATTATCTCCATTACCTTGTACCCTTTGCATTATTATTTCCATGTGTAGTCACTCCTTGAATATGCCCAAGAAATCATTGAATTAGTTATTCACCTACCAACTAGCATAAGGTATGCATTGATTCCTCTAGTCGGTAAAGAAGATACCAAAATAATAATCATCCCTAATGATTGCCTCATACCAAGATGTCTATTATACTGACATGGATCTATACTTAGTTGAAATTAGGGCCCAACATTACCCCATACAAAATGTCTAGTCCATCCTCAGACTAGGCTACCAAAGCCTTCAGTGCATAGAACTCGAGCATGATTTCTTTAAGTTTGACACAAAAGTCCTCAAATCCCTTGATAGTGAGCTTGATTTCCTCAATATCACTATCCATATCCATGGAGGTGGTGCTAGGTGAAAGCAAATATATCTTCTCTAATTAATTTTTAAAGGATGTAAGAGTTTCCTTAGCTTTTGTCACTCCTTCAAGGATTACTCCTTCTTCATAGGGCTTCATTTGCAAGGCATGGAAGAGTGCTTCCAACTTCTACTCTTGGTCCTTTATATGTGTGCTCAATATGTTGACCCTACCCATTATCTATGCACACTCTACCCCACTCATAGAGTACACATGTGCCATCTATTCTTCCTTCTCCCCTTTTGCCTATTTGAGGCATGCATCTATAACTAATGTTTGGTTGTAAATTTAATTAATGTGTCATCTATTCTTCCTTCTTATTCTTCTTGTATTGAATCTAATTTCATCCTTAGGAGTATCTACTCCACTATCATGCATAATTTGTCAACCTTTGAGAGGTTTGATGCATCAATGCTAACCAAAAGGGATCATTTGGTTGTCTCTATGCACTCACATAGTTTTTGTTTCTTAAACTTCATGGCCTACACTTCATCTTTGACTTCCTTACAATGTTTTTTCTATTTCTTTGCTCTGCCATCATTCATGATGTTCTTTCACATGACTTTAGTTTCCATTTAGATGAGTGCATTCACAAACATGACTGGGTTCATGGTGTGTGGATTTATTATAAGGGAGTTATGCCCTTCTTCAAGCTTATCCATGCCCATTATGGATTTTTGAGGCACCTCAAAGTGAGGCTCATAAATATAGTTATCAAACACAAATGTAAGTTATTTGTGCATCTTGTTGGTGGTAGATTTGAGGGACATGTATTCAAATATGTAAAAATCATCCTCCATCCACCCCTTCTACACTTTTCCCTTATACTCAACTCTGTTCCTTCTTCTTCGGTGATGACTAGCTCCATATGCTCTTCTTCTTCATTGGTGCTACCACTTTCTTTAGCACTTTCCTTAGAGGTGTCTTCTTAATATTCTTAGAGGGTTTCTTCTTCAGACTTGTCCCCTTTATCTACTTTTTCTTCTTAGGGTTTCTCAGTGCTAACCTCCAGGTATATTCCCTTGGTACTAGCTTTGCCTTCCTCCTATTTCTACTGGGGTTCCTCAATGTTATTTTTATATTGTATTTTTGAGGCACCAGCATAACCTTCCTTTTCTTTAGGTGCCCCTTAACTTCTTGGGCATGCCTATTGTGAAAATTTATTTTATTAACTAGTGGGGGCACTAGGTTCCTTCTCTACTACTTCCACAATTGGTTTCACACTTGTGGGAACCTCCTTTATTTTCTTCTCTTTCCTAGCCTTTTCTTCCTTAGCCTTCTTCCTTTTCTCAGCCTTCTCTTCTTTGGCTTTATTTTCCTTGACCTCAGCCTTCTCAATTTCTTCTTGAGTTATGATGGCTTCCTTTCTGACCTTCATACTCTTCTCTAATGTTAGTACCTTTTGAACATCCTACTTGCTCATTCCTATTTTCCTCCACACATTTCTCTTCTCCTCATTAGTTTATGGAGACTATGTGGAGGGATATTTGGATGAGGTTCTCACTGGATTCTCTACTTATTTAAGCATTGTAGTAGTATTACATTGGAGGGCCTTCTAAACATCTTCAGTGTTGGGATTCTCTCCTACTTCTTGTACAATGTAGACTTTAGTTCCTTCTTCTTCTACCTCTTCCTCAATCTCTTCCTCCCTTCATTACACATAAGCCTCTTCTACCTTCATTTCTATTAGGGTTATTGTTGGCATTGTAATGGGTCCCTTATACTTCTTTTTTCTACTTTTTACTAGATAAAGCAAATTCTAAGACAAAGGTCATGTGTTTCTTATTTGGAGCTGAAAGGGTCACTTCTTCATATGAGGTGACCCTTAATCTGATGCACTTCTAAATTTCCTTAAGTGTCTCTCCCTACTTTTTTTGGGGAGACTCCTACTATGTTACTGGCACTAGCTTCCCTTCATCACCGATCTAGAGGGGGAGATCATCATATTTCACAAGGTCTACACCCTTCTTTCATGGCTTCATCTCATAGTGCAACATGAAGATGCACCCATTTATCACTTCCCTCTAGAGGGGATGAAATTTTGGTCTATCAAATTCATCCTCCTCATCCTTCACGGCTTTCCCTCTTGGGCACACATATGGGTGCCTCAACCTACTCCTTTCTAGATCTATAACCTTCATCAGGATGTCTAGTTATTGTGCATTAGGAATCCTCCTTAGCACCTCCCTAAAATATTTCATAGAAAATACATAAGGGAGTTTGAGATAGCTAAATAGGTTGTTATCTGTGAGTGCCAAGTGCACTACATAGAGATGTTTCATGATGGTAAAGGTTTCCATGCCAAACATGTGCTAGGGGAGTTTCTGTGGGATGCATCATTCTATCCCAAATGATTCAATGTATTGAGCACGAACCCTAACACCCATGTATTATATTTTTAAGAGGAGGGTGGGTAGGTGAAGTATTGGTATTTCAACATTGGGGAGTTTTTTTGCATTGCAAATACCTAGAGATTGTTTTCATCACCATCAGGCACGTTGATCTCCTCCATGACTATCAATATCAACATCAACCCCTATCTAAAGGTTTATCATGCTTTGTGACACTCAAATGCATTATTCACAATCTCTTTAACAATGAATTTAGCAATGTTAAAATTGGCCCCTTACGCCATGTGATGGGTGATGCACAAGTAGGCCTTGCTAATGTCTATCCATCTTCCATCGAGGAAAAGCTTGGAAGTCATGAGGCATGCCATGATCCTCATGCTAGGGTCCTTTATGTATTTGATTAGGAATGCAAACTTACCTTGTAATAACTAAGGAGTTTCAAAACCCTTTATACTTATACATTATCTACCATCATTAGGTGGATGTTTGTGCCTAAGTCTAGGAGCTTGATGATTCTACCAATTATGCACATTGATATCTACATGCACCTCCCTATGAATTATAAGTAGTCTCTATGGATGCACAAGAGGAGGAATGACATGAGTTACTCTAGCTTGTTAAAACATGATAACTCATATAGATAGGTTACACTAATCGTTACAAGCCTATCTCAAATGAAAACATTGAATAACACTGCACCCACCTCCATCTTTGCTCTTATGTCAACCACCTAGCTTGGTTGAGCTCTTGTGCATTTCTTGACATGTAGTGGTTGTATTCTTTTAGACTACAAGTGTACATGAAATACACCCAAGTCTCCCCCACTAAGACCTTAGGGGGAAACTACATTTCTTAATAGGACATCTTGTTGAGTACCTCAGGGTCAACCTCAATGATGCTAACTCCCTCAACTAGTTACATTTTCTTCTTCAAAGTAGCTATCTCTTTTATAGTTTGTGCCCTCTTGGCATCCTTCTACACTAGTAATGGATCAGAACTCATTTGTTTCTTTCCCATTCTAAATCAGCTAGTGTTGAAACATGGTCTATTGATCTTGCCAAAGTCTATAATTTTTCTTGATGCATCCTCATAGTCATGGGGTCTATGGCTACAACTTCAAATCTCAAGATTTATTCACCATTAATGGTAGCCTTAATGTCACTCAAAATTTAAGCTATTTGGTTCTCTGGTAATTTTTTCTCCACACCTTTATTTCAATCTCAAATGAAATGCAATCTCATTACCTATTCACTCATTCTCATTTGGAAATTGTGGGTGCTCAAGTATCTCTATGGTAGTGTTTTCTCACTTTAGCTCTGGTTTAGATCCGGTTTTACTTTATCTTTTGGGTTCAAATTCACTTAAGGTTTATAACCTAAACTAGTGCATCATCAGCCTCTTTATACCTTAACTTCATCTACCCTCTTTATTATATGTGAGTAATGGTGTGGTGGTGCATGGATTTCTTTAAATCTGCTAAAACCTATGAAATACATGAAAATCCATTGCCACATTTGCATTTATTGTAAATATTTGTGCCTCCACCAACACTGCATTAACTTCTCATAATGGCATTGTTGGTGAAGTGATCAGTGATTCAAGTGATCACTTCTTGCCTACCTTTTAGTGGATGTCATTTGTCTTAATGATCTTCCTCATGTGATTTGTTTATCTTAGCATGACCTTTGACCTTCTTATGGAAACATGGGTGTAGTGATTCACATGTGTCTAATTCAGCCTCCTCAATTCCATTTCCTTTTCCTATTGCACTTCTTTTCAAGTTTCCTTCTATTCCTTGGTGAATTTTTTTGTGTTTTTTATCTTGCTTTGGCCTACCTTACCCCATACAAATCCCTTTCACTAGTCCTCTAGTGCTTATTTCTCCTCTTTTGATCTCTTTCACATGAGCATCTTATGTGTCATCCTTTTCTCTTTTGTGCACTAGCATCATGTGTGCTTCCTTTTATTCACTAGGTACTCACATCTTTGCAAGTTTAGAAAACTCCATGCACCTAGAAACTTAGGTGTTTGGCCTCAAATACTTATAAAGCACCCTTGTTCAACTCACCTAACTAGAGTTATGCATGTAAGCAAAAGAAATTTCTCTTGTAGGATTGAAAGTGTCTCACTTACTCATCCATTACCAACATAACACAAAATCACACAAGAAAATGTTTGGATTGCACCAAAATTTATTTTGGTCAGCACAACATAGCTAACTTGTGAATGGAAAGTTGGTGTTTTAATGGTATAAATGCCATCCCATTACCTATAAGGCTTTAGTTGATTTCCATTGAAATGCCTAGGGAGAATTTCATTAATCAATGTGGAAAACTTGTATGTGCCTATCTCCAATATGGTGTGGATGACATAGGGGTCCATCCACCTTATCTGTAATTTTCTCAGGTGCTTAAGGTATTTGAGGTCATAGAATAGGACTGATGTTCCTTTAGTAAGTACTTTGTGATTTATATTCTTATCATCCATAGCTTCTGATGTGTTTTCTTTATCTATTGGTTCCATCTTGCTTGGGAGTGTACTTCATCCAAGCACTCTAAGTCTTTTAGCCATGTACTCAAAGATTATTGGTCATAAAAATAACCAATACATGCAATGCACAATCAGGGAACCATGAACTCCATCGATAAAACCACCTTTGTACCAAATACTAGTTGAAATGGTGTAGCCTTGTTCAAGTGCTTATAAGTTGTGTGATATGCCCATCGACTGTTGACACTCAATCATCCCAATCTTTGTGACCAATATCACATATTTTCATGAGGCATGTCCCTAGTATCTTATTAAATGTCTCTATTTTGACATTTGTTTAGGGATGATAATGGGTTGTCTTATGATGTGACACCATGTATTTGGTCAGTAGGAAGTGCATAGTTTCATTTAGGAAGTGTGTGCCTCTATTGCTAGTTAGAATAAGTGGGAACCTATAGTGACTAATTATGTTCTCCCATATAAACCTCATGGTGATAGTGGTTGTATAATCCTTGGTTGGAACTACCTAAACCCACTTGGTGAGATAGTCTATGGCTGCTAGAATGTATCTTGCACCTATGCACCTTGATACAGGAGTGATCAACCCAACAAATTTAATGGCCCATTTTTTGAATGGTGCCTAGGCAAGAATGGGAATGAGAGGCATCTCATCTTGGTGGTTAGGATTTCCTATGCACTGGTAGATGTCACATGCCTTGGAATAATATTTTACATCCTAAAATTGACTTGGCCACCACCAACCAGATTACAACACCTTATATGTCATAACATCTCTAACAGAATGGCCTCTTACTATCCCCTCATGTGCCTCTTATAAGATAGAGTCCATTTCACGTTCTAGGACACATCAGTGCAAGACTTCACCTCAGCTTAATATTTATAGTTCCCTACTAATGAGTTGAAAGGGGATAGTGTGAACTATGATTTGTTTCTTTTCTTTGGGTGTCATCATCTGGGGCACATATCTAGACATTAAAAAATCAATGATCTTTGCCATGTGCTTGGGGATGCACTGGACCCTGTAGAGTTTCATTTCTAACATGTCATCCTTAATAGGTATTATCTCATCACCAAATTTGATGTAGGATAAATGGTTTTGACCTGGGTTCTTTTTTCCAAGCTTCATGATAACTAAAAACTAGAATTCTTAAAACAAAACTATCCATCTATAAATATGCCTATGGAGAATAGGATTATACACAAGGTAATTAAGCACCTTATGATTAGTGAATAATATGAATGGGGTTGTCAACAAGTATTTCCTAAATTTATGTATGGCTTAGACCATGGCTAATGCCTTGCACTCAGTGGTGGTATAGTTCTACTCCACCTTATCAATTTTTTGCTAGAAAAGGAGATGCGATGATCCATTTTGCCCTCACCCGATTTTACCAAAATGGTACCAATTGTAGATCCAAATGCATTGACATGGACTTTTAATTGATACATCTAGTCAAGAAATTGTAGTATAGGCACACTAGCCAACTTGAGCTTTAGATTTTCAAAGCCATCACTTTATATTGTGCCCTAATAAAATGGTATATCATTGCACAAGAGCTCATCTAGAATTGGTGCAATCTTTGCATAGATCCTTATAAATTATCTATAGTAGATTCAATGGCCAAGAAAGGCATGAACATCTTTCTACATTGAAGTATTTTGGAGTTGAATGATTATTGCAATCTTCATAGGATTGATGAGTAGACCATTTTTACAGATGATGTGCTCGATAAAGGTGCCAAATGGTGTCATAAAGATACACTTATTGAGATTTAAGGATATCTATGACTATTTTCATCTCTCAAACATTAGTCATAGGTTGTCATAATGGTCTTTCACTAGCCCAAACATGGTCTAGTCATCTAGGTATACTTGGAGGAACTTATGAATGAAATCCTTAAATGTAGTGATCACCACTTTGGAGAATATGGTTGGTGTATTCTTGAGTCCAAAAGGCATCATGTTATATGTGAAACAACCCAATTCTATCATAAATTTTATTTTGAGCTTATCCTCCTCCTAAATTTGGACTTGATGGTATCCTAAGAACCCATCAGTGAAAGTATATATCTCATAGCCTAATTTGTCATCCAAGACTTCATCGATGAATAGAGTTAGGAAGGGGTTAGTGATGTAGGTGGTGTTCAAGAGTATATAATCAATGAAAATATGAATTTAACCATCCTTCTTAATATTAATAACCATGGGGCTTACCCATTTATATTCTTGCATAAGGTAGATGATGCCTATAGCTAGCATACTGACAATCTATATTTTGACTTTGGCACAAAGATTGGGGTTCATTCAATAAGGGCACTTTTTGATAGGTCTTACACCATCAAATAGTTTTATGCTCATTTTCCAAAGGGGTGGGTCAGTGAATTTATGTCTTGGTAATTCTAAGAGAAAAATTCTTATAACTCTTTCAGGAGATCAATAATTCATGACAGCTTTATGTCAAACCAATATGCACCTAGAGTAGCCATCTTTGGTTCCCCTTCTGAGCTAATGTCTACCTTGGTAATTTTGAGAAACACATAGTAAGGCTCATTCCTTTCCCTATGTGTGTCCTCAACCTACCTATTACCCTAAATGGTTTTTATGTAAAGATGAGTAGTGTCTTCTTCATTGAGGGTGATATCATCCACTTGGTGCACTAGCTTCTTTTTGCCTATCAAGGTCATCCAATTATATGCCTTCTAGGTGTCATCATCCTCTTTAATTGAGTCACTATTGAATGATTTATATTTAAATAAAGTTGGGAGTGCTAACCCCTTTCCCTTAAAAATGTCTTAGAGGCATTCTTCTAGGATTGTATTGTCCTCAAACACTACCCTACAAACTACTTGCAGTGGCTTGATCAATTCTAGGTTCTATGAAGAAAAGGATAAAGTGTAAATGAACCATTCCTTGAGTGCATTCCAATTGGTCATCTCATGGAATGTCTCATTGATGATGTAACATTCTCACACCCATGACTTCAAGGTCTTATGGAAGGAATGCACCCATAAGCTCCTTAGGGCATTCTCACTATAAACAGTCCATTTTTCTTCACACAAGTGCACATACACTACAATATCAGAGTCACCGAAGTAGGTAAAGATGTCTAGGTCCTTGTTACTTTTTTAGAATCTAGTGAAGATAGTTGATTTCACATCTTGCCAATTTGGTAAGATAGGCCTTTGTGTTGCCCACCAATGAGCAGTAATGCTCCTTAATGTATACACTAGTGCACCCATCCTATCTATTTCTTTTGGGATGCATGATTCAAGGTCATGGATATACTCTTCCATAGGATTACTCCCTCATATTTTTTAAGCATCAAAAATTTGCCTTTACTCAAGCAAAACACTCTCTTTCCCTTCTTCCTATCATAAGGCACCCATATTTTTAAAGTGTGATCAATCTGTATCTAGCTAATCCTCATAGGTTTTGGTGCCTTCACATGCATAAAATAGCACCTCTAACCAGTGGTTTCATAAGATTCTTCAACCCATCAGTCATTAGTAATATCAGTGGTGTTTGAGGCTAACTGTCCATCTTCCTAAGAAATCACTCCTTGATCATTGGGGTTGAGAGTCTTGATGCCTTATGCCATGATGTTATATATATGGTTGATCTCATCCTCAAGATCAACATTCTCTACATAGGAGGGTCCTTGGTCACTTGAAATGGGGATCACTACCCTCTCCTTACCATTTTCAAAGGTCATATAGTGCCTCTTAAATCACATGTATATTTTATTTGCATATCACCATAGCCTTCCTAAGAGCATTGGATAATTATATTATTCTACTAACTTGATCACCTTAAAGTCAATGCAGAACTTAGTTCCCATGATATCTACAATGGCACTCTTTATAATTCTAATGGGTTACACTCAGGTCTTATTTTCCATAAAAATACATGAGGGGAAGGCCTCAAAGATGGCCTACCATATTCTCCCATGCATTCTTGTTCAAGATATTAATCTTGATGCTTATGTCCATAAGGACCTCACATATAGACCATCCATCAATGGTGGAATTTATAAGTATTTATTGATTGCACTCCATATTTTATGTATGCCTCACTTCTCATGCCCTCTCCATGTGTGACATGATAACTTCAACCAACTTTTTCTTTGTATACTCCAAAATTAGATTCTTTAATAGGGGTAGCATCCCTTCTATCTATAAGAGGCTTTAGATCTCTGTTAACTCTTCGATCTTAGCCTCTTGGCTATCTTGCTTCTTACAAGAGGTATAATCCTATGATTTTAGGTCTAATACTAGTTGGATCTCTCCTTATAGGTTTTGAATGATGCTCTTTGCATATTGCAAAACATCCTTCTAGTGCACCCGGTCAGGGTAAAGCAAAGTTTTGGGTTCAAGCCAAATTATGTGCTTAGTGTAGTTCTATTCCCCATATTCTAGGTGCATCTTAGGCATTGGCATAATTAGAGTCTTAATTATGAGTCCACTCTGAGTAGTCACCTGTGTAGACACCAAAAATCCACATGTGTGATTTTGAATGGCATAACCCCTCAAACCTTTTACCCTTACCTAAACCTATTTTTATCAATTTGACCTAGCTAGATTGAACTTATCTCTTTTTACCTATTTTGGCCTTTTAGCCTCAACCATCAATGATTATCCTAATCATCGAAGGTCAGGCTCCACTACCTGGAACTTGGCAAGCCAAACCATGCAACCTATCACTTAGCTTTTCTAAATATAAGTCATGTAAATCCTTTTGTGAGTCATTACATGGATGAGTTATAATTAGAATCCCTATTAACACTCCCACTTTAACCTCTTTCCCTTGCTTATAAGAAGAGGAGAGATACAAGGGAAAACCATCTACAATTATTATCAATAGCTCTAGTATCCAAAATCTCTTTTGCAAGTCAATCATCATCAGGTGCTTCAACAATTTGGCAAGCTCAATTTGCCATCACCACTCCAAGAATCATCATTATGTCAAAATTATGATTGGATTATACATCAATAAATTCACCTCAACTATCCATCCAATCCACCTTATCAATAAGACAACCATCTATTTTATATATTTATTTATCATATTTCCACTTTGAAATTAGTACAGACCTCACCCACCTCTCAGGATTCATACCCATAATATTAACCTTAATTCACCTAAAAGACACCTTAAATGGTTATCCCAACCACTAATGGTTATCCTAACCACTAATGGTTAGCCTAACCATTGATTATTACTAACCACCGATGGTTACCCTTAACCACTGATGGTCATCTTGACTGTTGATAGTTCACTATCATACCTCAAAATAGCAAACTTCCTTTTACCACCTACACCCAATCAAACCCTCTTTTTTGTGTTTCTACCTAACCACAAACTTCTTCCTAATTTTATAAACCATATCTCAGCCCATTAGCACTAACACTAATTAGCTTATCACTAATTAGATCATTTCTAACACATCTTTTTATCAAGCAATTCTTATCTTCAATTTTAGTACCTTTTAATTATTGATGCAAGTAATTTCTTTATATTTTATCAACTTAATTATTTTACAATAATTTATTGACATCCCCTAAGGAAGCTCACACTTCCAAGATCTAGCCATAGCTAGGCAATCCACCTAGTTACTTGTCTAACCAAAAAAGCTTCTTTAGTGTTTTCTTATTTATAGGTCTTCCTCCCAAGCTAAAGAAGAGCTCTTCACAATATTTTGATCCAATGTGTGCACCTTTATCAATATTTCTACCACAGCCCATATTTCTAATTTTACTATCTTTTTCTGAGTAATATCAAAATTTGAGTGAAACATCCTAGCATGCCCAATGGGACCTAGAGTCTTTACTCACATTTTCTTTGCATTTGTATGATCTTCTCTCTATCTATGCTCATAATTGAAACTAAAATTTCTTTTGGGCTTAAAATCAACTACATGTATTGCTTGATTTTAACAATAGTTCACTTTGAATTAAAGCACAGTAATCTTATCGTAGCACCACTTTTATTACAAACACTAGCCAAACCACTTTCATCAATCAAACATCAAAATAATTTGAGACAAGGCTCGACTAGGATTTCATCACCTAGAAATCACCTTACCCATTCCTGGCAATCCTACTTAGAGGTCATTAACAAGAGGAGAACCAACTTATCTCTCTGATTGAGTATAAACTTTGGATATCAATATATATTGGCTAAGCACCTGATACCCTTATCACTACGAGACTATGAAGTGAGTGGGTAGGCCCCAATACCAAGCCACATATTGATTCTAATATAGCTTCCTTTGAGCACCTAAATAACCTAAAACCAATCATAGACTGCTTCTATAATACCTAATCTACAAGCCAACTTCTATCATACATTCTCATAAACTAAGGCATAAGCCAAAAGTGAAATTAAAACTAACCTCTAAGCTTAACATACTTCATAGTGTGTGTCTTGATTGCCTTGATCATTTTTATTGTCTTTTTCTTATTTGAGTGGTGAGATTGTTCTTACTTTCTCTCTCCTTTCTTTGTATGGTTCTCACTCATTAGCAGTGAAAAGACCTAATAGAACAAAACCTATCACCTAAATCAACCTCTTCTACCTCCTCATCTATGGAATACATCTTTGAGGTAGAAGATTCACCTCATCCATTGTGAAGCCCTACTTTCCCTTGGGTATTTCCCTAAGGAGACATGGATTTTACCAAATTTTTAGACAATAATCTAGAGGCCCTTCATGACTATCTTAACAAATCTTCTCAACATATCCTAGTTTCAACTCCACCTTAAGATCCTCCTTATGAAATGTCATCCCACCTTATGGAGGGTACCCCTATTACCATGATCACCACCTAACCTTTGACTACCTTTGAATCTTCATATATAACCCCTTTGATGCTATGGTGGAGAACCAACCTATCCAACCAACCATTACCCTTACACCTTCCACCCATATTAATGACTCCTCTACCTTGGGGATAACCCACTCGTTAACCCATCATGACCCACTAATAGTTGGGGCACCCACCATTAGCATCTCCAACCTCCCTTATATCAAATCTATCCCATTGATTAATACCTCTTAACCAAGCTTAGGGGTACCTATCTCTTCTACCTCACCACCCATTAGCACGAAGGTCAATATGCTCCCTCTTGTCACCAACCCAACTACCATCCATACCCAATCCATAAGGAATTCTCAATATTTACCCATTGCACCCAACCCAAGATACATCTCTAACCTATAAGGTTATATACCCACTACCCAATCACCATCATCCACCTACCCTACCCAACCTCTAACATCCACATTATAATATGTGGTAGCCTCTCCACTACCAAGAAATTATCAATATGTTTCCCAACCTCAACCACAATATCAGCCTTATAATATTTTTGGTGCACCACCTCAAACTGACCTAATGAAAATGCTCATAGACAAAATGGCCAACCTTTAGTCATCCATTTCAGGAGCTCATAGCATCTGATCCTATGATTAGATTTATAACAAACCTATGCATCCATCTATTCCTATCAAACCTTACCCTCCTCAATGGGAGCTTCAAAAAATTTAAAAATTTTAAATCAAGGAGGACCCCCAAGAGCACCTTAGGGATTTTAGGCATGCATGCTACATGATTGTTTATGATGATGCCCTTCTCCTTTGAACCTTCCCCATGTCTTTATCCAGTCCATCACTTGATTGGTATAGTTACCTTACCAAGCATTCCATCTTCTCTTTTTCCCAACTAGCACAAGTCTTCTTGGATCACTTTTCCATTAGCATTTCCAAGAATGTCTCTATCATGGACTTCTATTCTATCAGATAATTTAATGATGAGTCATTATCAATTTTTTCACCCATTGGAAAAGATTGATTATTTAGATTTCATTTTCCTTGCCTCAGTCTAAACTTATAAAACTTTTCTATCAAGCTTGCGCTAAGGATATATCTTCTACACTGCATGTCCAAAGCTTCAATTTCTTTGATGAGGCTTTTACCATGGAATGTAAGCTATAAAATTGGGCCATAGATGAGGGTAAATTGAATTTATAAAACAAGAATTCTACCTTCAAGACCAATGAGACCTCTTCCTCCAAACCAGGCAACCAAACCAATATCAGAACCAAGACCAAGGGAACCATGAATGTTGTCATCAACCACCCCTCTGCCCAATGTCAACCAAAAAAATTCTCCCATTACCTCTAATATAAATGTAAGAAACCCAAACTAAAACAACCAAAAATAATTCACTCCACTTGGAGAATCTTACACCTCAATTTTGGAGAAGCTACTAAAAGCTAGCCTTATACAACTTCCACATATCAAACTTCCCCAGCAATTTGATTTTTCTCATCCAGCACCTACTTGGTATAATGAAAATGATCTCTATGCTTGTCATTGGGTAATTAGACATGACATCAACTGATGTAATACTTTCAAGAATATTTTTCAAAGTCTTATCGATAAGGGGAACTCATGTTGAATAATCCCGATTCCCCTCAAAATCAAGATCTTGACATCTTCAAGAAACCTTTTCCCAACCATGCCCCTATAAAATCCAAGGATACATAGGCCAAGTTCTCTCATAATTCCCTCATGATCAACATGGTTTGCAATACACCTATCCATGAGGACCTGATCAGCCAATCTACCCATTCCTTCCCTGCTTCACTTACTGAGGTCATGGAGTCACCTTACCCTCCCTTGGATAGTTAAACCAAAGAAGTTCCTTTATCCCTAGCTACACTCATATAAGTTTTGAAATCATCACATACTACCTCAATTATTACATCTGTACAAATCAACATGCTTGATTCACCACCTCTACCAACTACCTAACAAACCACTACTCTTATGGATATTATCCCTAAAGGAGAATTCTTACCCATGCCTCCTATGGATGAGCCATTTATCTCAGGCTTGCTTCCCTTACCTCAAGAGATCAACCAACCCGCCAAGCATCCCACCCAACCTATAATTCTATTTGTTACATCTACTACCCATGAATTAGGACCAATACATAAACCTTTTTCCATATTAGTACAAAAATTGGAATTCACCTTAAAACTAGACATCGATTGAGCCACTTTCTAGTAATAGTTAGGGTTTCCCTCTATCAACAAACTTGAACTATCTAGCACACCTCTAACCAACTAATCCATCATCTCTCCACCACCTCTTAAACCAATCTAAACCTTCAACAACCCTCAGCTTCTTAGTCAACCAAAAAAGCCATGGCCTCACCAAAAAAACCTTTCAAAACTCTTGGTGCCTTCCCTACTCATATTTTGGTTCACCCATCTTTGAAAGTAGACTTAACTTCACCCAAACCTTTACCCAGATCTTGACCCACACCAACCAAAAGGATGAAAGCATTGAAAGAACACATCACTAAGCCTCTAACTCCCTCTACCTTGCCCTCTATCATAGGGCCCCACCCTTCCACTTTGATAAAAAATAAACCCCCTTTCAACATATGTCACCTATAACCATTGATTACTCCAACACATTTATTATCTGATGTGTCAGTCCTTCCCAGATCATAGCTAATCAAACCATTGAATTCATCCACCTTAACTACTAATGTGCCTAGGCCAAAACAATCTGCTCGAACCACATTACCTAAGTCATCTCTCACACAACTTGTTATCACCCACACACCCATATTACCAACCAAAACCATGATCCCAAAACCCCCCTTACCTCTAGAATAATCCTATACAACCATTCTTCAAAGGTTAGTATATACCTCCTACCTCACATTACCTCCCATTAGACCTTTCAATCCTCTTGGTTTGAAACCAACCTATTACAATGACCATCAAATATGCTCATATCATAGGATACCAAGGCATGACATGGAAAATTACAAAGCTCTCCAAGCCATTATCCACTAATTGTATGGTCAAGATGATCTTTCGGTAGATGACCTTCCATCCATTCCTCCATTAGTAAACCTAGCAACTGGCCACCCACACATTCTTAATCCCCCACTCTCACCTCAAAATGACAAAGAATCTACCCAATCCCCCATCACACCTTCCCCCCCTATTCATACCATTAATGTGGTCACACAATCACAACAAAAGGATAAAGGGAAGGCTAAAGTTTCCATTCCATGGACATACCCACCAACTCATCTTATACCCAACCAAACCCAAACCCAAACCTCCATACTTACAGCTAAGCCCAAAGTTACTATCTTAGGTATGTTAGAAGTTAACCTCTTTTAATCCATCAAGAGGGTCATCCTTAAACAATTCCACTAGACCCCTACTAAAATGAGCCTCTATGAGCTCATTTCCACCTCACCCCATCATTTTTAGACCATGATCAAGGCTATGCAAGCTATTAAAGTTAGATTGGGGAATTCCCAACCTATAGAGGCCTTCATTAGTGCTCTCCAACTCTCCACCCTTCTTACCTTTAAGGACTCATGGATACCTTCTATCCACCCTAAAGACCCAGATCTCCCTCTTTTTATTATAGCCCACATCAACCAAATCCACATCAAATGGGTTATGATCGATGGGGGAGCCAATATAAACATCATCTCTTCCCATGCCTATGAGCAACTTAATCTACTGGACAATGTCATGTCCAAAACTTCAGCTATCCTTATATCTTTTAATGGCACTATAACCACTACCTTGGGAACTATCATCCTTCATATTTAGCTAGGACCTCACATGCTCCCTGAACTCTTCTATGTGGTTGAAGGTGAATTCAATTACCATGTTTTACTTAGGAGACCTTGGATTCATGCCATGGGATGTGTACCTTCTACCCTCCACCATTGCATCAAGTTTGAGCATAAAAGTTAAGTTGTCACCATAAAAGCTGACCCTAGCCCTTTTTCAGCATGTAATATGACCTACCAACCTAATAACATTCTTATGCCTCCATCCAAAGCACTACAAATAACCACCATCAAATCCTCACCCATGAAAGCCAAATTTGTTACTTCTTCCCCTTCCACTAAGGCCTCTACCAACTTCTATATCCCCATGGATTGATACCCATCACTGATCCTTTGGAATCTACCTTCCAATGCCTCACCCTTGGATAATACTACCTCCTCACCCTTAATGCCCTCCTTACTCCCCAATAATATGGGAAACTCAACCACCAACTAGGTTATGACCCTAATATTGGATCCATTACTCCCTTGGGGCCTCCAAGCTATCAAAACCACTTTATCTATGGGGGAAATGACAAGCCACTTAATACTATTGTCACTCCCTCTCCACCTCAATCATTCACCTCTACCTTCTCTTATTTTGACAACCCCATATTTTTAAAGCTATACCTTCACAGGTGTGCCTAGAAATGATTTGTTTTAGGATGATATGAGCATGGCCCACACACATTGACCTTGATTGAGACCCAAAAACCTCATGAGAAGCATGGCCTTGGCTTCATTTTACCTAATAAGAAGAAGGCCAAACAAACTACCCCTACCATTGTCAAAGAAGAAACCCCTTCGTCACCAACACCCCCTCCACCTATGGGTAGTGATGAGGACATCATCCCACCTAAATTTTTTTTCCATCAACATGATTACCCTTGGCCCCCTAACTTATCAAAAGGAAGGGGAATTCATATCCATCCCTTTGGCCCATCCTAAACTCATGGGAGAAGACTCTCCTACCATTAACATTGTTTAGTGTCAAGATGATGATCTTATTCTCACCTACATGGGTAGACCAGATTCTTCCATCCAAAAATATTTACCTCTAAAAACCTCAACCATGTTGAATGAATCTACCATGAACATTAACATAGGCACTCTAAATAACCCCCACATCATCAAACTTGGCTACACTCTCACCTATAAGGAACTATAGGACTTCTCTATCTTCTTCCAAGACTGTAATATTGCATTCACCTGGTCATATGTTGATATGCCCAGTATTGACGTAGTCATTGCCACCCATAACATTGTAACCAATCATGATGCCAAACCTATCAAATAGAAACTTTATCAAATACACCATTGCATAGCCCTTCTTATCAAAGAAGAGCTTCAATGCCTCCTTTCTATCAACTTTATTCAACCCATTGATTATCCCTAATGGGTTTCAAACATCATACATGTCACTAAAACCATAGGGAGACTACGTATCTATGTAGACTTTTGTGACCTCAACCTCACCTACCTAAAGGATGACTTTCCTCTACCTAGCATTGACCAATCTTGTTGATATTACAATAGGATATGAGATGTTATCACTCATAGATGGATTATTGAGTTATAATCATATTTTGATTGCCCCTAAAGATCAGCATAAAATTACCTTTATCACCCCATGGGGGACTTTATATTATAAAGTCATTCCCTTTGGTTTTAAGAATGTTGGCGCAACCTACCAATGTGCCATGACCTATATTTTCCATGACCTTATGCATAAAATAATTAAAGACTATGTGGATGACCTTCTTGGGAAGTCCAAGCTTTGCAAAGACCATTTAGTTTTTCTCAAGATTATCTTTGAGTGACTTATCCATTATCACATCCACCTCAATCTTAAGAAATTTATTTTTGGGGTCTTGTCAAGAAAACTTCTTGGATTCATCATTTCCCTTCGAGGAATTGAAATTTATCTAACTAAAACCAAATCCATCCTTGAGATGATACCTCTAATCAATCTTAAACAACTCCACAGCATGTAGGGGAAACTTCAATCCATTCGTCACTTCATCTCCCAGCTCTTTGATCAGTATTATCCCTTCTACCACCTCTTAAAAAAGGATGTCTCTTTCAAGTGTAATGTTGATTGTCAAAAGGCCTTTGATACACTCAAAGAATACTTGCTATCTCCACTTGTCCTTACACCCCCTAAGGATGACCAACCTTTCTACCTCTATATCTCTGCCATAGACCACTTCTTAGGGGCAACACTTTCCCATCAAGATGAATAACACAAAGAGCAAGTTGTCTATTACATTAGCAATACACTTGTCAAATACGAGACTTGATACACACACACTGAGAATTTTTATTTTTCCCTAGTCTTCATGGCCTCTAAACATCCACTACCTTCTTAACCAAAAAACTTTTGTCATAACCAATACTGACCCCCTCAAATACATGCACTCCAAACCATACCAAAACTAGTGTATGGCTTAGTGGCTCATGACTTTATCTAAGTTTGACCTTGAGTTCCACTAGTAGAAGTCAATCAAGGGGAAATTAATTATCAACCAACTATTTGAGGCACCTCTATTGAATAATCAACCTCCCCCTCTTGCATTTCTAGATGATTCTATCACAAGCCTATCTCAAGTAGATTTCACCAATCATGTAACCATGTCTTTTTATGGTTCTAAATGCCAACATGGTAGGGGAGCTAGTATTTTCCTTGTCTCCCTTATCAGTGAACCACTTCCCTTATCCTTTAAAGTCAACTTTGAATGCACCAACAATGTGGCTAAGTGTAAAGCCCTAGTAATAGGTCTCCAAACTACCCTAGCCCTAGGAGTCAGAATAATCAATATCTCCAGGGACTCTTAGCTTATGGTCAATCAGGTTAATGGCATTTACTATTGTAAGAATGAAACAATGTAGCTATATAGATAATCTATCATAAAACTCTTAACCTCATTCTAATGATACCATATCCAAACGACCCCTTGATCTACTAATAAGTTAGTTGATACCATATATTCTCTTGCCTCTCAGAGCACATTAACACCCTCAGGCTCCAAATTATCTATCATTATCCATCACCTCACCAACCTTCATATACCAAACCAAACATTCCAACCATCTTTAGTGTGGAGGAGACTCTGCCTAAGCTTTGGTACCAATAAACCTTTGACTACCTTCACCTTGGCATAGTTCCTTTTAGCCTCTCTAGGAACTCCCATCAAGAATTTGTCCAAAGCACCTATCATTATACCATTATAGGAGGAATCCTCTATAAATGAGGCTTAGATGGCCTCCTATTCCATTGCCTCCATAGTTCAAAATCCTCTCATGCCATCAAAGAGACACACGATGGTATTTATGGGGGTCACTTTAGTGGCCTCTTTATGGCCAAGTGTATCATTCACCAAGGCTATTGCTAGCCTACCCTTAACCAAGATTATTGTGATTATGTGAAAAATTATATCAAATTTCAACAACATGCTAATTTATGTCATGTACCTAGTAATAGCCTTCGCATTTCTATAGACTTTTGGCCCTTGTCATAATGGGGTCTAGACCTTATTGGTGAAATCAACCCCCACTCTTCATAATGACATCATTCTATCATTACCACAATTGAATATTTTACCAAATGGGTGAAGGCTATTCCCCTTGTCTCAATGAAAGCTACAAAGATTATCGAATTCATCACCCATCATATCATCTATCATTTTGGTGTTCCCCATAAGATCATCACCGATAATGGAAAATATTTCAAAAACAAACATGTTTAAGGCCTTTGTGATGTATTTGGTATTAAATTTAGCTTTTCATCACCTTATCACCCACAAGAAAATGGACAAGTTAAATCCTCTAACAAAACCCTTAACAACATGATTACCAAAATGGTTAATGCCTCAGGTCAGGATTAGCACTTGTACATCCCCTTTACCCTATGGGCATATTGTACTAGCATCTAAACCCCCACTAGTGCTACACCTTTTTCTCTCATCTTTGGAGCCAATGCCATCTTGCCTCTTGAAATCTAAATACCTTCTCTTCACATATCTTTACATGACCTCATTTTGGAAGATGATTACCGTCAAGAATGTTTATCCCAACTTGAGCTACTTGACAAACATCATTTAGCTATTCTTTCCCATATCATGTCTATCAAGAGAAAATTAAGAGAGCCTATAACAAACACTTGAAAGTGTGAGAATTTAATATTGGAGATCTGATCCTTAAATAAAATCAACATGTCATGAACATGGAGAAAAGTAAATGGGGAAAATTTGCTTTCAATTGGCTTAGACCCTATATCATAACCTAGAAGTATGGATCATGAGCTTACCAGTTATCCTCTCTCAAAAGAAACCCAAAACCTAAACCTCTCAATGATTCACATCTACATCCTTTTTATTGTTAAAAAAATTTCAAGATCACCATTTTTCTAACTTAATCTCATCCCTTGCATAACATATTTCATTTTTCTCTTTCAGGGGCAACCAACTAAAATGGAATCATGTGCTTATCTATCACAAGCATAGCCTAATCTTGACCTTTGGGTACCACAGCTCTACCCAAGGCATGATTCTCATAGTACTTACCCTCTCTTTAAGAAGGGGTTCTTATGGTTATTATCAGCTATATCCTTTTCACCTACTACAATTTTATTTCATCTTAGTTTTGCCTTCATAAAGGTCATCCATTGAGAATAAATATACAAGTTTATGTTAAGCAAAATCAATCAAACGCAAGAGAAGTAAAAAAATTCAAAAATAAATCATTGATCACCCCTAGCATCCACAGACTACTCCCTTGAAGGACAGTTGTTGGAAATCATTTGAAATTGCAAAAATGTAAGGTGGACTACTCCCTAGAAGAATAGTTATCAAAACCATTTGAAACATAAACTTAGACCACTCCCTTGAAGGATGGCTAAGAAAATTATTTGTCAAACACCAGTAATTTCTATAAGCTTCCCACATCATTTAGCTTCCCCAACCCTAAAGCAAAAGGCCCTCAAGCAAAAGTAATAGAATTTTTAAAACCACAATCGACTCTCATATCAGCAATAATCTTGGAAAAACTACAATCAGATCTCCTTAGTAGACTTCCCACATTGATTAGTCTACACTTTTTATATAAACATATACTTATATATACTACCTCTTTGGGAAGCCTATAGAAAAGGCATACTAGTCTTACTAAATGTTCTAGTTTCACCCATTCTCCTTCCACATATCACATATGCACGGGACTATGAGCTTACTTGACACATCTTGATCAAGATAAGTCATTATCAACATTAAGCATGCTAATGTGAAGCACATGGAAGGCTTATCTTTAATAAGATAGCATCTAACTTTGGGTTTCATGTCAGTCTTTGCCAATAAAAAGGCATTACGTTCCTTATTCATGGGTGTGCCCCTCATGATTCTACCTAGTCTTTTATAAATCTAGTTTGTTATTCACTTGCTTCATGTATTCACATTCTACCTCTATCATCATGTAAATCAAACATCACATCCATGACATAAATATCATCCATCATATAAAATACATCATCTATCTCTTTATATGGATAGACTATGAACATTTAGCTAACTGATTATCACATCACATAAACTTAGAAAACATATCATTTAATATAATGAAAGCATCAATGAAATACATCATAGAATATACCATTTTCCATTTTATCCATCTAATCAAAATATCCTATCATATCCATGAACATAGTAAATCAAAAAAACATCATCATGAACTGTCTCAACAAACACACATCTATGCTACGTAAACATCATAAAATAAGTAAAGCCATAAACCATAAACATGCACATCACATGGGCTATATGCATAGAATCATATCAATCAATCACATCAATCCATGTATCATAACAAAGCAATCATAAAATGTTGCCATCCATAATTAATCCATATCATGTGACAAGGCACTAAACATTCATATAATATCAACACATCCACAATACCAGATAGACCTTAGCATATCCATTAATATCATACCAACATCATGACATATATAAATAACAAAGAAATAAATGATCTTCACCACATATCTAAACCTACATAAGGAAATGTATACTCATTAAATCATTAGCATAGACATCAATCTAAACATTCATCAATAATCCTCATAACTATCAATAAATTAACAAATAAACGAAGATCTTATCTCTAAAATAATGAATCTATAATCATCAATAAATATCATCATCATGGGTATACAACAATATACATGTACCTCTCTCAAAATGTACATCTCACATCATTAACATACAATCTAAAATCTAAAATCATAGACATATCATATATCAATTATGTACCTAGAACACTCAAACCACCTACCCCACTCCCACTGGCCCCATTTGGACCTATACCTATACCTAATGGTGGCCCCCCTTAGACCCCTATATGCCTAATTATAATAGCCCATTACCTTAGAGTAACTAGTATAGCCCCACCACCCAAACTAGCTCCATACTTTACAAATCTCATGGCATGGGACAACTGATCAAACACCATCACCTCATAATATCTAAGCTCCTACATAGTCACTAGATACTATGCTCATGAAACTAAATTCAATGGCCCTCTTTCTATTACATTTACCATCCCAACCCTGATCTATCCCTATAAGGAGCCAATTAGGCCCTATAAAGTGGCCACTTACCCCTGTAAAGCTATGACTTGGGCCTGTGCCTAGTCCCTCTTTTCCATCACTACCCCCACCTTCCCTTTTAGTGTCATGATTTAGCCCTAAAAAATGACCACCTATCCTTGTAAGGTAGCTATTTATACTTAGGCTACTATTAACACTATTGTTGCCTATGCATCACCCTATGCCTATGCCACTATTAGATCAACATCCATGGCTTGATGACCACCATCCCCCCATCTAAAATACATTACATCATACCTACCCTGGTACCAAGCTACATAACCATCAGTAATACCTGCATCCTTGATACTAGCCATTAAAATTAGGACTATCACACTTAGTCACATTTAGTATGCAGCCCAAGCAATCTACTTACCCCACTTTTTTAAGCACTCACCTAATCACTACCTCATCACTACCTTTGCAATTAAGAACTAAATTTATCCTAAAGTTGTGGGATCCTGCATCCCCTAAATTATGTAGGCAACATCTACTTGCCTAGTGCATATGGATTCAGATCGAACACACCCCAACCTACCCATTTTCCCATGTCCACCCCAATGTCAATCATTTTTACCAAACTATTCACATGTTTTATGATGACTTTACATGGCTCATTTTGACCATACTGATTGACCTTACCATGTTCACTATTTTTTCACCACCTAGCGTAACAACCAGATCATTTGTGTTTTCCTAGGAGCACTTCCTACCTTAGATACCCATCACACATTAACCCATTTTATGTTTTCCTGGGAGTACTTCCTACCTTGGATACCCACCAAAACACTCAAATCTGCCTTAGAGACTAATAGGTGTATCCCACTAACATTCCTACAGTAGTCCCATGATACATTAGTCACTTGTCTTCTTCATACCAACCTTATTTTCATTAACATTGGTAACTTTAGTCTTCACACAATTTAAAACTATCACACTTAGTCTCTTTTTATGCACAAGTTTTGCATCTCACTCACCAAATACCAAATCCCACTTATCAAACCTTGACCTGATTTCATTTTATCTCATCATTTCTTAGTTTGAGGGGGAACACCTCCTCCCATTCTCAAGGCAACCTTGATTGTAGCCAACTTTCATTTTTTTTTGTAGCTTGTTGATTCAAGCCACATAACAAAAAGGGGCAAATGTAGACATCAAAAATCCATATGCACAATTTCAAATGTCATAACCCCTCAAACCTTTTACCCTTGCCTAAGCCTATTTTTATCAATTTGACCTAACTAGCTTGAACCTAGCTCTTTTCACCTATTTTGGCCTTTTATCCTTGATTTCCAATGATCAGGCTAACTATCAATGGTTAACCTAATCGTTGATGGTTAGGCTCCACCACCTAGAACTTAGCAAGCTAAACCATACAAATTATCACTTAGCTTTTCTAAATATAAGTCATCCAAATCTTTTTGTAAGGCATTACATGGATGTGTTATAATAAGAAGCCATAGTTACACTCCCACTTTAGCCTTTTTCCCTTGTCTATAAGAAGAGGAAAGCTATAAGGGAAAATCATCTACAATTATTATCAAGAGCTCTAGTATCTAGAATCTAATTTGTAGGTCAATCACCATTAAGCACTTCAGCAATTCGATGAGCCTAATTTACCATCACCACTCCAAGCACCATCACTCTGTCATAATTATGATCAACTTCTATATCAATTAATCCACCTCAACTATCCATCCAATCCACCTTCCCAATAAGACAATCATCTATTTTCCATATTTATTTATCATATTTCCACTTTGAAATTAGTACAAACCTCACCCACATCTTAGGATTCATACCTAGAATATTGGCCTTAATTTACCTATAAGAAACCATCGATGGTTAGCCCAACCATTAATGGTTATCCTAACCATCGATGGTTACCTAACCATTGATAGTTACCCTTAACATTGATAGTCATCTTGACCATCGATGGTTCACTATCATACCTAAAACCAATAAGCTCCCTTTTACCACCTATGCCCAATTAGACCCTCTTTTCTATGCTTCTACCTAATCACAAACTTTTGCCTAATTTTTTGAACCATACCTCATCTCGTTAACACTAACACTAATCAGCTTATCACTAATTAGATCATTTTTAGCTCATCTCTTTATCAAGCAATTCTTTTTATTAGTTTTAATGCCTTTTGAATATTGATGTAAGTAATTTCTTTTTGTGTTATCAACTTAATTTTTTTTAAATGATGGATTGACAACCACTAAGTAAGCTCACACTTTTGATATCTAATTGTAGCTAGGAAATCCACGTAGCTACTTGTCTAACCAATAAATTTACTTTAGTGCTTTCTTATTTTTAGGTCTTCCTCCCAAACCACAAAGGAGCTCTTCACAATATTCTATTCTAATGCATGCACTTTTATCAGTATTTTTACCACAACCCATATTTCCAATTTTACTATCTTCTTCTGAATAATATCAAAATTTGAGTGAAATAGCCTACACTTTGACTATCTCTATGTTTGTTGATTATGCCTTATAATTCCATTTCTTCACTTTAAACTCATGCTTGATCATTCTTATGCCCTTGTCTACACTAAGTTAGCCTTGGGTCAAATTTTTATACAAGTCAGGGTATTCCTTGACCTTATGGGTCCCTTAATAATACCCACACATGGGATGTGTAGGGCAATCATGCTAATAGTGTTTTATGGAACCATAATTGTAACATGAGTGGGGTGGGAACCTTCCACCACCACATCCTTCACCTCTCCCTCTATCACCTCTTTATATCCCATAGCCTATATTTTGTTATTCATATCCCTCATTTCCTTATGTCATCTACCTCTAGCTACTATAGTGTCCTGCCTTGTTCCTCTCTCCATGTTCTCATGCATCTCATTGATTATGTGGTAATCAACTATGGTATGAGTGTAGGCATCACATAATTGATAATATATTATTGTGTTAACCTAATTGATACATTATAATAAAGGGAAATTGTGAACATCATGTGCCTTGTGATAGACCTCATAACTTAGAATCAATGTGCACACATTCCTTTAAGGGTAGTTATTCTTGATATGGCCTTCTACTTCATAATCAATACACCATAACCCATGTCGAGCATCTTATGATGAACTAGTGGTAAGATTTTGGAGTTAGGAGGACATGGATGTAATATTCACTTCCATGAGTAAGTTAATCCTAGTATCAGTGTTTCTGACAACTTTGGCTCTGAGCATGGATTTAAGCACTTCATGAGGATCCATGAATGTCTTCATGGATAGTGTTCTTCTAAATGTCACTAGAAACCCTCTAATGAGCCATTACACATGTTGAGAGGGGTGAATGTCATAAATAACTTTATAAAGGAGAGTCTTGAACCTTGCATCATATAGGCACACATTCTCTGATAGTCCTTGGTTAATTTCTTTGAGCATGGTGATACTCTATTGTTCAAACTTTGATATGTCAAATTCCTTTAATAATGTTTCCTTCAAGGTGTCGTAGTCAACCATAGCCTAGTTAGGATCAAATTTCCTATACTAGGTATGGGTGCAATCTAGTAGAGTAATTTTGAGTTGGGTTACCTTGTGCTCTAATTGGGTGATGCCCTAAGTATGCCATTATAGTTCACATTTTATCACGTGCTCTATGGCATTTTCCACACCATGATACTCTGGTAATTTCATAGCCATATCATAGTAAATTTGTTGTGGGGGTCTAACTATAATTTGAGGTGCTTATCCTCTTTGTGTCTATCTGGGTGGTGGTCCTTCAATGCTTTTATCCATTAGTTTAGGTGTTGGTTCCATTATTACTATTGGTGTCATTGATGTTGAAGGAATTTTACTACTAACATGTGGCATCAAACCACTTCTTATGGGATGTTATCTAGTATATGTAGCTGACATTAGCTAAGTTGGAGTGCTTGCACTTTCTTTCTATTTTGGTGAACTAGCACCCAATGGTCTAGAGGTATCTTCACTCAAATCCTCATAAGGAATAACTTGTTTAATTAAAAAATTAAACTCCAAGTCTATAAAATAGTCAAATTCTATGTTGATAATAGGGTCAGTTATCACTCATTCAAAATTATCATCAAATTCTATGTAATACTAATCCATAGTAGACATGTTTATGGCCATATGACTAAATTTGACAAGTTTGCCTGTCAAATCCTAGATTCGACAAGTTCATCTATCAAATCTAACTCAGTATTAACTAAGTCAATGTGAGGTTAAGTAGGATAGGACCCTATTACTTACAACTCACATTCTTAACTCACCACTCTTCCTTTAGGTTTTCATGGCCTAATGATCTCCAAAACGTGCATAAGGTTCAATGAAACATAAGTCTATACTAAAATATCATAAAAAGTAATACTATATGCTAAATGATTCCAAATTTACTAATATATATACAAGAAAAATCTTAAAATCATCCTGAGATTATATTACTTTACCACTAGTTAAACATAACTAGTATTATATTTCACAGCTTAACCTATAATATTATATTCATAGTTAAGTGGAAATAATGTCAAAATTAACATAACATTCAAAGGCTAAGTATTATATTGTCCTTACAACCTTATAAGAGAGATAATGTGTATGCAATTAGAAATGCATCATGTCTATAAATCAATCCTAACTCAAAGAAGATAGAGTATACCTACACTTCTGATTAGGAATACATTTATTAAGCAGGAGCATGACTAATATGGGGATCCATTAGACCCAATTAGGGGATCATTTATCACAAACACCATGATAAGGAGGGTTCTAAAGCCTCTAGTTTAACATAATCATGCAATAGCCCTAATTATGTCCTATGTTTTGATATTTCACCTATTCTAATAATAAGAAAAGTAAATCTAATCTAGTGCTCACCAAAGCTTGTAGCACAAAGCGGGGGATAGAAATAATAAAACTAAACATGCATAGAAAACATATACTCATGTCAATGTCTATGGAATCCTAATACATAAAAGAGAAGCACAAATACATTATCTATCTACTCTTACAAAGGAAAAATAAATTTAGGAATACTTACCTTTAAAAATGAACCTGTCAAGCCTCAATCTCTCCCTTGGCCAAGGTGTTTTGTAAGAGCTTGTTTTGGTATGTAAGGATGACAAATAAAAAATATTTATAGGCTACATAACCTATCAATGCATCCAAAATACTTCTCCACAAGACAAAATTAGTATATCCAAAGAAAGTATGGAACCTTAAGCTTTAATTCTCAAGTAGAATGGTCAATAAGAAGATGTTCATTCACTCTTACTTATTCACTTCTTATCAAATGGTGGGAAATGAGCTTGTATATATAGGTGGATCTTTCCCTAAACCCTTCCAAAAATGTTGGCTGACAAGGTTAACCTAATCAACCTTGTATAGTTTCAGATAATAATTCACTAGGTCATGAACTAGGTCGGCCAAAGGTCAACTAGATCCTAAGTGAAAAATACCCCAAAATTGTACAGGGTCGACCTAGTATAGCTGACTAACAAAAAGGGATTTAGGTGAGGAATAGGAGGATAAAATGTAGAAAATGCTTAGAATGGGTAAAACATAAAATATCAAACGTAGGGGAAATATTTTTAGGAGACAAGTGTGTAGATAACAAGTCGTAAAAGGGACAATAATCTTATGAAGCACCAATGGTCTACCCATCCCTTTCCCAGGGTAACCCTTATGGCATGCACTTACAGAGTTTGAGACTCAACAGGCTCCTAAAAGATACAAAGTGTTAGTAATTGGTAAAAGTTTGAAAATATTATGCATGTACATATGCCCCACTCTAAGTTCATCACATGTCATGTGAGTACAACACAAGATGGTGCTTCAGGAAATAGAGCATGATAACACATAATGTTGATGCTAAGTAAAGTACAGTAAGTAGAAAATAAGATAAAGGAAAGGACAAAATTGAAAAACACATACATTTACTTACCTTAGTATTTAGATAAATAAATATATTACAAGAAATGTGAAGGCATCTAATGTGAAGAACATTAGGTGAACCTGTAGAAATTAGTGAAAAAAAGCCAAAAATCAAAAAAAATGGAAAATAGGCATATGGTAGTGGAAAAGAATATCTACAGCATCACAAATATAGAACATTTTATGGTTCAAAAAATGGATGAGTAAAAACAAAGATAGAGGCAAAACAAAGAATCTACCAAAAAATAATTGAAAGATTTAAATTGTGAAAAGCTATTTTAAATAGGGTGAAATGAAAATTAGTTGTTATGTTGACTTATAAAGGAGGGAAAAAGAGATCTGAGAGACTAAATGAGCTAGGATGGTGAGGAGATGATAGGCTAGATGAGAGGGAACCCTTGAGACAGTAACAGGTGTAGGATAGGTAGGTAACTAAGAATCTTAAGCCAATTTTTTAATATTTTAGTGATTTAAATGTATTTTTTTATAATTTATAATTTTAAGCATTTTTATATGTCAAAATTAAACCAAATCAGATGGTATGGGTAGGAAGAACCATTTAGGGAAATGATTTTGAAGGATTTGGGGAGAAAACTCCTAAAAGGCACTTTTTTATAGAATGTAAGTGGTCAGTAGGGAAAAATAACTAGGTCAACCTAGTCAACCTAGTAGGCTAAAATTTGGCAAAATCCACACTGTCAACCTAGTAAGTATGTGTTGACCCTATATATTTTACAGATTATCAACCTAATATAGTTTGTCAACTAAGTGAAAAAGTCTAGTATGACAATGTAGTACTAGGTGGAATAAGAGGGTTGACTTAGATATTTAAGTCAACCAAGCTAAAAATGGGGAAATTCTAGTTTGACCAAAGAACCAAAATAGTACAAAAATGCATGCAAGTGGCTAAAAGAGTGCTAGAATGACCCATAATGACCAACTAAGGGATAAAAGGGGTGAGTAGGCAAAAAATAGGTTCAAATGAATAAATTAAAGTGGTTTAGGCTTATTTTTTATTAAATTTTATTAAAAGAATGTATTTTGACTATACATGACATGGAAGATCTAGTACATCTTTTGTTATTTCTTGATTAGAGGGGCATCCTAGATTCTATCATTTATTAGATGCAGCATGGCTCCTAGATCTATTAGATCACCTAATAATAGAGGATAGGATGAGACTAATCTCTATAGGCCTAGGCAGCATAGTAGAGATGTGTAGGATACCCTTGAGCTTAGATTTGTTAGTCATGTTCCTAAGATGTTGGGAATAATTGACTAACACCTTCAGATGGGAGGTGGAGGGGGACATGATAGAGGTGGGCATCACCCTAAAATATGCACATGCCATCCTAGGATTGTTGATACTAGGGACACTAGTGACTATTGAGATACTTGATAGTGAGGATGAGAGGAGAACCTTAGTTGTATGGGCTATAGGCTTGAAGATGATATATGTAGGCTATAGGGTGAGTATGTTTGATGTGTATACCTCACAAGTTCTAGATATCTAGAAGGCTATGATAGGAGTTATGAGAGCATGAGTGTTATGACATAAGTTAGATAGCAAGGTAACATTCTTTATGATAGCCTTGAGCTAGATGATACTAGAGGAGAGGGTGCTCTATGATCTGGGGTTTGTCATCTAGGTATAGCTCATGCATGATATGTATGGGATGTTGTCCAAAGGGTATAAGTCTATTAGATAGATCATATTACTAATAACCTATGTCTATGACAGGTTTTGCATATATCAACTAGTTGGGTTGCCCTATGCGACTGATGATAGCTCACCTTGAGTATAGAGATGGAGGTAAGACTAGGTAGTGTAGGTTGTGCCCCCTATTCCAATTTTGTGGACAATGAGATGGGTAGATATAGTATGGTAGTTGTATGAGGACATTATTACTACATGGCCTAGCTAGGACATAATTACACCAACTTTAACATAGATGGAGGTGATAGGACATTACACCTAGTAGATGGAGCCACATCTAGTGGCATGAGTACCAGGGTAGATGGACTTGCCTAGCCTATACTGCTGATAGTGGTGCCCATGTTTTGGACCTAGCATGTTAGAGAGCCATAAGGGAGAGGAGAACTAAGGCCACTAGTGGTGAGGCTGATGCTTAGGCCACATCATGAGAAACCATGGACTGGTCAAGCATGATAGGTAGTGGATCAAAAGGAGATGGGTGTAGAGGTAGGAACACCAAAGGTACCACCACTATCTATGTTGTAAGATGAGCAGTGACCACTAAAGACATAGTGTTGATGGAGGTAAGAGGAGTAGGAGATAGTAAAGATCATGGATATCTTAGATGACCAACAGGCAGGCTAAGGTAGAGTTGGATTATAGAGAGGCCACTCAGGTGTAGGCTAAGATGAACTCAATCAATGACTATAGGATTTATTTTAGGAGGCAACTAATATAGGAGGTTATTTTAGGTTATGCAAATGGAAAGATTGTGCTTGGTAGTTGCATGGATGGAAAGATAGTGGTGGTCAACACATAGAAAGGTAATAAAAATGATTAAATTGTTACTTAAATTTATTTGAAATATACTAAAGATAGATAGATTTTGAGATATATCAGTGATCTAATATCTATCTAGTTTACTTTTTGTAGGTGGATCAGAGGAGGAGGAGATCAAATGGGGGTCCTTAGTGAGGGGAGCACTCTATGATGTCCTAGATGAGTCACTAATGTTGTACAACCTTATGACACTAGAGGATCCTAGTGTACCATCTTTTCTATCTCAAGAAAATTAGTTTAGACTAGCTAGAGAGGTAGTGAGGTAGATACAAGCATATAAAGAGGGGATGCATCCACCAGTAGATATGAGTGTAAGAGAGACATGAGCATGGTAGGCCTTGGCTAAGGAGAGAAATACACATCTAGCTATAGTGACATAGATGAAATAGGCAAATGTCTAGGATAGAGTGATACAACCCTAACCTATATGACATAGGTACAGGAGTAGGAGAGAGAGACACATGTAATGACCCTAACAATATGACATAGGTACAGGAGCAGAAGAGAGTGCCACATTTGGTGACCCTAGCCTAGTTGGCACAGGTGTAGACTTGGGTAGCTCATCTATAAGGGTAGGTGTTGGTACTAAGATCTCAGATAGACTTGTTCTAACATTTTATTTAGAGGGGTCAGACTAAGGCATCTATAGGTAGCATGGATAGACTACGAGATAGGTAGGATGGATCCCAACCATAGAGCTGGAGCATTGTATATGATTGTATTGGTTGTAGCAAAACTCATGATATATATATATATGGATCAATTTGGAATTTTGTATATTGGTTGTATGTGTTATCATTATGCTTGTGGTTGTTGATGCTTGGATATATTTCTTTGTAGCACATGTATGTAGTTGTTTTTGTATATGTTATAGGAAATATATGAGGTGTGATTTCTTTTCTAGCATTATGTAGGACACATGCATTTTAAAAAAATAAATAAGAAAAAAGGATTTGGTAAAATATAATCAATCAAAAATGTACTACACACTAGTTCAAGTTGGGAAATGTGTAATAACAAGAAAATGTCTAAGTATAAAGAATGAAAGGTTGGTAAACGAGATGGTAAAAAAGGAATTTGTTTTTAGACCAAACAAAATATTGACACCAAATTAAAATAAGTAAAATCACATTAAATCGCATTGGGAAGTATGAAAATAATGTAATAAAATGGAATATCATGTAAAACAAACAAATGGTATAACAACAAATCAATTAAGTCAATCAATAATACTAAATCACATTGGGAAGTATAAGAGAAAAATAAATTTGGAAAAAATTTGGTATGAAATTTATCACACTAATTCAAGCTGGGAAGTATGAAAAATTTAAGAAAATGGTTGAATTCTTACATGCACTCAGAAAATTAGAAGATAAAAGTGAAAGAAAAATGAATTAGGCATAAAACATACTAAATAAATATGGGAATCATGTCAATGATGTGTAACTTCATAATCAATCACATCTTATCTCATATTTGACACATGTAATTTTAATTGTGACTTGGATTATTGGAAAATTTTAAGAGAAGGGCCAGGTCTTATCCATGGTCTTACACTGTAACTCACAAAGGGAACACCAATGAGGTGAAATAAATTTTAAAATATGGTAACAAGGGATGTGGGTAATATAAATGTGAAATTGTGGTAATTTGTGAGGAATGTTAGGTCCTATCCATGGTCTTACAATGGAACTCACAAATAGAATCCCAAGGGGAGTGATTAGTGAACAAACCAATATTTCTCAAGAGGAAATATGAAGAATGTATGGATTGAAAAATGAAATTTAAAAATCATAACTTAGGTGTCTTAGGAGAAGGCATTAGGAGACAAGAGGCATATTAAGGACATAAGAAGACACTAAGTGACTAGTGATCATCAATGTATAAAGGAAACCTATTCTCTATAGACAAAAAGGTGTGTAGGTAAATAAATGTGCTACTAATATAAACTCATGAAGGTATATTGGTATATAAAAATTAAAATGGACCTACCTTCCCATTATGTGTTCCCCATTCATTAGGACCCCTTACAAAGTTGTCAGTCTACTACAAAGATTTGGTACTTGCATGAGAAATTAGGTAGCACTAAAAGATTCTTTTATTCTCATTTTCTAATCTACTAGCCTATCATACCCCAATGGATCTTGGATCTACCATGAGGATAACTATAGAGTTTAAGCTTTGACTAGAAGAAGGAGATGTGCTTTCAATCATGTCTTTTAGTGTGTAGATACCAAAGTTACATCACATACATGTGTAACTCCCTATGTTGAAACCCCCCTTGAGCCCCTTTTCATAATTAGCCTTCCTAACCCATGTTTTCACCCCTCACACATTAATTAATTTAAAATATTTAATTAAGTTAATTAAAAACCACCGATGCCACCTTACCTAGCCACCTCATCTTAAGACTAATTCTTACCCTCTGAGTCATCTCAAGACTTAGTCCCCTAATCCTAACTACCCATGACTTATTCTCACCCCTAACATAAATTCCTAACTAAATACATCCTTCCTAACCTTGAATTTTTACCATTTCCTAATAGATACCACACTTGGCAAGAGAAAGAATAGAAAATAGGCTAAATATAGCCCTTTTACCTATTCTCATGCCACTAACATTGGTCAAGCCATGGCTGACGTTGATGGGATCACCAACATCAGTTACTTAAGCCAAATTCCAAGCTAATGTTTAGGTCAAGAGAAATTTAAAAATTAAATCATTCATGTATAGACTTTTGCATTCGACTTTCTACATTCAGGCTTACCATTACTCTACACAAATCAGTCTAAGTTAGGAATTGATATATTGTACAGAGCTTGGATTATTTTGAATTGAAAACATATGCTTGTATTGTCTATTCACACCTCATCAAAGCCACCTATCTGACACTCAATTCATCCATTTCACCATCTAAGTATATCTATGTGTTTTATAATTCCTTAAATAGTTATTTTACAATTACTTTACATTATATTATTTATCATTTTATGAACATCCTAACTCTCCCTACGGAGGAGTTGTAAAACTCCTTCACCTATTTCCTTCTGATTTAAACATTCCAACCCTCTATTTATAACCACTTGAGCCTTACCCACTCCCTTATGACTCTTCCCAACCTCACAAACCTGACCAAAATCTACCTCCCAACTCAAAAAAATATCCTGCAACCTTTTGAGAACTTACTACCCCTATCGATATTGGTCACATAATTGACATTGGTCATATCTCCTTATCGACATCAGCATCCTAATCGATGTTGATTATTGTGTATTTACACCAACTTATCTAAGCCTACCTAAACAACCTCCAAAAATACCAATAACCCACATTACCTGTACTATGTCACTCTCTGTTACACTTAGACTGCAATAATAGTACGAACATGTCTCTCTTAATCTCTCTTTTATTTTGTCATTTATTACCATTTTGTTTTAAAAAGTGGACTATCATCCCTAAAGAATTTTTACACTTCCAAGAACAAGCACGTAGCTTTGTAGCCCACTCATATATCTATTAACAAATATTTTTGGTGGTAGTGCTTTCTTATTCACAAGTAGTCCTCCCTAGCTAAAGAGGAGTGCTCAACATCATCTGGATACAATGCACAACCAATATAGTCTCTCTCTAATCTCTAATCCCTACCCTTAATCTCTATTTCTCCTTAAACATCAAATAGATTCAAATTTTAGTGAAAAATTTTTGGCACGCCTAGTGGGACCCTAGAGTATTCCTTGGGTTCATTGCTTGTTTTAAGCATTCATATAGGTACATTATAGTGAAATTTTCATTCCTTTCACTTTCTCTCTCTCTCTTTCCTCAAAACAAAATATTCAACATTTTATTTTCTATTTAAAGGCAATAAATTGAAATTTCTTCTTCCTTGCCACTCTTCTCTTTCTTTTGCCTCTAAAAGAAACTTATCATTTTATTGAAAGTTAAAAAGAATATCTTCTTTATCTCTTTATTGCATGCAAATTATGATATTTAAATTCATTCTCTTCTCCTATTTCATCTTATTTTTCATTCAAATTAGAACACTTTAGATTTGGGTTTAAAACTTACTACACTTCATTATTTATTTGTTGCATATTAGCTCACCTAGTTAACTACAAGCATTATGAATGAATCATAGTACATTAATGTTACACTACCAGATCACACTCACAAAAACAAATATCTAAACTCACCTGAGACAAGGCCCATTAGGATTTCATCACCTAGTGGATCGCCTTACCCTACCCAACTATCCTACTTGGATTTCACCACCAAAGGGAGAACCCACGCCATTCTCTAGTGGAGTATAAACTCTAGACAAAAGGTATATCCTAGCTAAGTGGCCTAGATTGGCTTTAGATATATGAAGTGTGGGGAGAAAGATCCTATTACAAGCCATGTACCTGGTCTAACATAGATTTCCTTTTGAGCACTAAAACTAACCTAAAACTAGCTCTAGATTGCTTTTTAGTACCTTTGGTAACTGAACTCTCATCTCACTATTTGATTACGGCATAAGCCAAAATGAGACTAAAATTAATCTCTAGGAGTTAATAATTAGTGGATGTATGTTATTTATCTACTTTTCTATTACCTTCTATATGTTGGAGTTGGTAAGGACATTTTTCCATTGATTTATAAAATCAACACCATTCATAATACTCAGTTGTATAATCTGTTATATCAATTTTTTTGAGTTATCATCTTCCTTATACAAACCTCTTTCATCCTATATTTTACCTATATTTTTCCTCTATATTTTTAAAATGTTGGATTTTGCATCTCTTAGGACTCCACAGTGGCCAACATCAGTGAAACCCACTAACATTAGCAAACTTTAACCTATTAACATCGGTCAAGTGACTAATGTCGGTGACTATGTAAATTGGTTATTTTTAGTTTGCTCAAAATAGAAAGCTAAAACAACCTACCTACCTACACCCAAACCTATTTTTTCCTCACTCTGTCACTATTATAGATTTCTAAGACTATTTATACTTCTTTTTGCATGGTATTGATGCAAAGCCAAGCCAAAATTTGTGTCGATTACATAAGTTGGTAACCACTTCCACCTTCCCCTCTTGTTGTTGATTCTTTCATGGAGCATACTTCAGATACAAATCATACTCCTATCCCTAACCAAATTCCCATTGTGCCTGAAGGAAATCAATATTTTGCTAAATTTCTTGATCACAATGTGGCAGCCCTTTAGCATTACCTTACCATAAGCCAAACCCACAATTATTTGAGTAAACCACTATGTGGTATGATAACTTCTCTAATGGAAACAACTTCAATTTTATCTGTCTCCACTATGTTCTCCATGGTTACTCAAACCATCACTTCAATAAGTAACCCAACCATAAACAATGTCCAAAGTTCAGCATCACCAACTGCCTAATCCCACCTAAACCCTATCGTGACTTCCCTACCTTCACAACCATAAGAATTTTAGTCAATTCTAACCCCATTTTATACTTTGGTGGTACCCATCCTATCTACTCTCACACCTATAATTACATAAGTTATGACTCGCCCTTCACCTAGTATAACCATGCCAACAACCCAACCTATAATAACAACATCTAACCAAAGCATAGTCTCTAACCTAGCAAGACAAGCCCCTTTCATTTTTGCCCCCCAAGCTATGACTCACTACCCCTATGTTGTGTCAACACAACTGCAGCAAGCTATGTCATACACTCCCTCTACCTCTTATCAGGTTCCCTATAACTTAAGGGGTATCTTTCAAACCAATCCTCCTCCAGACCTCATTAAGATGCTGATGGACAAGATGTATAATCTAAATACATCCATGTCGGGTTCAAAGAATGTGTTATCTTATGATAAGATATGCAATGAGCCCATCCATACTTTTGTGCATGTTCATCCTTATCCAAGCCAATGTGAACTCCTCAAATTTACTCATTTCTAGAGTAAATAGGATTTGCAATAGCACTTGTGAGCATTTAGACATGCTTGTTATTTAATAGGACACGATGATGTGTTACTACTTCACACCTTCCTTATGTCTCTTTTAGGTGCTACCCTGGATTGCTATAGATCTATAACTCATCACTCCATTTTCCATTTACCCAACTCACACAATTATTCCTAGACCATTCTCTATCAACATTTCTAAAAAGGTTTCTATTACAGACCTTTATTCTATTAAATAATTTGATGATGAATCTATCACAAATTTTATTTCTCATTGGAGAGGCTTAATCAATCAACTCTCCTTCTCTTTACCCCAACCTAAGCTTATTGAGCTCTTCTCAAGGGCATGTGCTAAGCACATTTTTTCCACACTCCAAATATAGACTTTTTACACATTTGATGAAGCCTTTACAATGGTGCAAAAACTCGAGATATGGGCTATAGATGGAGATAGATTCAAGTTGCATAGTAGAACATCAATTCCAAATCAAATAACTCCTCTTCTTCTAAACCTTCTCCTTCTAACCAAAAATCTAAAGGCTCCACCAATGCAGTGGTCATTAAATCAACTTCTTCCATGAACACAAACCAACCTAATTCCTTGACCTCACAAAATTTGACCAATCAATTCCAATAATGGTATGAAAAAATACAATACACTCCCATTAGGGAGTCATATACTTCCATTTTGGAAAAAATGCTACAACAAGGAGCCATAACCCTTCCCCAGATCAAGCCTTCTATATAGTTTGATCCCTCCCATCCTATTCCTATTTGGTACAAGCAAGGTGAGTTGTTTGGCTACCATTAAGTAAATGGCCACAATTCTAATAAATGTAAAACATTCAAGAATATTGTTCAAGACATGGTTGATAGGGGTGATCTCATCTTGGATAACCCTAATTCACTTGTTAATCAAAATATGGATGGGTTCAAACAACATTTTCCTAACCATTCACCCAATAAAAATATTATTCAGACCATGACTAATAACTTATGTGATCATAATATCCATACAGTCAATATGGTTTTTCTTTTACCTCCAATCCAACCTACCCCATAACAGGAGGGACCCATTTTACCTACTCCTCCCCCATAATCAATGGAGTTTATTTTACCCATGCTTCCTCCTCAGGTAGAAGAGCCTACTTCACCCATTTCACTCCCACATGAGGAAGATCCTCCTTTACCTCTCCTATTGCCACAAGAGGAACCTCTATTGAAAGTTCCTTTTGTACCCATTTTACCTATCCTCTTACCACTTAAGGACCACACCTTACCCATTCTTCAACTAAATGTTGAGGGGAACATCATTCCTATGTTATACCCTCTTGAGGAACCTTCTTCACTTACCTCTCCTCCACTGATAGAAGGTAGTACCCCATCCACTCCTCCTTCAGACCTAGAAGAGCCAGTGTTATCCACCCCTACATTAGATGAGAGACCTACTGTGCCTACTTTAATTCAGCCAATTTTACCACTTATTTTACCTATGGAATATCATACTTTACCTATTCCTCACCCACATGTTGAAGGAGAAATTATACCTATGATATACCCCCTTGAGGAGCATTCTTCACCTACCTCTCCCCCACCCATGGAAGATCATGCCTCTTCTTTCATCTCTTTTGAAGAAGACCCTATTACATCTATTTTCATCTTTGGCCTGAGGTAGTATAGGCCAATAATTTCCATCTTTCTCAATCACCTAATTCTTCTAAATAAGCAACTGTAAGGCCTACATTAACTCCATCTAAACCCTTCTCATGGTTAGTGGAAAGTCTAGAATTTCTTGACTCCATGAAGCTAGATCATGCGACATTTTGGAACCAACTTAAAACTACTCATCCTACACAACAGGTGTTTTCCTTTGTCACCAATCCTCTCACTACCCTTTGCCCCAAGGTCTTTGACAAATTCATAGATTCTTCACCAAAATCACCAAAATCTCATCCTTCTATGTCAAAAACCTCACCTTCATAAGCATTTTCCATATTAAAGTAGATCAGGTCTTTAGGCATTCACACAATCTCTAATCTAATTCATCCACATATGAAATTAGATCTGAACCTCTAACCACAAGTTAGAGTTATGTAGCCTAAACTAAGGAATAATGTTAAGCTTCCTAGATCTCACTGATCCTTCCCTCTTCCACCCTCAACTTTACCTTCAATTTTGGGACCACATCCCTCTACTTCAGTTGGGGTATCACTGATCCAAGTGGAATCAAAGGCTAAGTTACCTCCACTACTACCTCTACAACCTAGTAAGCCTTTCACATCTAATACCATGACACCTACCACCAAGAAAGTGTCAGTAAAACATGGGGCTCCATTGCCACCTAAAATAGAGCTATACAAAATCACCCCTTGAAATCCTAAACCAAAGAAGGTGTCTACCCCCATTACAACAACAAGTATTAGCCCAGTCACAGGCTCTCAAATATTTTTCCTATGTCAATTTTTATAATCCTCCACAATAATTATTCTTCCCTTTAAGCCTTAAAACCCTCTTGGATTGAAGCCATCTTAGTTTGACAATACACAAGTGTGTTTATATCATTGTTCACCTAAACACAATACTGAGAGTTATAACACTCTCATGACAATCATTCAATAACACTTTGATATCAACACTCTCTTTATTGATACTCCCATTAACCTTTTTGCTATATCACCTATGGAATCCTTAATGCCTCATACTAATCCACCTAAATTCAAACCCAAATATGTTATCATACCCCCTTTGCCACTTCCTTCACCTATGTTTCAGATCAACACAGTTAATGTGGCCACATGGTCATAAAATCAAAAGGATAAAAGTAAGGAAAAGGTCATTTCCCCTTAGGCTCATATGTTCTCCAAAGACACTCCTTTGAATCTCAATATTTCCATCTTGGGAATCCCAAAACCAACATCTTCAGAAGTTATTCAAAACTTGATGGTGAAATAACTTCACCAAACTCCTATGAAAATGACCTTGTATGAGTTAAACCAAAACTCACCCCAACACCATCAAGCTTTGATTAGTGCCTTAAAAATGGTTTAGGTATATCTTGATGATCCAAAGCCTCTTGTATCTTTGGTTAGTTCTCTTAACACCATCTCCCTGATTCCCTTCAATGATTTGAAAATTCCACTTCAACACCCTAAAGATCAAGATTATGCACTTTTCATCACCACATATATAGATCAAACTCATGTCAAAAGAGTCATGATCAATGGAGGAGCTAGTATTAATATTATCTCCACCCATTCCTACAAACAACTAGCCCTTCCTAATAATTACATGTCTCAAACTGATGCGGTGCTCTTCTCCTTTAACGACACCATAGCTACTATGGTGGGCACTATTATCTTACATATCTGTGTGGGTCCCTACATAATTATTGAGCTCTTATATGTTATATAAAGAGAATTACATACAACATACTTCTTAGATGACCTTGGATATGTGCTATGGCATGTGTGCCCTTGACTTTGCACAGCTACATCAAGTTTGAGCATGATGGGAAAGTGCATGTTGTTCCCATCAACCCACCTCTTTTCAAAACATAAAACATGACTTATAGACCTAATTATGTTCTCATTCTATTAAATACATCATCTCCTCCACATGATACTTATAAAGCTTCCACAAGCTCCACTACCCTAGTTACACAGATACCGGCAACACAAATTCTTGACAAAGACCCCACAAAGGAAACTTTCAAGTGTTTGTCACTCAAAGAATATTGTTTATTGACACTCAACATGTTCCATACTCCACAAGAGTATGGAAAGATTCATATGCACCCTAATTATGATCCTCATATTAGGATGGTCATCTTGTATGGTCCCCCTAACCTTCAAACCAATTTCACATATGGGGGAATTGATCGAGCTCTCATTGTCGGTAATCCATCCTCTTTGCCACAACCATTTACCTATGATTTTTCTTTCCTAGGCAAGCCTAACTTTCACTCATACCTATCTTTATAGGTTTTCCTAAAAATGATTTGATTTGGGTCATTATGAGTAGGGTGTTCATATGCTTGTTGAATATCCCACCAAAAAAACCATTGAAAATGCCAAAAAGTAGCATGGAGTCAGTTTTGACAAACCAACTAAACTCAACAAACCTTCTCATATACCAATTATCAAAGATCCAACTTCTCCTTCTCCATCCTCTCTTCCACCATCACCTACTGAATCAGAGGTATCTATATGCCCTAAATTTTTTTCAATAAATGCCATCTACTTGGGCCCCCTCACCTATCATCAGGGTAAGGAAACAAGGTCCTTTCCTCTCATTCATCCTAAAATTATTGATGAAGACTCTCCCACTATCAACACTATCCAATGTTAAGATGATGATGTTATTCTCACATATATGGGTGTAGATGATTCCTATATCCAATTATTATTCCCAAGTAAAACACAAGATATGTTAAATGAATCAACCATTGACATCAATTTTCCCTCTCACGATAACCCACATATCCTGAAGATTGGCCAATCTTTGGATTCCTCTGAGCAACCTAATTATGCCACATTTCTTAATGACCATAGCAAATCCTTCACTTGGTCTTATAATGACATGCTTGGTATCAACCCCTCTATAATCACCCATAACATTGTCACTAACTAAGATGTTAAAATTTTTAAATAGAAGCTTAAAAAAATGCATCCTCATATTGCTCTCCTTGTCAAATAAGAGCTCCAACACCTCCTTTATGTTAACTTTATTAAAACCCAGCAATTAACTATAATGGATTTCCAATATTGTTCCTATCACAAAAGTGATAGGGGAATCTGCATCTACACCAACTACCATGACCTAAACCTCACTTATCTAAAGGATGACTTCCCTTTGCCAAGTATCAACAAACTATTTGATCTAAAATCTAGCCATGAGATGTTATCACTTATGGATGGGTTCTCAAGTTAAAATAAATTTTTGGGTACTCTCAAAGATCAACACAAGATAACTTTCATTAACCCATAGGGTAATTTCTAATATTAGGTCATGCCCTTTGGTCTAAAGAATGTTTATTCCACCTACCAACGTGCCATGACTTACATCTTCCATGATCTCCTACAAAAAATTATGGAAGACTATGTGGATGACTTAATCAAAAAATCTAAACTTCATCAAGATCACTTGATGATTCTCAAAATCATATTCACTCATCTCCTCTAATATAACATTTGACTAAACCTAAAGAAATGCATCTTTGGTGTCCTTTTCGGTAAGATCTTAGTTTTATCATTTCTCTCTATGGTATTGAAGTTGACTCTACTAAATTTTGAGAAATACTAGACATTCTTCCACCTACTAATATCAAACAAATCCATATCTTGTAAGGCAAGTTTCAGTCAATATGTTGCTTCATCTCCTAGTTGTAAAATCACTGTCAACCCTTTCACTATCTCTTCAAAAAAGATATCTCCTTCTATTAGAATACAAATTACTAGGAAGCCTTTGATGCACTCAAATGGTATCTCCTTTCCCCACCGGTTCTTATTCTACCTAAGGAAAACTAGCCTTCCTACCTTTACATCTCCATAATGGACCATTTTATGGGTGCTATGATTGCACATCAGGATGATCACCATCGAGAACAAGTGGTTTACTACATAAGCCACACACTTATTGATTATGAAACTTGATATACCCATACCAAAAAGCTTTGTCTCACATTGGTCTTTTTATCTTATAAGCTCCATCATTACCTCTTAAATCATAAAACCTACGTCATCACCCATACTGATCCCCTCAAATACATGCATTCCAAGCTATATCACAACCAATGCGTATCTGAGTGGCTCATACTCCTTGATGAATTTGACTTGGAATTTATTCAATAAAAGTTTATCAAGGAGCAAGCGATCACTGACCAATTAGTTGTTACCCCTTTACCTGACAACTAACCTTCAAACCTCAAATTCCTCGATGAATCTATCATAATGCTCTCCACCGATGACATCTCCTATCAAATGATGATGTTCTTTGATGAATCTAAATGTCAACATGATGGGGGCATGATGGGGGTGTGGGGGTCATCCTCATCCCTCTTGATGGAAAGCCTATGCCTTTATCATTTAAACTAGATTTTGAATGTACTAAAAATATGGTTGAATATGAAGCTTTAATCTTAGGGATTCAAATGACTATTTTCTTGGGTGTCAAATCAATAACCATTTTTGGTGACTCCCAGCTAGTGGTTAATTAGGTTAATAGTTCCTACCTATGCAAAAATGAAATTTTACAATGATATAAACATCATGTAGATACATTATTAGAATCATTCAACTCCTAACTCTTGAAAATTGTTCCTCGATCTACAAATAAGTTTTCTGACACAATGGCTTCTTTTGCTTCACACATACCCTCTTCACCTCTTCCTTGAAAATCTATGTCATTGTACATTGCTTAACATTGCCCTCTTATGTATCAACTAACATCCTTTTTATAGGCAATATAACACACAACCCACATGACTTATGGTATAAATAACTCATAGATTACCTCTCCTTTTCTATTACCCCTTCTGACCTCTCCAATAATGGGAGACATGCCTTCATGAAATGTGTCACTCATTACACTATGTTAGGGGACTTCTCTATAAGTGAGGTTTTGATGGTCTCCTCCTTAGATGCCTCACTAATACTTAGATCCCCTTTGGCATTAAAGAAGTCCATACTGGGATTTGTGGTAGACATTTTAATGGTAACATAGTTTCAAATGTATTCTTTGACTTGGCTACTATTGGCCAACACTCCATCAAGACTATAGTGATTACATTCAATGTTGCATCAAATTTCAACAACATACTAACCTCCTTCACATTCCAATCCATGCCCTATAAGTCACCAAAGAATTATGGCCCTTCTCCCAATGTAGTTTGGATCTAATCTGTGAGATTAACCCTCATTCATCTCTCCATCATCGTTCCATCATTACTGCTATTGAATACTTCACCAAGTGGATCAAGGCCATTCCTCTCATCTCCACTAAGGCTGACAAAATTATTTACTTTATCAATCATCACATCATTTGTCATTTTTGTGTAAAATAAGATTGTCCAAGATCTTTGTAACACCTTTGGAATCAAATTAAGCTTCTCATCATTGTATTATCCACAAGCAAATGGATAGGTAGAAGCTTCTAACAAAACCTTAACCAAAATCCTTATGAAGGTAGTCAATGATGCTGGAAAGGATTAGCACATACACATTTCCTTTGCTTTATGGGCTTACTTCACTAGCATTCAAACCCCTATATATGCTACACCTTTTTCCTTGGTCTATAGGACAGAAGCTATTTTGCCTCTTGAGGTCTAAATTCCTTCTCTTCACATTTCTCTACAAGATATACTTACTAACGCTAACTTTTGCCAAAAACATTTGGCTCAACTTGAGTTGTTTGATGAACGTCATCTCATAGCCCTCAACCACCTCCAAATCTATCAAGAGTGTATCAAATGCATTTACAACAAAAATCTTAAGGAGTGAGATTTCAATATCAGAGATCTCATCTTAAAGGAAAATCAACATGTGACAAACATGGAGAAAAGTAAATAAGGTAAGTTTTCTCCTAATCGGCTTCGACCCTACATCATAACTCACAAGTATGGCTCAGGAACTTATCACTTATCTTCTCTCAAAGGAAGGCCAGAACTTGAGCCTTTAAATGCTTTGCACCTATGACTATTCTTTTGTTAATTAAGTGATGCTTCACCTCATGTGTAACTTGATCTCATCCCTTGTGCAACCCTATTACATTTATCTCCCTTCCTCTTAACCCTTATTCCTACACACTTAGTTAACCTATGAAGTGTTATGGTTTTATCCTCAAAGTGGAAAACCTCTAAGCCTCTATTGTATTATCCATGACTAAAGTTTAAAAAAAAATGGGATACATAGACAAGTTATAGTCTCTCAGGTCATGATTCTCAATGTAGACTACTCCCATGAAGGATAGCTATGTAACTTCTTCTTGATACTATAAATAAATTGCTCCTTTGAAGGATAACTATTAAAAATCAAAAACAAAATATTAGACCACTTCCTTGAAGGATGGCTAAGCCAAACTTTGTTATCAAGGAAAATAATGACTAAGAAGCTTCTCATATTAATCAGCTTCATATGACCTCAACACAAACAAAATCCCATTGTAGGCTTCTTATATTGATCAGCTTACACAAAAAAAAAAAAAAAAAAACTCTAAGTCATGGACTGGCCTATAGTAGCTCTCGGGTCACCCACAGAAGGGGCATACCATCCCACTAAAAAGGTTATTATACCCAAACACTCTCATTCCTTTTACCTTTTTCCCTTCATACTCTTTCAAGGGACTTTGAACTCACTTGACACAAGGTGAGTATGATCCTTCTCTAACAAACAAATGGTCAAATGATGCAAAGCATGAAAGAGGCTCATACTCTTGAGCCTATATACATTGTGATTATGGTATTTGCCAATACATAAGCATCATGCCTCTTTATTTCCCATCCTAATCACATGTCGATTTCTCTTTTGAGATCACATCTCACAATAAGATGCAATCACCTTCTCACCTTTCTACCAATTTTTCTTGATTCTTAGAGTTATGTGTTCAACATATATCCATCTCAAGCAAGAATACTCAAATAACTACCCAAAACCATACTAAAACTAATGAACCATTGTTCATGAGAAATCTACCACACATGCAAGAATAGTTTCTCTAAAACAACAATAAATAGGAAAACTATCAAGCCTACACCATTTATTTTAAGCATACACCATCACAAATATGGAAAAATGCTGAAATAAAATAACATAACCAACCCATTAATTTTAAGAATACACCATCACAAATATGGAAAAATGCTTAGATGAAGCTATTAAATCAACTATGCATATACCATCACACATAGGAAATGCTAGTATAAACTTAACTAACATGCTTAATATTAACATAACATAAACATCCACATCATTATAATAACTTCAAACATCATCACCATCACATAAACACATCTCAAAATAACAAACTCTCATATATACATATGCTAAATATGAATGTGCATCAATCGATCATATCAGTATTATCTCTCTCTCAAAAAAGTACATCTCTCATCTTTGACTCATAAGTTAGTGTGTATACAATATATATAATAACATATGGCACTCAAAATTCTTAAAGCTATAGTCATGGTTGTGAAGAAGCAGTATCATCACCACTCTCTGCCTATCTACATCTACATGAGCTAGAAGCCATGGCACATGTCATTGATCTCTCATGCTCTCTAAACTCAGAATACCTCTGAATTTATGAGAACTCCCTGATGGCTCTCTCATAGTATGTAATCTCATCTAGAGTAGTGTTGTACCTCACTAAAGATATAGTTTGTGGTGGACCCATCACACCTACTATAGGACCCTATACTGGTCCCTATGGTGGAAGAGGAGGAGTAGCCTATCTTGTTGTTCTCAAACTATCCTTCTCTATTATCAGTACATAATATGGCTCTATAATGACCCAACTTAGCCTTATAATGTCATAACCTAACCCTGTAAGACCAACACCTATGCTTATGCTACATCTTGAGCCTATATTGCTACATCTCAAGCCTATACCACTACATCTTGGGCCTATACAGCTGCATCTCTCTCTCTCTCATCACTCCCTATGAATCTGGTGGTGGTCTTCTGACTTGAACCATGGGATACAATCCTATCCACTAAGAAAGATAAGTTGTTATGCATCTAAGATCTACCACACCTGGGCTTGTTGGTAGCTCCTCAAAATCTGGCCCATCTATCTCATGGGGCAAAGGTAGGGGTGCCTCTATATCATCCCTCCTATATAGAGGAAAGGTAGGAGGTACATCTTGTAACAAGCCAAACTATCTCTTGACCCATGCCATAGGTATCATCTCTAGCTCTCTTGCTCATCTCCTGCTAACCCATAATGTGCTCTATAAACTTACAAGCTACTTTACCTATCCTTTGAATGTAGGGTATGTCAAGTAGGACCTCTAAACAATATCTAAGAGAATCAATCCATCTATCATATGCCTATAATAATCAATGTCCCACTCTATGCCATCTACTCATGTCTAGACCATAGCCTCTCTCCAATATCTAAACCTGACCTTGAAACTAGTTGTGTCACCATGATGTGCTCATACTCCCAAGAATGGAGTAAATGCTTGACACACAAACTATACCATCATCATAGCCTCAAACCCCATAACTCTCTATATAATTATGCTAAAAAAATTTGGTACCCATGCATACATTATTTTTTGTTCAAGCATTTGTGCCAACACACCTATCAACATAATAGGAAATCTCCCGCCATCTACATTTGGTAGTGCATATACTATAATCCCTATCATCATCAAGATACTCAACCGATGTTTCTCCTCATCAGTAGTGTATAGTGACTCATATACAAAGCTCACTGAGTGATAGGTCACCTCACTAACATGCTTTCTAAATAATGTAGCCATGTGAATATCATGCTCCTCACCCTAGAGTGGTAACCATAAAATCCTATACACGTCCTCTTGTGTCACTATCAACTCTCTAGTAGGCAAATGGAAGGTGTTGGTGGTGTGATCCCACCTCTCTATCAAACCTATCATCAATCTAACATCACATAAAACCTATAAATATCATCGTACTCCTCCTAACCCTATGGTTACCATGTGCTCCCACTCATCCATGGTGACATCCCTTATCCTTGTCAGCAGCGTAGGTAGTGTTGACCAAGTTTGACTTCTAGTCAAACTAGGGCACCTATAAGTAAAAATTTTATTTTTTGGGTCTATAGGGGGTTTAAATAGATGTTACAAGGTGTCTAAATGGTCAATTAATGCCATTTCATGTTATACTACTTTTGGTTAGTAGTCCCCTAAATCTATTTATCATTTTTGGGTCATTTTAGGTGCATTTAATGCTTCATATGGGTTTATTTGGATTTATGCAAGTTAAAAATGCTGATTTCATACCCCATGTGTCCATATAAGTATTTAGGAAGATGACATAACTATATAAATGGTAGGTTGTTTAGAAAAGAGTAGTTTTCTTAACTAAAGAATGAAAAAAGGACACTTGTATGATTCTTTGGGAAGTGTGCCACTTGGAAAATGTAGTGGTGTGACTCTTCACATTATCATAGGTCATCTCCACATTTGGATTGAATAAATTTCATAAAATTGGCTTTTGTAATTCATTTTCTCATTCTCTCCCCTTGGCATGCAAAGAAGGCTCAAATTCAAATGCTCACCATGAACCTTACAAGTGGAATCAAGAGGAATGGTCTTGGGGGTAGATATCACTCTAAGTATACTTAAATTTCATGATAAGTCTTATATTTATGAATTTTTCTTTATGAATAAGCGTTAACACTACAAGTAGCCTATTATAGGATTGCATTGAGAAAGGTTATATTTATCAATCTATTTTTGAGTTTTAGAGGTCCTTGGAGATATTTGATCTTTGTGAGGTGGTTTTAGGTTTAAATAAATATCTCTCCATGATTTTTTTATAGCCAACATTCCACCTTTTCATTGCTTGTGAAGGAGTTTTCAAATAGTGCATGTTTCATGAGAATTTGCAAAGTTGAGTGCAGGCCCTGAGTTTTCAACATCCAGGAAGCTTAATGGTGGGAATAGTTTGTCCAAGGTTCATGCATATAAGTATCCTTCATTAAATAATCTTGTGGAAGGTCCAATTGGCATCTTTCCAAAGCCAAATTGCTCATTATTTGCTCACTTTTGCATGTTTCACTATCTTGTCAAGCTCAGTTAGGTTGTACTTATCCATGAGAGGTGTACAAAAGTGAAAAGGATAAAAGAGTATGTTGTAATCCATATAAATTTCCATTAACTCAAAAATTCATGTTTTTCATTTTTGAGGTTTCCAAGATGCCACACAAGCCATTATCACTTCAAAAGAGACCATTTCAATTTTTGGGTTCTCAGTCCCTCAAAGCAAAAAATAGAGGTCCTGAGCCTTTTTTGACTTAATGTTTGAAGTCGAATATGGTACTTTATCATTTTCCAATGATTTAACCTTGTACCCCTATACACCTAGTATGTCCATGACAATTTTGAGATCAAAATCAAAAGTGGGAGATAGTTTTTGAAAGCCTCAAAGATGGAAAAAAGTCACTAAACTAAACAATGATGTCTACAGGACTATGAGAGGGAAATTGTGTTTGCACCATAAAAGGAAGGAATAGTTATATTAATGCATGAGGGAATGAGTCAAAAAATCTTCACAAGAATATTAATCACCTAGATTATGAAAGAAGGAAGTGATTGCATGAAATGTCTTTCTTGAGTTGTCTCAATCCATAAACAAGGCAGAATAGGCAGTGAAAGTAGTATTTGAGGGTTTGCCAACAAAAATGTTGTTTAACAATCCATGAATGATCCAAGTATTAGTGTGAATGTTATTAGATCAGTTTAAATTTGAAAAAATTATAATAAAATTCAAACATGCCTCAAAGACTCTAAAATGACCTATAGTCATGACAAAATGGCCACCTACAACCAAGATAACCTACAGCCCAAAATTAAGAATAGGAGTTTGGGGTCAATTACACAAGTTCCTAAGTTTTAAAAGTAATCTAAAAATAAATTAGTATTATCTAGGCTTACCTATAGGGAAGGATATTTTTTCACATTCCTATTTACTACTCAAACACACTCCTAATCATCTACAGGCCTGAGAAATAACTCAGTCAAAACAAGGTATTGACAGTGAGGAGGAAGTTAAAAGTTTTAACTTGATTTGTGGTTATAGGGTGGATATGTGGTTTAATAAAATGAATATTGATATATATAATATCAATAGTGACTTTATCACACCATGAATAAGCTAATCTTGGGCTAAAAGACAACATATAGGTAGGGTCTTAAAATGTCTCAGTCAAAAGAGATAGTAGATAGTTGACAAGCCTAGAAGGCTTAAAGAAAATTTGAGGATGGAGAGTTCAAGTTGGAACATAATATAAATTTTTAAAAGGATAATATAATGTTCTATATCTTTGTTAGCATGATATTATAAAAATTTTGAAGAGAAGATCCCCTACGCATTGTCACAATCAAACAGGGGCATGAACAAAGAGGAATCCATGAGGGATTGGTACCCTAAAAAGTAAAAAGATAACCTCAAATATGATAAAAATTCCAATTGAAATCAGGATAATTTAATGATACCTCAAATACACCTTTGAACTATCCAAACTCCTTCCTTCCTAAGCAAAGTTGTCTCAGTCCATACAGTTGGGCTAAAAGGACCTTGTTCCAAGGAGTAAGTGATGATCCTCAATAGCAAATGGACTTCATAAAGACTTATAAAGATCCATAAGCTTGTAATTAGGAAAATAAACAATATCCAAGATCCCTAAACATGGATAGTTTCATGAAAATAGAAATTGTAGGTTAGTATTGATAAAAACATGTAAAAAACAAGGTTGTGTGACTTTTTTTGGGAAGATTGAGTTGGTTTGGGTACCTATACTTGGAATATAGTCAAAAAAATTGGTAAAAATAATAATAATTACCTCATACATCTCATAAAATATTCAATTTTCATGTATAAATAGGCATAATACCCACCTATTTTGTCTCAGACCTACCTCAGTCCATATATGCAAGGAAAAGACTAGTTTTGAGAAATCTTATAAATGGGGGGTTTTACTAAGTTTGATCACAAGAGGTGATTTATACAGCTTGGATACACCTAGGGGGACATAAAAAACAAACTATAATCTCTGTGAATTAATTTTTTTGTTCACACAGTAAGCTTTGCATGAAGGTTTAGTGGGAAAACATGCTTTCCCAACCCCAAGCAAGGTGTCAACCCATATTTCAAAATTCTAAAGGAATTATAAAGATTTAATTTATTTTTTTAGGGTAAAATAATATTTTAACATGCTCAAATAGTCCATTTAAATATAAATACATCACCCATTGGTTCATAAAGGGCAAACAGGCCTATTGGCAAGGTCTAGGCCTAAGGCTAAACAAGGGTAAGTTTTCATTTTTTGATCTTAAGGAGATAATAAAATTATTTAAACATGTTTTTTTGGATCATATATAGGTATATAATCCATTGGTTTTCAAATAAATTCATCATAAGGTTAATTCTTGGCTTAGAAGCTCCCAAACCCTCATGAAAGGCTTAAAATGGCTCAAATGGCCAACTTCAAATGCTTGAAACTTCCAGCATATCTTGCATGGGACTTATATATATTAAATTACATTGGAGGGGGAAAAAAATAATCCACAAGTGTAATTTTTAAATAATTCTAGTGTGCCACCTTTATGAATAAATGTTAAGAGGGTTGGTCACTCTAAAACCCTCCTAAAACCATGTTTGAGACCTAGAGGTGGAAATGAGCCTAAAAGTGCCTCCAAATGGATTAATTTGACCATGATAATAAAAGGGAAGTTGTTTAAAAATACATGAGGATAAGATCCATGTTATTTTTTTGTATGGAATTTTATGGATAAGTGGAAAACCATGCTTTTTTTGACTATTTTGAATGGTGTACAAGCTACAAGAGAAATTAGAAGATAAAAAAAAATAGGAGGAATATTTAAAATTTATATAACTCAAAAAATTCACCTAATCTCATTAAATATCATCGAATTTTCCCAAATAGACTTTCACTTTCAGCTAGTCCAGTGAGCCAGCTAAAGGGGACTTAAGAAAAATGGCAAATCTTCATTTTAGGAACCTTTTAAGGAAAATTTATTGTAACTAGTGGTATTAAAACTAATTAAAAATTAAATTTAACCTATTTTATGGATCATATTTTATTTTTTAATAGCTTGAAGGTGACAAGTGTGAAGGGGTGAAGGAAAAGAGCTATTTTGAGACTCCCAAGTGTGATCATGCATGACCAAGATGATAGGAAGGGTCAAAAGCCTCCCCAATTCATGTGAAGTCTTCTTAATAACCCCTATTACTCATATTTATCATAAAATTGATCATTTTCATAGTTTGGGTAGTTTTGTAAGACCACTTATGACGGGCAGTTTTCTATGCATAAAAAATGATTTTTCTGACCATTTGCATGTCTTGGATGATTGAAGATGATATTTTTAACTCCTAAAAAGATATGTATCACCCCATACTTCTATATCATACATTTTTAATTTATTTTCACTTGGTTACCATGTCCTTGTGCCTTTTTAACTTCTCTTCTCTCTCTCCTTATAAATTCTATAAATTGGGCCTTCTTGACCATTGTTTGTATCTCTCTGCCTAGGTATGGTGAAGCCATACCAAAATTTTACCTTGAAGAAATAAATACAAGTGTTTTACCTCATTAAAATATTTCACTAAGTGTATATTCTTGGTTTAGTCTTGTGCAAGTGTCATTTCCTTTACCTTCACATGTTGATTCCATTAGTACCTAGTGTATTATATTTTCCTTCTTGCAGGTCAATAAGAAGTGTCTAAAGAGAATGCAGGTGTAAATGAGTATGATACTTAATAGAGTGTCTTATAATTCCTATTTTTTATTTCCTCCTACCATATGTCATCTATAATACCCCATGTTGAAATACTAATGTGAGAGGGGAGATTGATGTTGACTGAAGTGTATGAGCCATTTATCATTAGTTTCAAGTGTATGTCAAAGATAAGAGTAGAGAACAATATTTTAGTGCATCACCTCTATAGTTTATGTTTACTTCATGCCATTCTTACCCCATTTCTACCACAATAATTTTTAGAAGTAGGAACATGACCTCAAATATTACATCAAGGGGAGCTAGCCCCTAATCTAGAGATTCACTCCTTGATAGGGATACCCATAACCTTGGAGTGTTTCCATGGTGTGACTTTAAATGAGGATAATTCAGTCCCATCTCCTCATAGGGTGCATTTTCAAGTGACAATAGGAAGTCAATCTTGTAATGTCAACTCTTGCCTAGCCTACATCCACACACACAAACCTCAAGTCACATATTTTCCAATATAAACCTCCACCCTTTTTTCCCTTCTCTCTAGGAGAACTAAATTGGCTTGAGGCCCTCACCCAAGCTATGTAGGTAGTAGTTAGTTAACACAGGGTCTTCTGAAGTTAGCTTAGTTGTATACCCACCTAACTATCTAACCTATTAACCCACTTAAAATGTAGGCCCAACTACCTATCTCTAATCCCCAAGCCCAACTGCCTATCTCTAATCCCTAAGCCCAACTACTTATCTCTAATCCCTAGGCCTAAATGCCTATCTCTTAACCCTAATCCTAATTTCCTACCTCTTAACCCTATGCCTAATTACCTATCTTTCAACTTTAAGCCCCATAGCCTATATCTTAAAATCTGAGCCCCATGACCTATATCGCACACCTTCCACCCCATGACCTATAATTTAAGCCCTAGGTCCCATGACCTATTTCAAACTCCCTTTTCCTAACCATTTCCCTTAACAAATTTTTAACCATAGTTCACCATTTTTCCCTATGCATTAAGAGAACTACATTTGCCTAAGGCCCTCACCTGAGCTATATAGGTAGCACTCAATCGACACAGGGTCTCCTAAGGCTAGCTCAGCCATTAGGCTTGATGACTAACTCAATTGGGAATCTAAAATGGGCCTTTTCTTCTTATTTGGAGTTTTTTCTTATGATCAATGTCGATTAAGTCTATTTACATTAGTGTTAGATGTCAATCGACATTGGTACCTTATCAGTTGACGTCGGTGAACCCCACTGACATCGATAAGGCTAAATAACTCGTCTTTCAAATTTAGGTTTTTCCCTAAAAACTACCCCTAAATTCACCCAAACCTACCCTTACCCCATTTCCTACCCCTCTAATTTCCCTCTCTCCCCCCAAACATAACAAATTAACTACCTTACATTAAAATTCAACTCGAAGGGCATCTTACCTCATCTCTCTATCTCCTCTAGGCTGGAATGGCTGGCATTTATGGTGGCATGCTACCAGCTAGGTCCCCTCCTACCTCTACCATCTATGCCCATAATAATACTCTCTTAATCACACTATGTCCCACCAAGTGCTAATTCCAACCCTCACTCTCACACACTCTTCTCAACCACTTATCTCTCACCAACTCACCACCAATAAATAGGCTAGAGTTATCTTATGCCCCATAACACCCAAAGCTCTTTTTATCCAATAAAATGTTTCAAATGAGTTTTGATGGACTAACAAACCCCTTTTTTTAGGTTTGGTCACCAATCAATGTCAACAATATTGACCTAAGATAGCATTTTTAGTAATACTTACTACCGACATCAATGATATAACTGACGTTGGTAACCTTAACCTTAGAATTTTTAACCCTAACCACCACCTTTTGGACTACACCCTACATTTGGGAAAACTTAAAGATCACATATATCTCCCTAACCATGATAACCAACCTTATATATCACATATATCTCCCCAACCATGACAACCAACCTTGGAGATCACTTAAATCTCCACCCATGATGACTCTGACTAGAAATCATGAATATCTCCTTGACCATTGACCCTTTTGAACCAACCTTGCATTATTTGTCTTGACTACTTATGCTACCTTGCTATAATTATTTATTATACACATGCATTTATATAGAGTGTTTTAGATCATGACCAAGCCATTCCTATCACCTGTAACCTTTTGTGTTTACCAAGAGCACTTCTTACCTTAGATACCTAGAACACATGGACCATTGGAGCTACAACTTTGATCATTTTAACCTTATCAACTATCACTTATAAGCTATGATTTGGTTATTTCTATCTAATTCCTCCTCACCTTTACCTTTTATTGATTGTGTCAACTATAACTCATCATAGTATACATGCAAGCAGTGATACCATGCTCTCACTCAACATCTACCCACCCAATTAACTCCTTATCAAACTGGTACCTAATTCTAAAATCTCCTTCGTTGGTTCTTATTTTGAGGTAGGATACCTCATCCCATACTTGGATCATCTAAATCTTATTTTTGTCTTACAACTTGTTAGTACAAATTATAAGACAAAAAGGGTCAAATGTAGACACTAGAATTATGTCACAATGTGTATAACACCTTGTTTCGAAACCCCACTTAAGCCCATTTTCATAATTAACCTTCCTAACCCATGTTTTCACCCCTCACACATTTAATTAATTTAAAATATTTAATTAAGTTAATTAAAAACCACTTATGCCACCTTACCTAGCCACCTCATCCTAAGACTAATTCTTACCCTCTGAGTTATCTCAAGACTTAATCCCCTAATCCTAACTACCCATGACTTATTCCCACCCATAAAATAAATTCCTAACTAATTACATCCTTCTTAACCTCACATTTTTATCATTTCCTAACAGATACCACACCAGATAGGAGAAGGAATAGAAAATAGGCTAAATATAGCCCTTTTACCTATTCTCATGCCACAAACGTTGGTCAACCCACAACTGACGTCGATGGGATCACTAACATCAATTACTTAAGATAAATTCTAAGCTAATGTTCAGGTTAGTATAAATCATAAAATTGAATCATTCATGTATAGGCTTTAGCATTTGACTTACTACATCTAGGCTTACTGTTATTTTACACAAATCAATCTATATTAGGAATTGATATATTGCATAGAGCTTGGATTATTCTAAATCGGTAGCACATGCTTATCTTTTCTATTCACACCTCATTAGAGCCACCTATCTAGCACTCACAATTCATTTCACTAAGTATATCTCTATGTTTTTTAATTCCTTAAATAGTCATTTTACAATTACTTTATGTTATATTATTTATCATTTTACAAACATCTTGACTCTCCCTATGGAGGAGTTGTAAAACTCCACCTATTTCTCTCTATTTTAAACATACCAAACCTCTATTTAGACCCACCTAAGCCTTACCCCCTCCCTTACGACTCTTCCCAGCCTCACAAACCTGACCAAAATGTACCTCCCAGCTTAGAAAAATCTCATGTAACCTCTTGAGAACTTATTTCCCCTACTTTTATTGATCACATAACTGATGTTGGTCATCTCTCCTTACCAACATCGGTAGCCTAACTAACATTGATGACTATTTATTTCCACTAACTTCTCTAAACCTACCTAAACAACCTCTAAAAACATTAATAGCCCATATTACCAGCACTATGTCACTCTCTTGTGAACTTAGACTACAAGAATAGTATGAACATCTCTCTCTTACTCTCTCTTTCATTTTTTCATTTATTACCATTTCATTTCAAAAAGTGGACTATCATCCCTAAGGAAGTTTGACACTTCCAACAACAAGAGTGTAGCTTGGCAGCCCACTCATATATCCACTAACAAATATTTTTAATGGTAGTGCTTTCTTATTCATAGGTAGTCCTCCCTAGCCAAAGAGGAGTGCTCAACATCATCTGGATATGGTATGAAACCAGTTTGGGTTCTCTCTAATCTCTAATCCCTACCCTTCATCTTTGTTTCTCCTTAAACATCAAATAGATTCAAAATTTAGTGAAACATAGTGTGATTTGACTTTTAAGAATTTTGAAATATTTTTGCCTTTTTTATCATTGCCTTTTGTTTAATGATTTGGCTTTTAAATGGTTTTATGGATTTTATGATTCCTCCTCCATACAGACTTAGAATGACCAATCATGAGATATATATTGATACATATGAATGAGTTATAGGCTTAAGATAAAGGAATCTAAGCAACTAAAGACAAAACTAACTATGACACTTAGGCTTAATAATGAATCAACATGTTATCTCAAGTCTCAACCATGTATATGCTTAGTTTATGAAAAAGGAGGAATAAAGGGAAAAAGGAGATCCAAAGTGGACTAGTGAAATGGGATTATAATGAGATGAATTATTTGCTAACTGATCACATGGTAATAAGAGATGACTAAAGGGAACTAGGTTTGTATAACCAAGTCACAATGATAATTAGTTGTGAAAAAATAGAGATAAGAAATCAAACAATTATAAAGACATAAGAAGGGAATAAGAATGAAAATGTAAGAATAAAAAAGAAAGAAATGATAAATAAAGACATTCATAGGCAAACATAAATGATAGTATAAGTAATATAGGATGCAAAATTAAAGTCACCATGTAAGATAAATAAGAATTTGACATAGTTTCAAATGATATAACAGATAGAGAAAGATAAAATTAGAGCACACATCCAATATAAATGTAAATAAACTATCACCATGTATGTTCTCATAAATACTAATAAATCTTCCCACACACATTATCCAAAACATTAGATAGATCTCTATGAAGTTGGATATGAACTGCTACTAAAGTCTCATCTATATTCAATGAAAACTAGGAAATACTTCTCATCTAATCTCCTTAATATAAACATTAAGAATTTTGGATGGATCATGTTAAGGATGGAAATCAGGCAAGGGATGCTTAGGAGAATGCATGGGAGAAGGCTCTATGGGAGATGAAAGAATAATTAGTGGAGAAGGATCCATGGTTGAGGGACTCATAGGTGGAGAAGGATCCATAGGTGAGGGAAGGTCCATAGGTGAAGGAGTCATGAGTAGAGGCATAGATGGTGATGAAAGGACCATAAGAGGGGATGGAACCATAGCATGTGTAACCATGGGAGAAGAAGGAGGATCCTTCTTATAGGAATGACTTGTGGGAATAATGGTAGAAGGTCCAAGAATAACAATAAGGTGATCTTTAAGGCATTAGTAAAGGATATAGTAATGATCGGTGTGAGGGGTACCACATTGGTGCCACAGATAATACACCTCTCCATACTTAGGCATATATTTACGAAGTACCTTCAAAGATGGCATGAATTTGCTTAAAGACTAAGGGGAAGAAGGATGAAAGATATCAATATATTATCTCATCTTGTGATAATGGGTGGATGAATGATTATATGTGCCATGGAAGCAACAAATATGCTTGTGAGTGGTCTTAGTAGAAACACTCACAAAAGGAAGTGTAGCAGGAGTGGAAGAAGCTAGGGAAAGCTCATTGACCTATTTGGTGGGAAACAAATACATTGATGATAAAGGAATTAAACCATCACCAATGGAAGGTGGTGAGGAAAGGATGGGACTAAGCTTAATAAAAGGAACAATGGGATCAGAAGCAGGGATAGACTTAGTAATAATAGGAGTAGGAGAACACTCAATTATAGTGAGATCAAGAATGAGATAAAATATAATAAGAGTAGGAATGGACTTTGATGTGGGTTATAATGAGTAAGGGGTGGGATTTATAGAAGTTTGAATAAGGGTTGCACACATCTTAGGGATAATCAAGTTATAAGGATCAAGGTCTCTATCAAAATGGTAAGGCCCAATCATAGCACAATTCATGAGCATACTCTTATGAGGTTCCTTAGAAATTGTAGGTGTTGATGCCATCTCTACCCTATCATAAAGAGGAAAAATACTAAAATTAGGAACTATAAACAGTAGAAAATAAGAAGATACACAAAAAGACTCAAACAAATAAGAATGATAATGGACAATCTCAGCATCATAGGCCTGAATAAGACCACCTAGGAACAGATCATCTAAGGTGTAACCATCATCATAGTTAGGTGTGTGAAGGTCAATTATGCATGTAGGGATGACCTTGTCATCCAATGAAGTATGGTGAATAGAATGTCGAGTCTTAATCAAAATGATAGGAATATCATCGCAAGGAGATTTTCAAGAATGAGGATATAAAGAAGTAGGAAGCTAAGAGATAAGATGAGGTGAGAGATCAAAAGTTTTAATCTTTAGTTTGATCTCATTGAGATCATTGTCATCAAAATCTAAGAGGTTAGGAGGAATATTCCCAATGATTTTGGGATGCCCATTGTAACCTTGAGTGAAATTTATGGGAAAATTGAATCATTGAGACTCATGAAATGGAACATTGGGCAAAGGTTCGAAAGTAATAATCTTGAAGAGACTACGGTCTTGGAATTGTTTAAAATTCTAAGGGTTAGTATCACCCTGAATCCTAAAAATGGATCCATTATGATGGAATTTAATACATTGGTAGGTGGAAGAAGTAACTACTCTCATGTGATGAGTCCATTTCCTACCATGCAAGATGTTATAAGAAAAAGGAAAGTTAAATATCATCACCTTCACACAAACGGTGATAGGTGGGACAATAATAGGAAACAACACACAACCTAATAGAGGCATTTTCCTTCTATCATATCCTTGGTATGTGTTTCATGTAGAATTGAGATTACATTTAAAATATCCAAGGGTTTTGATAAAATCAAGAGAGGTAATGCAAGTGCTTGAACCCTCATCAATCAATGCCTGCTTGACTTAGATATCACCTATTTGGATACTAATGAATAAAGGAGGATCCTCCACACAAAGTAGAATATCATCAAGAATCATAGAAGTGATAGGAAATTTTAAAGAAAGAGAAGTGTCCATTATTTCATGAACATGTATGGACATCTCTTCACACTGTTGTAATATGTTATCCTCAAATCCAGATAAGGTTGTTTCAGATCCTACTAAGGGAGGATGAGAGATTTTCATTTCAAACTATAGTTACATAATATGGTTTCTATGATGAGGAGAAGTCTTCATAAGCTCAAGGAATGGAATTTGGGATGGGAGATTAGTGAGCTCCATAATGGGATCCCACTCATCATAACCCATAAGAAGGTTATTATAAATAGGTGTATAATGATTAAGAAGGTCTTCAGAAGAAGGAACCGAAGTGATGTTAGGACTTGTTCCAAAGTCTTAACATTAGGTTAGATTTTTGGTAGATGATAAATAAATTATTATAAATGGGGCATGCATATTTTAGTAAAGACACCCCATAAAATAAACTTACTTAGATTAATTTTTAGGTAGTTTTCATGTTTCATATTTATTAATTAGAACTACCTTACGGGTTGTTTTCTCGTATTTAGTTGGTTATAGGATTAGTTGTTGTTACCGATCATTGGTAAAAACTATATAAATCTATGTTTGCATTATAAAAGGGTTAACAGAGTAAAGGCATCCTTATTTACTTGATTTTTTGAATTTAATAAAATACTTGTGCACTCCCACTAAGCGGGGACAAGGTTCAACCTATTTTGGTTCAGGAGTTATCAGTGGTATCAGAGCATGGTTATTTTGGGAGCTTGGTGAATTTGAAGGAGCAAGGTAAAAAATCAATTCACGTGATATCATTTGGCATGAAATAAGGTATGCCATATAGTATTGGTTTAAATATTTTGAAAAATTATTAAATTATTTTAATTTTTCAAATATTATTTACATTTAAACCTATATATTTTCCATATACCACAGTCTAGTCATTTTGGCCATTTGATACTCCATTTTCCTATGTTCAAACTCCAAATTTGGCATAAAAAATGAATTTTTAGCATTTAAATGTTATTAAATTCATTGTTTTTAAGCAAAAACCAGATTTGTACGACCTATTTCTTGTTGAAAACCTGTAAAAATTTCCATTCATGGCTGCCTTTGGTATTTCCATTCATTCTCAGGCCTCTTAAAAGCTAAAGCACCTGCAAATATCATTAAACCCCTATTTTTTGCATTTAAATTGAAAATCTGGGAATTTTTTGAACTTGTACGGCCTATTGTACGGCCTTTCAATGCCATGCTTCATTTTGATCTAATTCCCTGCAAATATATCTCAAAAAATTTGCCAAAAATTAGTTAAAATATATTTTATCATGCCTGTATGGATTTGTACAGCCTATGAGAGAGAGAACAGGTGCAGAAAAGCATTCAGGAGCTGCCATGGCATCCCAAGGAAGAATGGCATAGTATAATACTCAGGAAATTTATTTTTGTTGTTTCTAAAGTTTTTTTATATAAAAATTTGCCTTAGTGGGTCCCACGAGAGGAAGCTTGCAAGAGAATGCTAAAAAAGGGGAAAAAATTGAATTTATTTACTCATATGTAATTTTTTTTTCCTCATACACAAAATATGGAATAAGTAAAAAATTTTGAGTGTAATATCTTGAAAATGCTCTTAGAGCAATTGGATAAGCCTATTTTGTAAGAAGTTTGCAAAGGAGGAGGTCAAGGGTTCAAATCCCTTTTTTTTTGGAGAAAGTTCTTTTTGCTTTAGAATATGCTTTTTTAAAAAGCAATATTCCCTTTTAAATCTGAATATTGTAAAACACATACTTATTGTATTGTGTTATTTTTAAAAATCAAAAAAGGGGGAATTCAATCATATTTTTTTTGCATTATTGTGGTGAGATAAGGGTGTAATTGGTGAAATAAGGTTGTAATTTGGTGAAATAACGGTGTAATCATTGATTTTTGGTGAGGTTAAGTGCAAAACCCATTAAAAATACTTGTTTTTTCTTTTACGCTCTATGCGGAGGTTAAGTGCAAAACCCCATAGAAGCAGTGTCTTGTGCAGTGAGTGTGATATTTGTTTCATTTCTTTTACATTTTGTCACACTTTTCTCTACTGCACTTGCTTTCATTTCAAAATGCCAAAAATTCAAAATTTGCTTTCAGCTGGTGATAGATTAACAATTTCCAATTATTCAGATTGGAAATGATTGACGAAGGCTTCACTAGTTTTTAATGAGTTATGGGATATTGTTAAGAATGAAAATCCCACATTACCAACAGAGCAGGCTAAATTAGATATATTTGATTTGTGTGATTCTAAGGCCTTAGCTCTCATTAAATGTTGTTATACTCATGATACTTATGTTCATATTGAAAATTCTCCTCATAAATACACTGCATGGAAAACATTGTTAGATTTGTATGATAAGAAACCTAAGCATAAGAAGATAGATATTCATATGTAGTTGTTTACTTTGTCATTAGATGAAGATGGGGATATGGGAGAATATATGTCTAAGTTGAAAAATATCACTACTGAGTACACTAAGGCTGGTTTTAGAAAACTAGATGATGACCTCATAGTTATTGTTGCTTTGAAAGGACTACCAAGGTCCTATAGGAATTTTGTTGAAATGTTGCATGTCTCTGACAAGATCACAAACATCACCTTTGATAAGTTGGCTGAGTTTCTCATCCAACATGACCTCTCTCTACCCAATAAATCTAATAAAACTGAAGAAGCCCATGTTTTAGAGTCAAAGCCTAGTTCATCTTCATTTGGGCATCAAAATAATAGAAGAAATAGTTATAGAGGGGGTTGAGGTTATAGAGGAGGCAGATATCAAAATAGAGGTAGGGGTCATCCAAATAATCAATAATCTAATCAATCACATTCCCATGAAACAAGTGATTGAGGACATGGTCATAACTCATATAGGGGCAGAGGTCAAGGTAGATCAGACATTTAGTGTCATAGATGTGGAAAATTTGGTCACATTGCCTCACAATGTAGGATTCCTTTTGATAAAATTCAAAGGCCACAAAAAATGACTAAGTCTAACTCTGCTCAGTATGTTGATCATGACTATGATGAATCTAGTAATGTTGCCCATGAATCTGCATTCACTACTTTGGGGCACATTGATTATATTGAATATGAGGCTAGAGATGAGTCACAGATGTATGGGTTTTAGACACAGGAGTAACCAAACACATGACATTTAGGAGAGATGTCTTTTGGTCTTATAAGGAAGCTTCTCTCTCTCCAGTTGCCTTGCAGATAAGTCTATGCATACACCACTAGGACTTGGATCTATTCGGATTCTTCTTCCTAATGGGTCTATAAAATACTTGGAGGATGTTTGGTATGTTCCCACATTGAAGAAACACTTACTTTATTTGGTAACTATTCGAAAGAAAGGTTATTAAATTGTGCTTGAAAATGGGCTCATTTACATCAATTTAGTGAAGGATGATTATAAAACAATGTCTACAAGATATGAAGATGGAAACTTGGTTAGATTGCATTGTAAGGTGCTTCTTCCCAATATAGAACTTGCGGCAGTTATTGACACAGGTACAGGTACTATGTCTGCATAGTGGTTATGGCATCTCCACTATGGACATTTGAATATCCACTCTTTAGTGGATTTGCAGAGATATGGTATGGTGAATGGATTGCCCACTTTTTGCAAAGATAGTATTCTTTATGAGTCATGTGTTTTGGGCAAACAAAATCAAGAAAATTTTCATAAACAGTCATCTTGGAGAGCTAACAGATGTTTACAATTAGTTCATAGTGATGTATGTAACATGAAAAAGTCATCCATTGGTGGGTGTAGATACTTTGTCTTGTTTATTACTGACTTTTCTAGGATGACTTGGGTATTCTTTATGAAAAATAAATATGAAGTTTTCGCTAAGTTTGTTGATTGGTTACACTTAGTCAAAAAATAAACAGGTTCACATTTGGCCACTCTTCATTCAGATAATGGAGGTGAGTATACCTCATATGAATTTTTAAATTATTTTTGACAACATGGCATTCATCGACAATATAGTAATGCTTATACTCCATAGCAAAATGGAGTATATGAATGAATGAATAGAACTTTAGAGGGCACCGCACGTGCCATGTTGCACTATAAATAGCTTGATGATAAGTTTTGGGCCGAAGCCATTGGTACTGCAGTGTATTTAAGAAACAGGTCCCCCATAGTTGCAATTTTGGGACAAACTCCATATGAGGCATGGTATGGGTTTAAACCCAAAGTTAAACACTTGAAAGTGTTTGGATGTCTTTGTTTTGCTTTGGTTCCTATTAAACACATAACTAAGTTGGAACCACGAAGTTGAAAATGCATCTTTCTTGGTTATTCTGAAGATAAAAAGGGGTTTCATTTGCTTGCATAGGATTCAGGAAAATTCATAGTGAGTCGAGATGTAATATTTGATGAGTTTGGGACTATGAACACTGTAGAGATTGATTCTCAACTTGATAGATTAGAGAGGAAAAATACAAAAAGAGATAAGGGTTTGAATAATGGGGATAACTCTTCAAAGTTATGGTATGAGACTCAAATTCCTTCACTTTCCTCTCCTTCATCTACGAGTTCACAGGTTGATGACTTAGAAATTGTTGAAAATTCTCTAGGCCCCCCTTCGAATAATGCACATGATGAGAATTCTGGAGTCCCTGATTTGAATAATTTGACTAAGAATCCAAAATGGGCTCAAAGTACTTTTTCTGACTTGACAGCAAATGAAGTTGGTTTAACAGGGCTCAGGAATTCTTGAAAATAGCTAAACTATACTATGGTTATTACTACTTCTTCCACTAAGCTATCCACTTTTGAGGAGGCATTTACTAAACATGTTTGGCAACAGGCAATGAAATGTGAGTATGATTCCATACTTAACAATAATACATGGGTTTTAGTTGATCCTCCTCCACATTTTAAACCCATCAGATGCAAATGGGTTTATAGGCCTAAGTATAAATCAGATGGCTCCATTGATAAACATAAGGCACAGCTTGTTGCAAAAAGATATGTGCAACAAGAAGGTATTGACTATGAGGAAACATTTGCACCAACTGCAAAATGGCACACTATTCATATGGTACTTGCCTTAGCAGCACAAAATAGTTGGAAAGTACATTAATTAGATGTTAAAAGTGCCTTTTTAAATGGTGATTTACAATAATAAGTATATATGAAATAACCTTAGGGTTTTGAACAGGTGGGTGCTGAACACAAAGTATGTAAATTGACAAAAGCTCTGTATGGGCTCAAACAGGCACCCAGGGCTTGGTATGAGAAAATGGATTCATACTTAAAATCCATTGGTTTTCATCATAGTGAATCTGATGATACTCTCTATTTTTGAGTACAGGGTAAGAAAATGGTGATACTTGTTCTCTATGTAGATGACTTGTTTATTACAGGTAATGATGAAAACCATAACAAGTCTGTGAAGAAGGAATTAAAAGATGGGTTTGAGATTACAAATCTTGGACTTCTTCACTACTATCTAGGCATAGAGGTAACTCAGAAAGAGCATAGTATTTTCACTTCAAAAACTAAGTATATTTATGAGTTATTAGAGAGGTTTGGCATGAGTGATTGCAAACCTGCCCTCACTCCCATGGAAAGTAATTTGAAATGGTCTAAGGATGATAGCAGTGCCTTTTTTGATGGCACCTCATATAGACAATTGGTGGGAGGTTTGATATACTTGATGACTACCAGGCCCGATATTTCATTTTTAGTTGGGATTTTATCTAGGTTTATGCATGAGCCTAGATAAATTCATTGGCATGCAACAAAATGAGTACTTTGTTACCTTCAGGGAATGAAAACATATGGCCTTGAATACTGCCACAACAAGAAATTTAAACTTGTTGGATATTGTGATGCAGATTTTGGCAGATGTGTGGATGATAGAGTGTCAACCACAAGATACACTATGCATATGGGTTTAGTTGCCATTGCTTGGTGTTGTAAGAAGTAGGATACAGTGGCAAATTCATCAGTAGAATTAGAGTATATTGCAGCATGGGATGCTTCCATAGAAATTGTTTACCTACACCGTATTCTTGAAGATCTTCAAGTTTCTCAGTTTGCTCCTACACATTTATACATTGATAATCAGAGTATAATCAAGATGTCCAAGAATCCAGTGTTTCATGCCAAAACAAAACATATGGATGTCAAATACCATTATTTGTGAATGTTGGTGGCAAAGAAAACTCTTGATCCAATATATTGCCCAATTGTTGATCAAATAGCTGATATCTTCACAAACCCCCTCGATAAAATCAAATTTGAAAAATTTAGAAAAATGCTTGGTATGTGTCCAAAGACCTGACTTTGGATCATAGGGGGATTTGTTAGGACTTGTTCCAAAGTCTTAACATTAGGTTAGATTTTTGGTAGATAATAAATAAATTATTGTAAATGGGGCATGCATCTTTTAGTAAAGACACCCCCATAAAATAAAATTACTTAGATTAATTTTTAGGTAGTTTTCATGTTTTATATTTATTAATTAGAACTACCTTATGAGTTGTTTTCCCGTATTTAGTCGGTTATAGGATTAGTTGTTTTTACCGATCATTGGTAAAAACTATATAAATCCATGTTTGCTTTGTAAAAGGGTTAATGGAGTAAAGGCACCCTTATGTACTTGATTTTTTGAATTTAATAAAATACTTGTGCACTCGTACTAAGTGAGGACAAGGTTCAACCTATTTTGGTTCAGGAGTTATCAAGTGATTTAGAATTTGTGTTGATAAGAAGGAGAAGGTTTAGAAAAAGGTTGTAAATTATGTTACAAAGATGAATCAATTGGTTTAGGTTAGTTTTGAAAATTGGTAGAAGAAATGTTAGTAGAGAATTGTTTATCATTATTGTTAGAAGATAGAAGAATGGTAGAAATAGAATGGGAAGTGTTATCCAAGGGAGAATTTGGAGTTAGATCATCAAAGGTTATAAGGTCATCTTGACCCAACTCATTTAAATGAGTTAGAGAATAATCTTGGATAACATGAAATGTGTGAGACAATATAGGAGTGTAAATAGGTTGAGGATTAATAAAATCAACCACCCTTCACATATTATTCATGTTAACAACATTCTCTTCATAAATGGGGTCAACGAGACTTTTTACATTATTGGTGGAAGGGGTGGTCTTTTATTGAGTATCTTGATTAGGTTGATGATTAAAAAGAGGGTATTTGTAGATAGCCAAATGATCATTAGATTGATTTAAGGCTTGAGATTTAGTATGTGATTCATGAGACTTAAAATAAATGTCATAGGCTTGTTGACATTTTTGAATGATAAAATCATGATCAAAATTAGGACCAAGAAGAAAATCCATAGCTAAATTATGAAGTTGCCTACATGTCTCATGAGAATGAACCCAACTAGCATGAAACCAACAAAACTTGTTAGGATCATATCAAGATTTCATAGGATGAGTGGGATCAAGTTCTCATGGTAGAGGCCTAGGTAGACACTTAAGTAATTCAATTGAGGATAAGGGTTTGTGAACGTTGATATTATTTGGTGAAGATAAATGAGGATTGGTATATTATTGAGGAGGAGTTAGTTCTGAAGATTGGTTAAGAATGATAGCTCAGATAGTGTGAATAGTGTCATAAGAATCCATGACACCATCATTAGTAGCTTTATGATTTTTTTCTTAACTAATATACGAGGACCCACAGAAGGTTTGGGTGGCTTGAATTTATGCATAAGGAAATCTTGACATTTAGTTTGGTCAATAGCCTCCTCCAAAGTATGTGGATAGAGAGTGTGGACACTATTAGAGGTCTAGATTTCACCCAAGCTATAATTAGAAGTGTTTAGGTTCTACTTCCAAATCTAGTTCAACATGGGACTAACCCTAGGCTATGGGTATCCTATAATGGGGTCAGACCTCTAGGATGTTTATCAAGGCTAGATCCTCTGATGCATCATTTTAGCTCATTTCCACTACTAAAACCTACTAATGACCAGGGAAAAAGGAAAGAGGGATAACATGAAAGGGAAACATAAGCTAATTATGGTGATGCACCTAAATGATGGTTGATCCACTCCATTTGAGTTCCTATTAAACACTAATGGGATAAGCAAAAGACTAGATCTAGGATTCTAAGTATCTATCATACAATAGTATTTCATGTAGAGGTCCACCAAATGATCAAAGTTAAGGGAAGTGATGGAGAGGTCTAATGCAAGACAGTAACCAGTCAAGGTATCCACATACGGTCTTTAATCAAAAGATATTTGAACACTAAATATGACCTGCATAATAAGATCAACTAGTAACAAGGTGAGATCAGGACTTGAAAAGGGAGAGACTTCTATCACATAAATAAATTTGAAATATACATGCTCTACCATAATAATAAAATCTAAAAATAGCCTTGTATTTATCTCAAGAGGTTATAATCTCAATCTTGGTAGAGTTTAGTCATGCCCGAGAGAGGGAATAGAGGGATAATTTTTTAGGCTCAAAAGCTTTTATGTACAGTAGAAAAGGAGAAATAGAGATGGGGACATGTGTAGGAGAGTGGAGAAAGGGTCCTAGTCATCCAAAAATAAGGTGGCAGTTTATTGATTGCTTTATATGCATTCCTTCTTCCACTCAGGGTCAATCCTTATCAACAAACTTAACCTTTACTTGCTCCAATAACCTTCAAAATCCTCTCATTGGCTGAGAGATATACTAGAAGATAAGAGTTTGTTTTATATGATGACAATTTTTTTTAATGGAATTAATGCTCTAACTACTCCTCCAACTACTAGTTCACCACTTTGGGAACCTAAGCCCACTTGACTTGTTCATGAGTATCAAATCCTTAAATCTTGAAACTGAGAGTGTCATGCCATGAATGGTAGTTAGTACCCACTTTGTCAAGGATGGAGCCACATTGATAGATGAGAACTTTTTCATTAATCACATGTATGTTCCACTTCTATGTTTAGGTCATAGGTCCATTCCATAGATGGAAAACCAATCTAAGACTATTGGTTTTCCTATATTTATCATATTGATGTAGACCTATAGGCTACATATCCCATTTTCTATATCCATATAGGTCCAAATAGAACCACTTTGTCTCTACAAGGATTGAAAATCCACCATATGCACAAACCCCTTTAGGAATGGCAAACACAGTCATAGAAATAACCCTGCATGATATAAATTTATGAACCAAAGGTCTATATTTAGCCTTAATAGTAGTACCTTTATGTTATTTATACCTTATTGTATGGTTATGTCCACTCTATGGCATTTTATTAAGCTATAATGGTATAATAATTACCCTATAAGACCTTGTTTGCCTCAATTGAAAATGGCTCCTTTGGTTCAACCTTATTTGTCGAATATTGCTAGGGCCAATCAAATTATTCCAATTTGTCTTCACTCCTATTGGCCTCACAAATCCCCACTATCAGATATTGACCTTTTTGACCTCATACATGCCATAATATCAAGCTATATGAATTAACATAGGCCCTTGATTTCCTACCATGAATAACCTTTGACATGTTGACTTGCTTGCATACCATTAGATCAAGATGTATGAAACAACATGAGCTATAGATCTCATTGGGCCCACTTTCCTATAAATTATTTTACACTATCAAATAAGTAGTATAAATTAATTCATATCATTTATTTATCTCAAACACACCTTTCTATCAGTGAATGAGTACCATCGTATCTTTATTTGATAAACCTACACTATTGGATCATGTCCAACTTATAACTTTTTAAGGGATTTAAACCAAGGGACCTTTTGACTAGTTTGATCCTAGTGTGAACCATTATATCACATGTGTTATTATGTAAGATCACATAAACCATTAGATATTGACCAAGTTTAAACCTTTTAAGGAATTTTAAACCCAAACGGTCATTTTAAGAAGCTCAAACTTGACACTTATGCAAATGTCTTATGTTGTAGGTCCAAATTTGAATCTCCATAACTCAAGCTAAATAACTCGCAAGAGCATGAAAATTTTGAAGGATTTTCCTATCATGTATAACTCCATGACACTACAATATTTTATCTCACACAACTTTTTGAGGTGCATTTATTAAATGCTCAAACAGGCTGGTCTATTTGTTTCTAGAAGATGTTTTGGTGACAATATGGTTTTTAAAATTCACCAAATTCATCCTTTGATCAATATTTCAAGGTTATAATGATTCTCTAAGGCCTGTGAAACTTGGTTCATGATCTTGAATGTTTGAAACACATGAAAACCTACTGGTCTTCTTCATTTTACAATCTTAAACTGTTTCAAACCTTTGGTCCACTTATTCCATCAAACCATGCAAAAGCTTTATTTATGGATAAAATTTGTTCAAAAAACCTGATATTATGACTTGGGAAAAAGAGCATGATTGAAGAGATGGAGATTATTATCTTCGGCCATGTTATGTTCACATTTATTTGACAAAGTTTTTCACCTTTTAATAAAATTCTTGGCAGTTTCATTTTCAAGTTGTTTACAACTTATGAAGTGGACCAAAGTGTTTTCAAGAAGATCGCTAGTTTAGATTTCTTGAACTAAATCATTCACTAAATCCTCTAAACTAGTAATGAAATGAGTTCTAAGTTGATTGTACCAATCTAAGGCATAACATGTGAGGGTTTTGGATAAGAGCTTGGTAGCAAAAAAGGTGTTTAATTTGACCCAATCCTTCTAAAGATTTTCAAATGTTTTAATATGAAGGGTAGGATCAGTTGATCCACTATAATAAATTGTAGGGGTGATACCTCCTATATCAATATTATCAATTTGAGTGGTAAGAGACTCATTTTGAATATGCTTAATGGTTTTGTTGACCAAAGTAGGTTGAGGAATGATATTGCCTTGAGAATATTAAAGAGGAAGAGGGGGAACATTTTGATTATGCATGACCCAAGTCATTGGTTGAGGATGAGTTTGAAGATAGAGAAGGTGATTTTGCATTCTCAACATTTGATTTGTATTATGAGCTTGAAAGGTATTCATTTGATTGAGTTTTTGTAACAAGAGTTGGTGGGTTTGATCAGTATTATTAGCATTATTTGAAGCATTAGAGTTGGTATTAGTGGCTTGGATACCACTATTGGTATTGATAGGAGCTTGAGAGGAAATATAATAATTAGAATCACTAGTGACAAAATTTGCTTATGAAGCAAAAGGACTAGTGAATGGATGAGAAGAGGAAGCACTAGAAGCACGATTACATTGGGTAGTAAATGATGCACTAATATAAAGACTAAGTATATTGGATATTATAAGATGCCCACTAGATGTATAACTTACCATGTTAGTGGAGATACTAGGCATGGAGGTGGCAAATGTTAAAGAAGAAGAGGTCATTGTATGAGAAGGGGTTATAATATATTGAAGAGGCTAAAATCAAAGAAGGTGGCACCCCCTAATCCATTTGAGAATGTGGGAGTAGGTGAATGAGGCTCTTCAGATTGACCACTAATCATGAGATGGTAAATGGTAAAGGGATATTTTCCTCATTGTTGAGGAAATTTAGAGATAAAGAAGAGCATTTCGAGGGTATACTCTAATTCAAGTTGGTCTTCTAGGGAGAAGAGAGGATTATGTTGTGAAGAGGTATTAGGAGGGGTTCCATAGTTTATAATGTGAGTGGCTATGTGAACATTACTCTCATCTAAGAGAGGATACCTATTCTGCATATGGGAGGCCTTAAGAGGATTGGTAAAAATCATGATGTTTTTTGAATTCAACTTAGTGTTATCTTCAAATAGAAAATTCATGATGAAGGAAAAGGACTAAAAACTAGACAAGAGAGATGCAAAATCAAGGAAACAAAAAGTCACAAAAATAGTATAGGGTTGACTGGGTCAAACAAACATAAGGAATAGGGATTAAAAATAATACAGGGTCAATTAGGTCAATCTAGTATAACAAATAGAGGCTAAAAAGTGTATAAGGTTAACTGGGTCAATCCAGTATAGCAAACAAGAAAAATTAGATAGCCTATAACAGACTATGTCAACTAAAATGACCATGTACTAAAATAAAAATAATTTTTCAAGTATTTTGAAAAGCAAGAATTAAAGGTAAATGAATAATCAATTAGATCAATAAGGGCAATCCAATTGATGCATATAGCATAAAACCTTGCACCAATGTTGGCCAATGAAAATTTTTGCAATACAAAATATAATTGAGCAAAGAGAAAGCAATCAACTTGAAAAGTAAAAGCTAACTAGATGGTCAACCTGGATGTTATTAAATTATTAGAATATAGTTTTAAATGTAATGGTAAGTTGGATATAAGTAAGGAATTAGAAAGCAAACCCCTCACTTCACACACCATAGTGATAAGGGTGTCGGGTGCTTATCCAAAATATACCATTAACCACATATTTATACTTGTCTATAAAATCAATTCAGCTTCCCCGTCAGTGATGAAATCTAAGTAGGTAGGTCTTGGGTAAACAATTATTAAAGTGCTTATCTAATATTTTATGAGTTGGTCATGTGTGTATAAAATAGAAAATAGTGAAAATAAATGGTAAATTAAAAACCACCTAATTAGAATATGTGAACTATTTTAGGCATGAAAGTAATAAAAAATGAAAGTGTGAGCAAATTAATAGTATATAAAGGTTAATCCAACTTTGAAACATGATACAGTTTTGATGCAGTTGATAGTGTATACATTGAATAGAGAATAGGAACAATAGTGTTGCCTCTATACTATGGAATTAAAGGTTTTAAAATGAATAGGTTTGATAGATTTGACCTAGCTATCCAAATAACACACAAAATATAGAACTGAGTCAATAGGGTTGATCCAATTGACTCTACAGAGGAAATTTTGAAGATTGCAAACTATGACTCTATGGAGGCAGTTTTAAAGATTAAAAACTATGAAAGGAAAGATTATAAAAAGAGAGAGAAAGGATAGAGAGAAACCTTGGTGAGTCTGAAGATGTAAATAAATGTCATTGTTGTCAAATAACCCTGATAAATGTTTGAAAATATTGCTCACAAGGTCGACTAGGTTGATCCAGCTTTACAGAAGCCTATTACTGAGTGTTTGAAATGTATAAGGTTAATTGGGTCAACCTATTAGTCTAGATTGGATGTGTAAAAGTATAAAAAAATATAATGGGTTGATAGGATCGATCTAGTAACTTATACCTAAAAATGATCTTGCACAGAAAGAACATAGTCATTTGGATGTGACTATGTGTTAAACTTGTGCACAGAAGTTAGAATTAGGTCGATGAAATCGACCCAATATGGAAAATATATGATAAAAATAATGAAAAACAAGTGAACAAATCCTAAAAGTGTTATTTCACTTCAGGTTTACCAAAATGTATGCAATCAAAAATGTATCATTTCTAAATTAATCCTAACTTAGAGAAGATAGAGCATACCTACACTTTTAATTGGGAATACATTTGTTAAGTAGGAGCATGACCAATATATATATATATATATATATATATATATATATATATATATATATATATATTCTAGACCCAAGTAGGGGATCATTTATCACAATACACTATGCTAAGGAGGGTTCTAAAGCCTCCAGTATATCATAATCACGTAAGAACCCTAAGGGGGTCCTAGATTTTGATATTTCATGTATTTTAATAACAAGAAAATTAAATCTAATCTAGTGCTCACCAAAGCTTGTGGCACAAAGTGGAGGTTAGAAACAACAAAACTAAACATTCATAAAAAACATATTCTCACTTCAATGTATACGTAATCCTAATACATGGAAGATAATCACAAATGCATTATCTATCTACTCTTACAAAGGAAAAATAAAGTTAAGAATACTTACCTTTGAAGATGAACCCATCGAGCCTAAATCTCTCCCTTTGCCAAGGTGCTTCTCAAGAGGTTGTTTTGGTATGTAAGGATGACAAATACAAATCATCTCTAGGATACACAAACTATCTATGCATCCAAAAGACTTCTCCACAAGACAAGATCCACATCTCCAAATAAAGTACGGAACCCTAAGCTTTAATTCTCAAGTAGAATGGTCAATAAGCAGATGTTCATTCACTCTTACTTCTTCACTTATTATCAAAAGGTGGTAAATGAACTTGTATAAATAGGTAGATCTTTCCTTAAACCCTTCCAAAAATGTTGGCTAATAGGATCGACCTAGTTGGCCCTATACAATTATGGATAATAATTCACTAAATCATGAGCTAGGTCTACCAAAGGTTAACTAGTTCCTAAGTGAAAAATACCTTGAAACTGTACAGATTCAACACAGTCAACCTAATATAGGTAACTAAAAAAATGGATTTAGGTGAACAATAGGAGGATAAAATGTAACAAATGCCTAGAATGGGTACAACAGAGAAGAGAAAGCTTAGGGTAAATGGTTTTAAGAGATAAGTGTGTAGATAAAAAGTGGCAAAGGGGACAACAATCATGTGAAGCACCAATGGTTTACCCACCCCTTTCTTGATGCACCCATTAAGGCATGCACTCAGAGAGATTGAGACTTGATTGGTTCCTAAAAGATACAAAGTGTCAGTAATTGGTAAAAGTTTGAAAATATTATGTGTATACACAATGTCTCCTTGCTTGCATGACTAGCACACAATAAGTTAATATGTTTATATAAACCCTTTTCTAATACCAATATGTTTTTCACATTTTATACATTACTCCCAAATAAAGGTACATATATAACTCTTCAAAATAACATGCTTCAAAAAGAGAATAATATCAGTCTAATCAAAGGTATACAATAACATAATAATTGTAATCACTAGAAATTATACAAATTCAAGGTTTGCAATTCCTTGAGGTCAAGATAATAAGTTAGATAAAATAATAACTCTAAGAAATCACAAGTTGAAATTTGAGAGCATATATCTCAAAAATAAAACTCTTACATACCCTCATATGGTAAAAGGAAACATCACAACCCACGTTACCAACTCACTATTCACTTACCAAACTTGTAAGTGCAGTATTATAACCTACCTCCACAACTAGAAGGAACACACTAACCTCAAAGATGCATCAATATATCAAATCCTATATCTTTTCTAAACAAGAAGTAGAAATAATATCCCACTAACTTAATAGAATAAGATCAAATAGCATTTCAGAAACAAGTTTCCTTTTAAGGAAAACACTTAAAACAACATCATGATAATAACAACTCACCTCTCAGCTAACAAAGATAGATGACACTTGTTCTCAAGTCTATATAAATATAAGGATGTTAATATACATAAAAAAAACTCCTAACATAAAGGAATATCAAACAAGACATCTGTATTCAACTACAAAAAAATTCCCACTACACTAGGTGGTGTCAATCTAGAATGGTATTATAAGATTTCCCACTCCTTGGATTTGTGTAATCAAGACACAAAACAAATACATAAATACTTAAGTGAGAAACACTCCATGCCTCTAAAAACACTCAAAAACATAAAACATAAATGGTGAAGGTGATTTAATTACCAAGAAAGATGTAATCACATTCGAGGTGTTTAATCTAAAAGATCAACAATATGGTAGGAAACTCTTGTTCATAACTCATGAACTATGTAATGCACTTACCTACTCAAACAACTTATAACCATCACCAATCAAATATCCAATAAACCAACCCTTTAACAACTCTAATGGGGTATGAATACTCTTAGGGTACATGTTAATGGCTAGAGTTGCACCCTAAGTTGAGCATGGTAGTTATTCAGGTCTCCTCACTCAAACATTGGTTGAATAATGGGAAAAACCCTAGGCTTTGGGTCACCTATGTTGGGGTTAAACCTCTAGAGTAGGCTAGTTCCTATTTTATTCTCACCTAAAACTAAAAATAAGCCTAACACTTCATGAGAAAAGGGTTGGAAGGGGATGAGGGCTCCTAAGAAAGCTCACAGGTGATGCACCAAAATTACAGGTCGATCCTTCTTGCTTGACTTGAAGAACATTGAGGAAATAAGTACAAGACCAAATTTAGAAAACAACTATTTGTGATGCATTTATGCAGAGGTTCCCCAAATGGTCTAGGCTAAGGGAAGTAGAGGAGAGGTCTAGAGTAAGACATTGACCAATCATAGTATCCACATGCAAGCTTTGACCAAGAGATGTAGAACACTACACATGACATGCATAAATATATGAACTAGTAACTAGGTGAGATCATAATTTGATGAGGGAGAGACTTATACTATAGGCACAAATTGGATAAGTACACACTATACTAGAATAGTGAAATCAAAACATAACCTTTTATTGCTTCAAAAGGTTACAAATTCCATCTTGGTAGAGTCTGGTCTAACCAAGAGAGGGAACCAAGATAAAATACAGAGAGAGATATGACTAGTTAGATGATTAACCTAAGATATCTAGTTTGGGCTTGAGAGCCTCTATATATAGCAAAAAAGAGAGAAAAGGAGAAGTTGGTAACCAATTGTCTGTTAGCATTTTAGATTTTTAATCATGCTCTTGGTCCAAATAAGATAGCCTATTATGAGTGAGATATCTACGATTAGCCTTGAAATCATTCCACTAATTGAGCAAGGTGCATTAGAAGACAAAATTTAACCATAGGTGGCAAGTCTTAATTTGGATAGAAGTAAATGCCCCAACTACTTTCCAAATCCCTAAGTTCTATACTATTGATTTTCTAGCAGATTTCATCAAAAGGATAAAATCATCATACCTTCTAGAGACACATCATGCCTATTCTAAATGATGACTTGTTGAGGCATGACTTTAAATAATACTTTCACATCTACCCTATGCCTTATATCCTAAACCAAATTAACTATAGAAAAAACCAATCTAAGGATATTGGTTTTCCTATAGATATATCACCTTGTCTAGCATTTGGTCTTGTTTGAATCTGTATTGAGCTCTACTTCTTTTGTCTCTTGAGTCAAGTATAATTTTAGGCTCTCCTTTTACCTATCGAGTCAGGCTTATCTCAGTCAATTACCTCAACTCATTTCCTTGATATGGTTGTTAGCAATCTAACTATTTGACTTGCTCAAACTCTCATGGTCTTGACAAAATTGGCCATGCACTCTTCCTCATGTCTCTACCAAGGATTTTTGAACCACATCAGCTAGTTCATAGAGATTAAATTTGTCATTTGTGTGAACATCATTCGACATTCATGAGAACATTTTTTATGTCCCACAGATCATCAAATTTAAACTCATATATATTTTTTTATAGGCATAAAGTTGACACTTCTGTAGATGTCTTTCATATTTTGACCAACATTGCAAACTTGTAACCTGAAGCATAGAACTCATGAAGGCATCATACTTTTAGAGGATGGTTTTAATGCCATAAGTTGCAAACCCATTTAATCCACTGGCATAGAAGGCTTCTTAAGTGAATACATTAAATTCACAAGTTGGATGGCCTACTCAATCATGGCTCAAAAATGGCCAAGTGTGAAGGCTTGGTCATTTTAGTTTATAGAGCCAACCTCTGAAGGTGCATATCCTCCATCTTGCCTTATCATGTGATTTTTAACTTCGTACGAATGATCTTAGCATAGGAATAAACTAACCCATATGACTTATTCTCCTTGACTTGCTTATACACATGAGGTTAGAACTCATGAACATGCTCCTTTGGCTTTGTTTGGGTTCTCTAAGAATTTACTAAATATAGAACTTAGTATATTTTGCTTTGGGAGCCCACTTTAGATCCTTAAGTCTTTTGTTAAGTTTAAGCAGATGAATTGAGACTTGGTGTATGGCAATCTAGGACTAATGTGAATAAATCCATGTTTACCCTAAGCATCCTAGACATTCCATGGAGCTTTCATAGCTCTAGACCCATCCGTAAAAATTAACAAATTACACTTTAGGTGAACTTAAAGTGTTTCAAAAGCTTTGTGAGATTCATGATCTCACTAATCTACTCATACCATCCAAATGTTGTTCTAATTATTTACTTCCTTTTTTGTATTGGATCACAGCATTTGGGCATAAGCTGGTATGTGGGCTAAATATGGCCAACATTCTTGGTGACTCACAAGGAAGCATGCCTGCTATGCTTTGATAACCAAGTCCGATCTATTAGGCATGGAGTTAACCCTTATTCTAACCTCACTAAAAATAGAAGAAAAGAAATAGAACAAAACAAGATAGGTGCTCTTAGGCACCTAAAAGGGGAAAAACTAATCTATGAAGATGTGTGAAAATCACTTAGAGAGAAAATCTTGGAAATCTAACCTACTATTTAGAATGCTATAAATTATAGATACCCTCTTGGGTTAAATGGAAAACTATTGTGTACACATTGGATCTTTGAAACATACTTCCCTTTTTTAAATGGTTCCTCCTTATAGCCAAGATCAACTAAATGCTCATGCCTTCTTAGGGGGCTACTGGTTCCTCCATCATTAGCTTAAGGCAGATCGGTTGGAAGTATGGGCTTAAAATCTAATCATCACCTTCCCAAATCTACACTTTTTGTAAGAATATGTCTAGTTCTTCTTCATTAATAAACTATTGATTATGAACATATGGATCAGTTTGGTCTATCCCCTTTAATGTATCTACAGGTCTAACCTTTGGCTTTGTGATTCTTTGAGGCCATTTGAGCTCACCTCTAGCTTCCAATAGTAGAAAGATGTCTGGATTTGAAAAGAGAAGTTGATAACTATGCTTCAAAAGTTTGAACATGTCATCCCCTGAGAAAATAACTACTTTTGAAGACTCATTTTCATGAAGTTGCAACTTGATTGGAGCCTTTATAAAAGTGAGCATGTCAATCTCTTGGTCATAATTATGAGGCTATAAATATTATTTTAGCACCTCAAGATGGTCAGTCAAGACTGCTTCACTTTCATGTGATAGAGAGGTCACATGATTTCTAACCAAGTCCATTTCTTCCATGAAATCTTGGTACAACTACTACCATGAATCCTCATGATTCCTCTCTTCCTCATCTTCCTTCCTAGGAGGTGGGATGGGTAGTTCAGGCTACTTGAACTATTTCTTCTTACCCTCTAATTTTACTAATTTGGCTATCCACCATTGGATCAAGGTCTTCATCTCACATAGATCATTATTGATAGTACCATACTGAACCTCATTTTTGATAGCCATCCACTCCTTAGTTAATATTTTAACTGAGTACTTCATCCTCTTTATGACATGAAAAGGGATCACATCAAACTCTGTGTCCCATTTTTTCATCATTTCTTTTAACTTCAGCATATTTGGCTTAAGTGCCAACAAGGATGTGATAACAGATGGTTGGATAGAGGAATAAGTGGGTTGGTATAAAGGATAAATATACTTATTATAGGGCTAACAGGGATACTTAGATGGTTGATAGGCTCCATTTAGTTGGTGATAAGGCTAAATAACTAGATGAGGGTGAAACTCTACCCTAAATCTAGCCATAGAGATTCATAAAAGGATATCAAATGCAGATAACATTTCTTGAAGGCTTACCTGGACTATTGTAACCAATTAAAACTTAGAGTCACCATTGATGTTTTGCAAATGTGCCCCTAAAGATTGATTAGATGAAGAGAACACCAAGACTCCTCAACCAATTTAGACCTTTGAGTCCCACTAGGCATGCCAAAAATTATTAATATCTAGAGTTGCACCCTAAGCTAAGTAGGGAGGTTATTCATGGCTCTTTACTCAAACCCTAGTTAAACAATGGGAGCAACCCTAGGTTGTGGGTCACCTATGTTGAGGTTGAACCTTTAGAGTAGGATAGTCCTTCTTTAATGCTCACCTAAATCTAAAACTAAGCTTATAACTTCATAGGAAAAGGGATAGAAGGGGATGAGGGCTCCTAAGAAAGCTAACAGGTGATGTACCAAAATTATAGGTCTATCCTCCCTACTTGAATCAAAGAACACTGAGAAACTAAGTAAAAGACTGAATTCAAAAAATAATTATCTATGATGCATTTATCTAAAGGTTCACCAAATGGTCTAGGCTGAGGGAAGTGGAGGAAAGGTCTAGAGTAAGACACTAACTAGTCATAATATCCACATGCGAGCTTCAACCAAGATATGCAAAACACTACACACAACATGCATAAATAGATGAAATAGTAACTAGGTGAGATCAAAATTTGATGAGGGAGATACTTCTACCATGATAATAAATTAGATAAGTATACACTATACCAAGAGAGGGAACTAAGAGAAACTATAGATAGAGATCTGACTAGTCAAATGATTAATCTAAGATGTCTATTTTGCACCCAAAATCCTCTATATATAGTATAAAAGAGAGAAAAGGAGAAGTTGGTACCCAGTTGTCTGTCAGCTTTTTAGTTATTTTATCATGCTCTTGGTCTAATCAAGATAGGTTATTATGAGTGAGATATCTATTATTATCCCCAAAATCATTCCATTAATCGAGTAAGGTGCATTAAAAGACAAAAGTTAACCATAAGTGGCAAGTCATGATCTAGCTAAAAGTGAATTCCCTAACTACTTTCTAAATCCCCAAGTTCTGGACTATTAATCTTCCACCAGATTTCATTGAAAGGATAAAATCCTCATACTTGCCAAAGACACGTCATGCCTATTTTAAATGGTGGATTTTTAAGGCATGAATTTAAATAATCCTTTCACATCTACCCTGTGCCTTAGATCTTAAACCAAATTTACTATAGAGAAAACCAATCTAAGGATATTGGTTTTTTATAGATATATCACCTTGTTTAATAGTTTCTCCCATTTAAATCATATCGAGCTCTACTTCTTTTAACTCTTGAGTTGAGCTTGAGTTTGGGATCTCTTTTTACCTATCGAGTCAGGATTATCTCACTCGATCACCTCAACTCACTTCCTTACTATGGTTATTGGCAATCTATCTATTGTCTTGCTCAGTCTCCCATGGTCTTAACACTTGTCAATCATGTGCTCTTCCTCATGTCTTTACCAAGAATTTTTGAACCCCATTGGTTAGTTCACAAAGCTTAAATTTGATGTTCAAATGAACATCATTTGACATCCATGAGAATGTTTTTGACATCTCACAGACTGTCGAATTTAAACTCATAGATTTTTACCTATGCATAAAGTTAACACTTGCATGGACATCTTTCATATTTTGGCCAACTTTGAAAACTTATAACTTGAAGTGTAAAACTCACAAAGGCATCATACTTTTAGGGGATGGTTTTAATTCCACAAGGAATAAACCCATTTGACCTATTGGCTTGGAAGGCTTCCTGAGTGAAGACATTAAATGCACAAGTTGGCTAGCCTACTCGATCTTGGCTTGAAAATGGCCAAGTGTGAAAGCTTGGTCATTTTAGTCTATGGAGCTAACCTCTAAAGTTTCATAACCTCCATCTTGCCTTATCACATGAGCTACAACTTGGTGTAGATGATCTTAACATAAGAATAAACCAACCCATATGACTGATTCTCCTTGACTTGTTCACACACGTGAGTTTAGACCTCATGAACATGCTCCTTCAACTTTGTTTGGGTTCTCTAAGAATTGACTAAGTATATAACTTTGTGTATTTTGCTCTAGGAGCCCACTTTAGATCCTTAGGTCTTCTATTGTGTTTAGGTGGATGAGTTAAGACTTGGTACATGGTAATCTAGGACTAATGTGAAGAAACCCATGTTTACCCTGAGCATCCTAGACATTCCATAGAGATTTTTCATCTCTAGACCCATCCTTAAAAATTAACAAATTACACTTTAGGTGAACCTAAAGTGTTTTAAAAGCTTTGTGAGATTCATGATCTCACTAATCTTCTCATACAATCTAGATGTTGTTCTAGTTATTTATTTCCTTCTCTATATCATATCACAACAAACTGAGCACAAGCTAGTATGTGGGCTAAATATGGCCAATAGTACACACTCAATGTACCATACATACTTCCACAATTTTTATTTTTGATAAATAGAAAGATACAAAAATGCTAATGGACTCATTAGGTCCTAGAGTTCGATCCATAGCTATGATACCACATGTAACAACCCTCAAGTTGTACTTAGAATAATGTAATAAAAAAAAATTAAACTAATTAATAAACATTCATTCACTCAACCAAAATTATATTAAATAATGTTTTCCAATTATAATCAACAACTTAGAACAATAATAATTCCAAAATTCTAGTACTGAATTCAATATAATATATCACAATTTTAAGAAAAGTAAAATACATTAGAACTCAGCCACAACTGATCCACTAATACAAAAACTACTACTCAAGTATATACAAATAAAATACAATTACATTTCTATTAGGCATTCAACCTTAATATAATAAATAGATAACAAGCCTTCTGGAGCTTGAGTCGAACCAACTCATGTATCTCTGAAACTCAAGTGTAGCCTCTAGGTAAGTAGTACTATTGTGAGGAGGAAAAGCATCATCTAAGGGATTTTTCACACCAACCATAAATAAAATATCCCCCACACAATCCCTTATCAAGGAATGGCCCTCCCTTCAGAGATAGGTAGATAGAATGGTTCAGGAATCCACAGAACAAGTAAGTACCCAAGTGTGTATGATTTCTAAAACTAAACATGCAGTGTATTATAGAAGACCCATTCTATTTAAAAATATCACACTTACATGAAAATCATACATACCAAAATTTAATGTCTCACTAAACATATTTAACCACAAGATTCATACTAATTAATCCTCCTAGCAATCATATCACATCACATGCCAAACATAGGTGTAAGCAAAGTGTACATTTATTCCATCAACTCATGAATGATCATGCATTAATATTTAACTCATACAAGAAATAATTCCTACATTTCATACCATCTAGGTATGGTTCACATTAATTTGTAGATTCATGACTACTTCAATTAGATCCAAACAATTACACCTCATGATATCCCATAATATCATAGTCTAATGTTCTAAGACATAACTACTATTTTTTCCATAATCAGTCATATAAAGTAGTCATAAATATATGGAATTATAATATTTTATTCAAATATATATAACAAAGTAGTTTAAATAACCACATAAAAGGCTAACCTAACATTCATTTACACTCTCAATGCCATATGCACGCATACATGATGTCTTACTAATTGTTACCAAATGTATTATTTAAGTAATAACCAACACATACATTTAATTAGTCTTCATAGGTGAGAGTCTAGATATAACAAATATAGTATGTACCATCCAAGTATAACATACATATTATACTATAGAACTCTATGACATCCCATATTGTCATAGTTCGTAATTACATATTATACATAGCCAAATTTATATTTTTTAGAAATTAAAACTCTTAGAATCCTAAAAGTTAGGAAAATAAGAATAGATTATACCATCTGGGTACATCTTAGGCTTAGAATACATAATCTACACTCTCTAACTAGATATAGGTTTTTAACACAAACGAAATAATAACACAACCCATTAGCTTTATAAACATAATTCTCAAGTAGTCATAATAGCAAAAAATCAAATGGCTCATAACCCTGTTATGTTCTTTCATTCCAGTAACTTATTATGTTTCTATAAGGTTATTCCAAAATGTTATAATTTCCAATTCTGTAGAATCTTATAACTAGTTAACAACTAATATCCTTAGATATTTGCATAAGACCTAATACACATATACAAGTTAAATAATTAGTATAAACAGACTAATTACTAACATCAATAGACTACCTATATTCAAGTTTTAATTTTCTTAAATTAAATTGACATTAAAACTCATATGGATATCTCAACATGTTTTAGAATATAAACCCCTTGTGTATAACATCCTACTAAACATACTTGACAATTTTAAAACTATCTCAAAAATATCACTCACCAAATTCCATTTCTTGAAAACAACAATTGTCAAGCTATTTTAGAAGTTTCAGATCCAAATTTTTACCATAAAATTTCCTTTAGACATCTTAACTCTAATTTTAGAGATTGCTTACTTATGGTTATTATTATGATCCCTCAAACACTCTAAGACTCAAAATTAACCAACCCTTTTATCAATAATCTTTGGTATATGATACCACACACCCATTGAGATTATGTATTTATATTACATATTATGATTAGTTTTATATCCATAATATACTTCATTTCCATGATAAATCCCAAAACATAAGGATTATCATAATACTCTTAAATGCCACCAAACTTGTCTAATTATTAACATTTGCATCGAAAGGGACTCCACCTGGGAATGGGGAAAGAATCCCGATCGCCCACTCTTCTGCGGAAAGGGGCTCTATTCCAGTTACGAATATAGCAAAGGGATCCCCTATTTTTGGTTCTTTCCTTAGGCCAAAGGGAAGAACTTATGTGGATGTGGCTGCCTATGAAGCTGAAATACATGGAGCAAAATATCAAGCTTCTACTAGGAGATCGTGCGTTGCACCTGTAAGTGCTTTAAATCCTGTCAGGGTTAATCTAGATCCTGATACAATTGAAGCAATCTTTAATTGGGTAGAATATTTTTCAAAGTATGGGGCTATTTATCGATTTTGTGGCTACTGGCCATCTCTTGCAGATCTACATCGCTGGATCTCCAATATCTAGATGCCACTGATTGATGGAAATGTTGAAATATACCCATGTGTTAAAGGTTTTTTTGTAGCTTTATTCCAAAACTCTAAGGATAGGAAGACCATTCTGTCCAACAGTAATCTTGTATTGCAGGGTAAATACCCTCTTATGGCCAAATGGTGGCATATGGATTTTAATCCTCTCACGAAAACCTTCAATAAGATCCATGTCTGGGTTTGGCTCCCTAATCTACCAATACATCTATGGCATGAATCAGTGTTTAAAACCATTGGAAATGCTATAGGGGAGTTTTTATTTGAGGATGATGAAACTAAGAGGTTTTACCGCTCGACCTGTGCTCGCCTTATGGTTGAGGTGGATGTTTCTAAGGGCCTTCCTGAGGCGATCTGTCTGGACTCCCCTAGGGGTTCTTGGATGCAAATGCTAGATTTTGAAGGTTTACCTTTTCGATGCAAAAAGTGTCACCAGACGGGGCACGTTACAGCCTGGTGTACTGCAGGGAAATCCAAATCTAGAAGTTCACCTTCTTGGTGGTATGAAGCTGATCATGAACACTATTTTGCTAAACAACCCGAGGGAGATTCGACTGATTCAGAGGATGATGATGAGAATGAAAAGAGTACCCAGTCTAAATCGATGGATCAAGAGACTCCACTGGAGACTAACCTTGTTGAAGGTACTGTGGAGATTGGACAATGTGATCTCTCTGAACCGATTACTGAGGAAGTGGTGGTTCCTCCACCTGTTTTGAAGGATTCTCCTAGAAGCCAAAAGTTGGCTAGTTCTCATAAGGATTTTGCTGAGGCTTCGACGACCCCTAGACTTCATGGATCATGGCCTTCTGAGGACTGGGTTGCTAAGGCAGCTAAGGTAGAGGATGGATGGACTGTTGTTAAGAGGAAGAAGTCTAAGCCTTTGGTCCCCCCTCTAGATATGAAACTTCGGTCTTGTAAAAAACAATATTAATTGTTTGTCCAGCTCTTGTCTGCTATTTTCAGTTTCCTGGTTATCTGGTCTTGCTTATGCAGGTTCCAGGCTTTTTTGTATTCTGGTTGTGCTTAAGGTTTATCTCTCTTCTGATGTATAGGGTTTCGGGGCCCCTTCAAAACCTATTTTTACCATAAATCTAAAACATTTGCTAAAATGCATTATATATCCTTGATAAGTTAAGTAATGAACTAGTAACATAACATACCTAATATCATACCTCTAATGAATTATGAAATATCCAAATTACTTAAAGGATTTTGCATATGAATTTATCCACATATTGGCTATCGAATAATTCTTGATCAAATAGTTAATAGCATTGTTATTGAAATATATCTTGATCAAAATATATTAATACAGTCAATTTAATTATTAACTCGACCAATTTAATTATTGACTCATCTATTTTAATTATTAACTCAACTATTTTAATGATTAACTTAGCTATTTTAATTATTAACTTAGTGAATTTATAATATATAAGGATCCCATGATAATCACACTCATTATTTAAAATACAATTCAAGTTCGTAACACAACTCGGCTGGCAATGTAATACTAAAATTCAAGGAAAAATAAAGTTCCACCCAACATTTGATCTTACATTAAAGAGAAATCATAATTTCTTTTATTGAAATGACTCCGCATTTTATCTCTTAAACTCAACATTTTGATTACCAACTCAGTGTTTTATCTTTTAAACTTAGCATTTTAATTACCAACTCAGGGTTTTAATTACCAACTTGATGTTTTGTCTAAATGGCAGGGGACTTCAAATATATGATCAAATTTTCAATTATATGGCTCTGCTTTTTAAATTTATGGTTTAGCATTTCATCCTAAAGACTTAGCCAATATGAATATGATGCAGTCTAAATTAGGTGCAGCTTATAAAAATTATAAATACCCACAAAAAATGTATTTTATAGCATTCAAAAGGAGATGATAGTGATATTAGATGCTCATAAAATAACATGCATCTTAGAAGGCAATTAATGCAAAAGTAAATAAATAATACACAGTCCACTATGACTAAAACACAGGTCTAAGATAATGTGATGCAGACCGTTAAAATGAAATACATGCTAATTTAATAGTTTGAGGTGTAAACTTAAATAAATTAGACATTGGTCTAAATAAAATGAACACATATCTATTTATGAAATGTCCCAAAACATATACAACATAGTCAAAGAAAAAGGTAAATGGTTATCTTAGATAAACCTCTAAATTCATTTTTCTCCCAACTCAAAACCATGTGAAAATAAAACAAATCCCTTAGGTATATGAAACACATCCTATATTATTAAAATGTTGACCTAAAAAGTGGAATTCAGGTCTATTACCAATTTAAAGTGAATAATATGTAGGAAAATAAGATTAACACCGAATGAGATTAACGTAGCTTGAGTAATAAGACGTAATCTAAAGTGAATAAGATGCAGGTAAATAATAATTGATACTCATTTTAAAGAGGTCAAACATAGGGTATATAGTTATTTTTATTATAAATTAATTTAATATGTTTCTATTCTTCACATAATATTAGACACAAAAATTTCAATGGTTGAACCTACCTTATAGGATAATTGCTTAAAGAATACGCCTTTCCTATTACTTTTCCCAAGCTCTCACCCAAAATCCTCTACTATTCCTTTTTTTGTGTCTCTATGTGTCTATTATTAATTTTCATTAGGCTTAATTTATAAAACTCTTTACCTCCTCCTTTATTGCACCCTTTTATGCATGCAATTTCTCTTTCATCCTTCCACTCCCATGAATGACATTTTATCTCCCATTAACTTCACTTTTTGTAATTATCTAAGTCATAGCTTATTTTTACTTTAGCTCTTTTTAATAAATATAAAATATATTATTGTTCAATTGGATAATTATTCCATAATTCCCAAAGTTATCTTAAATTTAAAGCTAAGTTGACTAATAAGATAATAATATCTAAATTCTAGTTTTTAATGAATTACATGTATGTATTTTCAATGCTAAGATTAGATTACCATAACTCACAGTTAGTACTCTAAGATAATTATAATTCCATGAAATTAATCACTAAAAGGATAACTATTAATTTAACTAATATATATTAAGTCATTAATTATTTCTTATTGCAAGATAACATAATGTATATCTATATAGCAATTAAATATCTATTTTCTTGATTTATTCTCAAAAATTAAAACAACTATAACTAAAGGAATCTTATGTAACCAAGAACTAAATCCATGTATAAATATAATAAAAACAATATTTCTTTAATTATGCACTAATATTTTATGCATATAACATTTAAAATCTAATGAGTGTGTGTGTAGGGTCACAAGCAATTTTCTTTGTTATTCCCCCAATCATCCCATCTAGCCCATCCTCTCTGATGATGCTCTCCCTCATCAATATTTGAGGGTAGGATCTATCATAAATCTATTTCACAACAAATAATTAGTTTGTCTAAGTCATCTTATATCAACTAATGATGCAACACTAACAAATATACATCCTCAATATATAGAATAAGAAAATTCAATTGTCACATCATGTAATTTAATCAGCAATATCACTATCCCATTATAGTACATGTCATAAATCTCCTATAAAATCAATAATAATCAGATAATAACCATATTAATCTATGGATTTAAAGGTTATAAATTATAGGGTGAAATCAAGATGTAACAGTTTTTGCATATACAATTAAGATAGAAGGCTACCCTTGGATGATTTTCAAGAGGCCTACGGTCAGCTCGAATGTTTGGACATGTTCCTTGACTTGGTCATCATCCTTAGAATTGATAATTAAGAATTAAATATCATAGGGCTCATGATGGTATGGAATACCAAGGCCTTTGATGTTTTTTTCTACTTGCCCATGTGGATCCTAGTCCCTATGCGATAGTGTAGCTAGTGAGTAATCCTCCCTATACATGTCAACTTCATAGGAATGTTTATGATTTACATAGCACATTTTCCCTATCATGAGGTGGTAACCATGAAAGTTTATCATCTTATTCTTGTGCATATCCTCATCTATTCCCCACTAAAACTTGTAGGCAATTTCTTGCTCTAGTAGTTTGTCAGAAACATACTTGGGCAGGTGTAGGGGTGATACCTTATGATATGTGATCATAATCATAGTGTAGTTTAGGTAAAACTAGTAATCTCCACTAATTAATAGCATATCCATAATGATTTTAGATATCCTAGGTAATGGATATTCATGAATTGACATTCATACCTGGGGGTAGACATCTTCTATAATGTGTATTATGTTTTGAGTGTATGTGTATATGTGCATGAAGGAATAATGATCACATATATAATTCCCTATATATTCTATATGTGGGATTCAAATTTAACCATTATGAACATAAACTATGTTGAGCAAAACATTGATAAATCTTATTATCTTTGTGTAATATCTACTTGTGCAGCCTTGTATTGATTACTTCACCCAGAGCAAATATCAACTCTGAGTTCATAAGTCCAACAATAGAATCCACTCAAGGTGGAGGAATTCAATGTTGGTATAGCCATATAACCTATTCATGAGGTCCATCCTAATATAGATTCCCATCTTTAGTTTGGTCACTAACACAAGCTATTTTTATTTGAAATTGATGGTCTCCCTAAAAACCATCCAATTGCTTAGCATTTTTCTCAATCACTTTTTATTTTTTCCATGAGACTACCCTATGAAAATCATAAGTAGCATCTATAATGGGGAGGGAGAGATACCTTTGAAATACATACCTTAAGATACATGCCATGACTATCTTGTGCTTTAAGTGATACAAGATTCCATCCTCAATCAATTTACCTATAAAGAATAAGTCTCGTAGGAGGTCAATGCATGGTATGACCTCCAACTTTGCTATAGCAAAGTGTAGTCCTTATCATTTGAAGGGGAAGAGTTCTATAGCTAATTTTCATCGATTTGGATTCAAGCTCTCTTTGTCGGTATATGCATCAACCTGGTGAATTACATTCCATAATATTGAATAATTATTGTAGTCATTGTTGAATATTGTATGCTCAAATAATGTAGCCTTGTATTCAGTTGATCCTTGATAAACAATATTTATGGGGATAAGATTCCTTGAAATGTCTTTAATGAGGATGTCATTGATAATTAATTGCATTGACAATGTCTCAGTTTTCAAATTAGTAACTTAGCTTCTCTTGAATGCACTATACACTTGAAACGCTAGTAGATAGGGATTGTTAAGAGGGAGGCAAGTGAGTTTAAAGTTAGATTGGGATAAATTAACATGTCATTTATCTATAATTATTTTATATAGCTTTAGCATTCATTTTCATTTCATGTGCCATTAATTTCCAATGTCTATAAATTTGGTTTGTTTATTCAATTCAAACTTTGCCACTTCATTTGGTGGGTATGCCACATAGGCACTATTGATGCTTAATAAGAGTGCCACATTATTGCTTTTTGATAAGTGTCATTTCATTGTTTATTTTTCTTTGGTTTACTATGTCATGAGGGCTCATGGTAGTTGAGAGTTAGGATATCATGTTAAAAGAGTATTTTCTAGATGAATGAATCTCTCAAATAAAAGTTTCTAGCACTTTTTCTAAAGATCAAAATGAGTTAGAAAAAAGCCCTAAACAATTTATCTAAAGACCAAGATGAGACAAACACTTTTGTTGAACAAAATTTTTGAAGGCCAAAATTCCAAATGTTTCCTCTAAATAATTTGGTCAAATAAATTCTCTAAACACTTTCACTAAAGACCAATTTTGTGGCAAGTAATTTCACCAAAGGTTATTGCTGAACAAATTCTCTAAAAACCAAAATGATTTAAAGTGTAAAACTTATGAAAACATGGGTCCTAAATAATAAATGTCAAAGCCAATCTACAAATAGAAAAATCAAACAATTGTCCCAAACAAAACCTATGAACAAAAAATTTGAATATTAAATTCATACCAAGGTTTATATAAGTGTAAAGTGTTGAAAACTACCAACCATAGGATTTTGAACAAAATTTATGAAGACCAAATCCTACTAAGCATAGTTTTGAACAAAAGTTCCAAAGACCAAATCTTGTTAAGCATAGTTCCAAAAAACTTCATCAAATAAGTTCAATGAGACTAGAATGAGTTGAGACCTATACATACACAACTACTTAATAGCATTAGTAGGTTAGTCTAAATAAATAAAGCATGCTCGTAGGTTTGATGAATATCAAGGTTAGTTCAACACATAAAGCTCTCTCTTTAGAATACTATGAAGATAGGTCGAGACATTTTCATAAAGATAGTGGATCCCTATTCTAAAAAATAATGGGGGTATGTTGGGTAAAAAAAATGGTAACTTACAAATAAAATACTCCTGAGTATTTGAAAAACTATAACCTTTGGTTAATATATTTAGATCAGGCATGAAGCATTCCACAAAGAATATTTGAATCAAACACATAAAGGAGACTCATAACAACCACATCTAAAATACTTACCTTACTCATACCCTGGATATGTGTGTGGGGAAGTGATTCCTTTTAACCTTTTTGTGAGGAATTTCATAGAGACATGGGATAACTATAGGTTTCATTCTGGCTTATAATAAAAAAATATTTGAAAATTAGGGAAGCTCTAGCAATTTTTTTGTCAAATAAGTGTCCATGGCCCTGACAGAGCTACCATGGGTTCCTTATCTTTCCTCCTCTTATATTATTACATGATGCATGATACATTGACCTTATTTCATCATTCAAAATTTTGATCAACTTTGGATTTTTATTTAGGTTTATTGGATCACTATCTATAAGATGCTTTGATCCTTATTTTGCTATATTTTTATTTTATAGAATATTGTTGGAAGAGGGAGAGCAGAAACCATAGTGAGGTGGTGTATATGAAATAATTATTATTTACTAAATTGCCCCTGTTAGATACACCCATATCAATGGTTATTTCCTCAAACAAGTATTAATATGATAGGTGCATTTGATCTAGTGAAAGTGAGAAAACTTTATAAAATGTGTATGCAATACTGAGAACAACCTTTACATCCCTAATTGAAGCATTCAATTGTAGCTTGGTCATGATTAATTTTTATGTTGCATACCTAAATTATGAAAATCTAAGATATAAAGGTTCAAAATCATATAGGTAAATAAGTTGGTATGCATTTTCTTGGTGGGTTTTCCCACAAGTTGATATTTTAGATTTTCAACGTATTATAGGAAGTCCCATGGGTTGGACACTTTCTTGAATATACTAGGGTAAATCAATTATATTTCCATGAGGCAAATAAAAATGTATAATCTAAACAATATGAAACTAAACTATGAAGCAAATTACTAAAAATAAGAAATGCTAATGTAGGAAGTGTTTTTCCCAAAATTTGTCACTCATTTTTGGGACAACATATGAACTATTTTGGTCCTGCAGGCCAAAATTATCTCTTCCCTTCTCAAAAAATGGTTCTGAGCATTCAAATTATTCATTATTCAAGCTTTTTTAGTTAAGGGACTAGTAAGTTCAATAGGTTCAATGGCTTCAATAGGCAATTTCTCACAAAGGAACAAGTTCCCAACACTTAGGCAATTTCAAGATTGGTTCAATGCCTCGGTTCAACCAAAAATGTTCATCGGCAAACTTCAAAGAAAGGATTGAACCATTGAACCATTGAACCCCACTTCCAAAAATGTTCAACGAGTTCAATGGGTTTGAAGAGATCAAAAGACTTAGAAGAAAAGAAGGCTTTGAAGAACAAAGGAATGAACCGTTGAACCATTGAACCTTGAACCAAAATGGTTCAACGGGTTCAATGGGTTCAAAGAGATCAAAAGACTTAGAAGAAAAGAAGGCTTCAAATGCAAGATTGAACTATTGAATCATTGAACCAAGGTTGGTTCAATCGATTGGTTCAAAGGAGTCCCCCAAAGCCAAAAGGGCAAGTACCCTTGCGGAGGGTAGTGAACAAAAGGCAGGTGCCCTTGTAGAGGGAAGGGAACATTTGCTCAAAGATCAAAGAGAAGGCTGAAAGGGAAGATTTCCTTCGAACTTTTCATCTGATGAAATTACCAAGTAAAGGAACTGAAAGAATTCCTTCGAAAATATTTCCCATGGAAGAATTTCACAAAGGCAAATCCTTCGGATAAAATGTCTGAAGGAATTCCTTCAGACATTTTGTTTGAAGGAAATCTTGCTTTACCTTATTCATTTTTCTGCCAGGCTTTTGATCATTGAAATAAAGGAAAAGGCTACCTAAAGAATCCAGAAGGGTGGGTACCCTTGTGGGGGGCTCTTGGCACCAAGAAAATGGACCTTTCTCAAAGACCCGAAGGGACACCTTCTCTTCAGGGTGTTCTAAAGACATAAAGCTAAAGGAATTTCAAGGCTTCAAAGGGACTTAGAAAAATAAAGGAATCAATGGAACAAAGAATGAACCGATTGAACCTTGAACCAAAAGAGTTCAAAGTTCAATGGTTCACAAGTTCAACAGTTCAAAGGAAGCTCCAGACAAAGGAAAGAAGCAGAAGATTCCATAGACTAGTTCAAAGAGATGGTTCAGCCAAAGAGCAAATAAGTGAATGAACCAAGGAAGTGATGGAACAAAGGAACTGATAAAGACCACCTGAACCATTGAACTATTGAACCAATGAATTTTCAAAGGTTTAAAGGTTCATGGTTCAATATGGTTCAAATAACCAGCAACCATTGACGTCCCCACGGACGTCAAATTTAAGGTAATGAAATATCTATTGATATTAAAATGTGGCACAAAACTTAAAAAATAAACCAAGTGACTAGCTGAAGAGAGAGCTCGAGAGCTCAAATTGCTACAGGGAAGAGAGAACAATACAAAAAGATCAGAAATATCTATAAGAGAGTTATTTCCAGTAGATGAAATAGTCCACCAAGTAGAATTCTAAGCACACCAAATCAAGGACGTGGCCTATTTTTCTTCATGAAGTAAAGGCAAAGTGGATAGATGCACAAATAAGAAGTAAAGGACTTAGCAGCCTACACTTTGGAGGAGACATCTGAAAAGAATTAGCATGCCACAGTTAAGGCTGATGCACTGTTCCAAGCATGGTCCCTTGATAGAATTGAAAATGCATTCAAGGCAATAAATGCAATGTGGGCCATTCCATGGAACAAAGCACCAAGCCTTTCTTGGCTGCTATATAGTATAATTCCTTGTTTTATGCAAAAGAGATCTCTCCATTATAGAAGCAAAACTCTACCCAAATTGAAAGGCAATTATTGAGACTTTGAGCTCAGATTATTGATCATATTACTTTATCTGAATGAGAAAGTAAGTTACTTTCAGACTTTGTGTTGTTATGTCTTGTGTTATTTTAAGAAATGTTTCTTATGTCCATTTCCTAGGAGCATTCTTGTTTATTTAATTTAAGAAGCAGAACTAGTGGAAGTAATCAGGAAGGTGTCCTGAAACCAATTGTGGAAAGACTTTGTGTTGTCACAATTGTCTTTAGTGTATTTTTAGTTTCTTTTTTTGTAAAGGATCTTGGGATGACTTTGTGCCCCCATTATCTTTCGTATTTCACTCTTTAGGTAGTTGAGGTGGAAACTTTGTGCTACACCTCATTTTGCTAGTTATTGTGCCCTTATTACCTGTTGGTTACCCACCATAAAGAACTCATGTGCCCTACTATAAGACCACTTCTAAAAGAAGAGAAGTACCTTTAGTATTATCACCAAGATTTCTCCTTTGTCTATGAACATCATCTCTGAAAAAAGAGAGATTGATGGTGTAGTCTTACCCCTAAGTGTTATTTTCTATTTATATATATAGTATATAGCTTCTCATATTTATACAGAACCTCCCCTTAATGAGAGGAGATATTTGTCCACCTCTGATGTGGTAAACTTGCACATTTAGCTAACCAATCTCCCTATGCTATGGTTAAAGAGACCTATTTTGCTCATCAATTAGCTGGTGACAAAATATTCACCCAAAAAAAATTTGGTGACTCTGCTAAGGAAGAGCGCATTGATGAAGCCTCAAGCTTCAAGCTAAAGCAAAGCTAGTTCTTTCCCATTTTTATTCTACAATCTGGTAACTCCACACTATACTATAAGTCAAAGAACCCAAGGTGTTGTTGACCCTATTTTTGAGCTAATGTAGCAAGGCAATTTTAATTTTTTCCCTCCCTAACTTCAAGTTCAACGATCCAGGAGTGTTCCTCCTACCCATACCAGGTCACCAACACAAGGTAGAGCTTCTTTTTCTATTGTTAGCAGAGCTTTCCCTATACATACTCCACCTATATTTGTTAGCCCCCTTTTCCATAATCAAATCATGGTAGTTCAAGGCCCTCAGGGTAACTCTTTCGGCCCATTCAATTTAACTCCACCTCTACATGAGCTTCCACGCAGTTCAAGGAATAATTTTCCTAAATTCTTTGGTGATGGGAGAGTTCATCTTGATGAACATATTTCTACCTTTAGCATAACCTATGGTGTGATAGGAATGGAGTAAGAAGACGTAGCAGTCAGGCTATTTGTGGAAACATTGCAAGGTGCTATTGCAGACTAGTTCTAACATCTACAAGCCCAAACTGTGACCGACTGGAACACTCTTAAAGCTAAATTTGAAGCCAAGTTCAAGCTTGTAGAAGATGTGCATGCTTTGCTAGCCTAGCTCACATAGATGAAGAAGGAACCTCATGAACCTATGAAGGACTTTATTCCCAAGTTTGACAAGCTGAGGAATCAGATTCCTATAATTGCTCAACCAACACCTGAGAACCTTAAATACTTCTTCATCAACTCACAGCTACCTGAAGTGAGTTTTCTATTGAGACAGGTTGGCCACATAGACCTTGCTACTACTCAATATTTGGCTACTGAGGTAGAAGATGACCTTATCTTGGTAAGAACGATAAGGAGAGATCCTAACAAAGGTAAATCCTCTTCATCTTCTGAATACTCACCTACAGTCACCACTGATCCAATGGTGCAAAAGCTAGAAAATGAGTTGCTAGCTCTTAGAAAGCAAATGGCGTAAGGGATGTCATCTACTCCTTCATACAGATATATACCAAGGAGGACATTCCCCAATTAGTCATACCAAGGCCATGCTACCAAGAATCAAGGGTAGCCAATCGTCTTCCTCCCCCTCAAGGGAAATTGGCCATTGAAGCACCTCCAACCACTTCAGTAGTTAGATATCTTGAAGCAAAATCAGATTTCACCTTCTAGCCTGAGTTAAACCTAGAAGATGATGTTAATCTCTTCATAGAGGGAGAAGAAGAATTAATTGGTAACTCCAACATTGGTTTCTTGAATTACCAAGATAAACCCAAAAGTGAAGGTAAAATAGTTGATGGAATATATGCTATATTCACCTGGTCCAAGAACCAATCAGCCTAACAAGCTGATAAATAAAAAATAGAGGAGTGAACTCAACCATCAATTTCAATTGCTAAACAAGGAACCACTCTGCCTTTCTAGCTAAAGGACCCGGTGATTGTAAGAAAGGTAAGTACATCAAATATCCCTACACCTTCTACTTCAAATTCACAGACTAGTCTTCCTCCTTCCAAAAACCAAAAGGATGAACTCCCATCCTCTGTTCCTAGTTCATTTCAAATATTTGACATAATTAACCATATAAAGAAAAACAAAATTCAAATGTCTAAATTTGAATTCCTGCAATCCAACCTTGATCAGTTGGATAAGTTGGTTCAATGTGTAAATAACTAAGCCATCCCTGTAGGACAAGCAATTTTGAAGGTAACTCGTGATCCCCCCAAGAACACATCCACTAGGAATAACCTTGTCATTACTCCTCCTGCTATTCCTGGGAGGATTGAACCATTTTATGTCTCCTTGTTGATAAATGGACACTAACTAAACAATTACATCATAGATTATGGTGCATATGACAATGTCATGCCTACCAAAGTGGTAGAATCCCTTAGTCTCACACTGACTAAGACATTTGGAAGATGTTTCTCCATGGAGAATAAACAAGTGCCACTATTGGGACAAATTAAAGATGCCCAATTTGCATTTACAGCCTTCCTAGATAAGAGAATCAAGATGACTGTCTTAGTGGCCAATGTCCCAACATCATACAGCATCCTTCTTGGGCAAAATTTTTGTAAGGATGTTGGTGGTGAATAAAGCATGGACTTATCCAAGGCAAGAATCTTAGTCAAAGGTGTTATTCAAAGATTGCTCCCTGAGAAGTAAGCAAAATATGTGGTCACTCAAATATATGTGCTTGAAGCTCAAATTCTATTTGAGTCTTCAGGCATGGGTAATTACTTTTTATCTATGGAGGAAGTACATGAAAAATCTGGTGAAATTCTTGAATGTGTCAACCTAAAAATTGGTTTAGATGGAATAGCAAAAGAATTGGTGGAGCACAGTGTAAGTGTAGAAGAATCTCCCCCTCCAAATGAAGAAGAGTCTAAGGAAAAATTAGTGTCTTATGAGGTATGGATTCTAGAATTTGATGGTAGCTGCTCCTCTACCAGTTCAAGAGATGGGATTGTGTTCATATCTCCTTAAGGAGATATTTTTCTTTCTTCATATAAGTTGTAGTTCAGCAACACCAACAACACAATTGAGTATGAATCTCTATTGCTTGGATTGAGGGCTGCTCAAGACAAAGGCATCAAACTCCTTTATGCCAAAGGAGATGCTGAACTGGTGTTTTGTTAGGTAAGGAACTTGTATCAAACTAAAAATGAGAGATTGTGTCACTACCACAATTTAGTCTGGGATAAAATTGAAAGCTTTGATGCTTTCAGCATCTCTGCTATACTCAGGGAATTCAATGACCGAGTTGATGCATTGGCTATTTCAGTAACTCTATTACTTCCTCACCCTAATTTTAAGAGAGACAAGTACACTATTGAACTAGTCTTTCAACTAAGTGTGCCTGACAATGCTAATCATTGGCAAGTGTTCAATGGTGACAACTAAATCATTACCTTCTTGGAGCAAAAAGATAGCTTTAAACAGCTTCATTTTGAAGGCAATGACCCTCAAAAACGTAAACCAGCCCCTAAATCAAGTTCAGATGTAGGTGAAGAATTCTTGCAACTTAAAGAAATAAAATCTCAAAAGGCCTAGTTTCTCTTGAGAAGTTGTTTGACAAACACGACAAGTTCATCAAATAGCAGCAAATGGATTCAAGCTCCTCCTAGGAGTTTGATCAAATAAATCTAGGTACCAAAGAAAATCCCAAGATGGTGAACATTAGGAAGTGCTACATTTAGGAAGAGAAATTCAAGTTCACTACTCTGCTTCACTAGTACATAGATGTTTTGGCATCTCCTATGATGATCTAAAATCACTCAAGCATAAAGAAATTCACCATGAGATTTCTCTCAAGAGTGATTCAATGCCCTACAAGCAAAAATCTAGGCAGTATAATCTAAAGATATCAGGTACTATTCTATCTAAAATATAGAAAATGTTGAATGTTAGGATAATTTTCTCAATCCATCATTCCTCATGAATTGCCAACATAGTACCTATGAGGAAGAAGAATGGTGAAATTCACCTCTGTGTGGATTTTAGAAACTTGAATCAGTCATCCTTAAAGAATAACTATCCTCTGCCTATCATGGATTAAGTTCTTCAGATGGTGACCGGTTCAGAGATGTTATCAATGCTAGATGGCTTCTCAAGATACAATCAAGTTGAAGTTGGTGAAGTAGACCAGCATAAGACTGCCTTCACCATGCCTTGGGGCACCTTTGCATATCAAAGAATGCCATTTGGCCTGATAAATGTTGGCACCACTTTTCAGAGAGCAATGGACCTTGCTTTAAAAGATAAAATAGGTAAGTTCCTTGAAGTATACCTAGAATATTTAATAGTCTTTTCCAAGCATCACCTTGATCATGTGCACCACTTACAATAAGTGTTGGAATGATGCCGCCAGAATGGTATTTCTCTAAATCCCAAGAAGTCTATTTTTTGGGTAATGAAAGGAAAACTTCTCAGACACATTGTACCCTGAGAAGGCATAAAGATTGACTCAAACAGAGTCAAGTCCATCTAGGAGCTTACCCTACCTACAAGTAAGACTATAGTTCACTCTTTCTTCAAAAAAGTGAATTTTTTATGAAGATTCATCCCCAAGTTTATTGAGAAGACTCGCCATATTGTAAACATTCTGAAGGGAAAGGCCACCTTCAACTGGACTGAAAAAGGCAAATTGGTGTTTCAAAATATCAAGACTGTTATTGCCCATGCCCCAATTTTGGTTTGTCTAGATTATACCAAAGATTTCACCATATACAGTTATGCTTCTGAGCACACACTTTTAGCAATTCTAGTTCAATAGAACCAAGAAGGTGTGGAATCTCCTACTTCTTTCATGAGCTGTCCTCTCAAAGCTCATGAGCTAAAGTACTCAAACATTGAGAAGCATGCTTATGCAGTGGTAAAGGTAGTGAAGCATTTCCACTTTTACATCTTGAATTCCACGTTACTACCCTAGTTCCTGATACCATAGTTAAATCCATATTAACTCAGTAGGAGTTTGGAATGAAAAGAGGTAATTGGATTGCTAAAATCTAGGAGTTTGATCTAGTCATCAAATCAATGAAGCTGGTGTGGGAAAGGGGCCTATGCCAATTTATTGTTGACAACAGACCAAAATAAATAGAGCATAGAGAAGAAAAAATTGAAGACATGCCAATAGTCCTCTTTGTCTTTACCACAAATGAGTGGTATTCAAATATTGCTCATTTCCTTACTTATGGTGAGTGTCTTGCTCACCTGTCTCATAAAGAAAGGAGGACTGTCAAGTTAAAAGCTGCTAATTATTTCTTGTGGGACAACGGCCTGTTTAAGAGGAGCCTTGATGGAGTGTTCCTTCGTTGTGTGGATAAAGAGCAGCAGAATTAACTTTTGAAGTCTTTCCATAATCTAGCCTATGGAGGACCTTTTTCTACTCTTATGACTGCCCATAAGATTCTGTGAGCTAGATATTACTAGCCTACTCTATTTCAAAATGCATACAAATGGGTACGAAGGTGTGAACTATGCCAACAGTTTGTTGGAAGACCCAAGTTAGCTGCTTTGCCTCTCAAGCTAGTGGTAATAAAAGAGCCATTTCAACAATAGGAAATCAATTTCATTGGTGCTATAAACCCATCTTCAAGTGTTGGACATGATTATGTCCTCATAGCCATAGATTACTTCACCAAGTGGGTGGAAGCTATTCCAACCAAGCATGCTACTTCAGAAGTAGTGTGCGATTTCCTCAAGGAGAACTTTATTTCCAGGTTTGGGGTCCCAACCAAGATTGTCACAGACAACATAGCTTGTTTCTCTTCCCAGGAGATTACTCAGTTCTATTTTTACTATGGGATTACCCTCTCCCACTCTTTTGATTATTTTCCATAAGAGAATGGCCAAGTTGAATCAAACAACAAGAACCTAGTGACTATCATCAAGAAGCTCGTAAATGATAACTAATGAACATGGCATAAAGCATTGGTTGATGCTTTATGGGTAGATAGAATTACACCCAAGAGGGCAATTGGTATGTCACCTTTCCAACTTCTTTATGGTCTCAATGCTGAAATACCAATCACCCTAGAATTGCCAGCATTAAAATTGGCTAAGGCAGTCGAAGATCAGACATATGAAAGCTCCATCGATAAGAGGATCATGTGCTTGACTGAGCTAGATGAGCAAGAACTATGGTAGTGGATTGAATTACTATGCATCAAAGTCTTGTGAAGAATCTCTTCGACCAAAAAGCAAAAAAACATGATTTTTAGATTAGAGATCAAGTCCTGTTGTGGAACAAGAGAAGAGAACCAAAGGGAATGCATGGGAAATTCAATTTTATTTGGAGAGGCCCATTTACTATCCATCAACTCAATCGTAAAAACAATTTCATGTTGAAGTATCAAGATGGCACACCCTTTTCTCTACCTCACAATGGGCAGCATCTAAAGCACTTCAATTTCTGAATCATCAAATAAGATCATTTGTACATATGTATATTTGTATAGTCTTTAGTTCTATTTTGTGTTGTTCATTTTCATTTTTTTGGCACCTTTCTTTTTGGGTAGCATGACTCCATAGCCCAATGGCATACTTAAAGGCACTGGAGATTTTGGTTTCTACTCCCCTCAGCTATTCCAAGTTTTCCACTGAAGAAAGTTCCCCAACTAGAGCCAGCTATAATTTCTAAATTTTGTTACTCATTTTTGAGACAACATATGAACTATTTTGGTTCTGTATGCCAAAATTATCTCTTCCCTTCTCAAAAACTTATTTTGAGCATTCAAATTCTTCATTATTCAAGCTTTTTTAGTTAAGGGACTAGCAGGTTCAATAGGTTCAATGGCTTCAATAGGTGTGTTCTCACAAAGGAACAAGTTCTCAACACTTAGGAAATTTCAAGATTAGTTTAACACCTCAGTTAAACTAAAAATATTCATCGACAAGCTTCAAAGAAAGGATTGAACCATTGAACCCCGCTTCCAAAAAGGTTCAACGGGTTCAATGGGTTCAAAGAGATCAAAAGACTTAGAAGAAAAGAAGGCTTCAAAGAACAAAGGAATGAACCATTGAACCGTTGAACCTTGAACCAAAATAGTTCAATGGTTTTAACAAGTTCAATGTGTTTAATGGGTTCAAAGAGATCAAAAGACTTGGAAGAAAAGAAGGCTTCAAATGCAAGATTGAATCATTGAACCAAAGTTGGTTCAATCGATCGGTTTAATAGATTGGTTCAAAAGAGTCCCCCAAAGTCGAAAGGGTAAGTACCCTTGTGGAGGGTGGTGAATGAAAGGCAGGTGCCCTTGTAGAGGGTAGGGAACATTTTCTCAAAGATCAAAGAGAAGGCCAAAAGGGAAGATTTCCTTCAAACTTTTTGTTTGAGGAAATTACCAAGTAAAGGAACTGAAAGAATTCCTTCAAAAAGATTTCCTACAAAAGAATTTCACAAAGGCAAATCCTTCAGACAAAATGTTTGAAGGAATTCTTTCAAACATTTTGCCTGAAGGAATGATCAAAAGGCCGACAGAAAAGCAAGTAAGGCAAAGGAAGATTTCCTTCAGACAAAATGTCTGAAGGAATTCCTTCAAATATTTTGTCTAAAGAAAATGAAGGAAAAGGCCACCTGAAGAATCCTGAAGGGTAGGTACCCTTGTGGGGGGCTCTCGGCACCAAGAAAATGGACCTTTCTCAAAGACCCGAAGGGACACCTTCCCTTCGGGGTGTTCTAAAGACATAAAGCTAAAGGAATTTCAAGGCTTCAAAGGGACTTAGAAAAATAAAGGAAGCAATGGAACAAAGAATCAACTAATGAAATGATTGAACCTTAAACCAAAAGAGTTCAAAGTTTAATGGTTCATAGGTTTAATGATTCAAAGGAAGCTCTAGACAAAGGAAAGAAGCGAAAGATTCTAGAGACCAGTTCAAAGAGATGGTTCAACCAAAGAGCAAAGAAGTGAATGAACCAAGGAAGTGATGGAACAAAGGAACTGATAAAGACTGCCTGAATCATTGAACTATTGAACCAATGAACTTTCAAAGGTTCAAAGGTTCATGGTTCGGTATGGTTCAAACAACTAGCAACCATTGACGTCCCCGTGGACGTCAAATTTAAGGTAATGAAATATCTGTTGATCTTCAAATGTGGTACAGAACTTAAAAAATAAACCAAGTGACCAGCTGAAGAGAGAGCTCGAGAGCTCAAATTGCTATAAAGAAGAGAGAAAAATACAAAAATATCAGAAATATCTATAAGGGAGTTATTTCCAATAGGTTAAACAATCCACCAAGTAGACTTTTAAGCACACCAAATCAAGGACACAGCCTATTTTTCTCCATGAAGTAAAGGCAAAGTGGACAACTACACAAATAAGAAGGAAAGGACCTAATGACCTACACTTTGGAGGAGACATATGCGATGAATTAACATGCCACAGTTAAGGTTGATGCACTGTTCCAAGCATGGTCCCTTGACAGAACTGAAAATGCATTCAAGGCATTAAATGCAACATGGGCCATTCCATGGAACAAAGTGCCAAGCCTTTCTTGGCTGCTATATAGTGTAATTCCTTATTTTATTCAAAAGAGATCTCTCCATTATAAAATCAAAACTTTGCCCAAATTGAAAGGTGATTACTGAGACTTTGAGCTCAAATTGTTGATCATATTACTTTATCTGAATGAGAAAGCAAATTACTTTCAGACTTTGTGTTGTTATGGCTTGTGTTATTTTAAGAAATTGTTCTTATGTCCATTTCTTAGGATCATTCTTATTTATTTAATTTAAGAAGCAGAACTAGTGGAAGTAATCAGGAAGGTGTCTTGAAACCAATTATGGAAAGACTTTGTGCTGTCAAAATTGTCTTCAGTGTATTTTTAGTTATTTTCTATGTAAAGGATCTTAGGATGACTTTGTGCCCCCATTATCCTTCGTATTTCACTCTTTGGGTAGTTGAGGTGGAGACTTTGTGCTACACCTCATTTTACTGGTTATTGCACCCTTGTTACCTGTTGGTTACCCACCAGAAAGAACTCATGCACCCTGCTACAAGACCACTTCTGAAAGAAGAGAAGTGCCTTCACTATTATCACCAAGATTTCTCCTTTGTTTGTGAACATCATCTCTAAAAAAAGAGAGATGGATGGTGTAGTCTTACCCCTGAGTGTTATTTTCTACTTATATATATAGTATATAGCTCTTCATATTTATAGGGAACCTCCCCTTAATGAGAGGAGAGATTTGTCCACCTCTGATGTGGTAAACCTACACATTTGGCCAAACAATCTCCCTATGATATGGTTGAAGAGACCTATTTTGCTCATCAATTAGCTGGTGACAAAATATTCACCCAACAGGAAGTAGGGAATATACTCTATGAAAGCAAATAAATATATTCTAATAAACTATTAATTCTATTATATTTCTACTCTTACCACCACATATATTGTTACTTAGGTACATCCCTAAATGGTACAGCCAAGAAGTAATGCTTCAAAAACTATCCATTTACTATATATGTCATTTCGTTACCTTAGAGTCCCTCAAATGGAAAGCATTGTTACCCAAGATCTCTAAATTTTGATAAGTTCCAATCCATAATGGGGTAAACTTGTCATGATGTCCTTTATTTTCATTATATTTATCCGATAGAAGCACCAATTCTCTTCTATCAAACCACCTTTTTACTATGTCCTTATGTTTATTAAAATTATATAAGGCCTCAGAGGTCTTTGAGTCTTCCATTTCTATTATATCTAGTAATCAAGACTCCACCTTGTCACTTCGTTCCATGTATTCATACATAAATTAATATGTTGGAAATTTAAGCATAATTGGTAAAATAAGTTATCATTCATACACCAACAAGTAAGATGAGGCCTTGAGGGCTTGCTTGTATCTTGTTTGATCAGCCCATAGTGCATACTTTAGTGGATTGTGCCAATCTATAGGTTTGTCTATTGTTCACTTGCTAATGGCATCAATTAGGTTCTTTTTTATTGATTCAACTTATCCATTTCCTTATAGGTAATGGTTGGATGATTACCTGATGGTGATTCAATTATCATGGGCCCATTCAGTGAATTTAGTTGATTAGAATGTTAGTTTATTGTCATAAAATATAGAAATGGGGGTACCAAATTTAGTTGTGATATTTTCCTCTATAAATGTGATTACATCTTATGTTTTGTAATGCTTTGTAGCTATGACTTTGATCCATCATGTACAATAGTCTGCAGTAGGGAGTAAAAACTTATGGTCAGCTAAAGAATTGAGGTTAATAACCCCAATAAAGTCCAAGCCGCATCAAGAGAATAGTCTCCTTTCAGTAACAAGTAGAGGCATTATTGTGTGTACTTCTCTTTTCACTTGGACTTGGCATTCATGGAAATTTCTAATGTTAAATGTGCATCTTTAAAGACTATTGGCCAGTAATAACCCATTCTAAGGATTTCATGGGTCATGGTGTTTCTAAAGGGATGACCACTACCTAACTTCTAGTGTAAATTTTCCATAATTTTTTGAGTTTTTTCTTGTGATACATATCTCAGGTAGATGCCCTCATAATTTCCTTCTCTAAAGGATCCCTTTTCTAATCATGTAATGAGACACTTTAAGTCTCAAATCTCTCCTTTGTTCTATTTTGAATTATGGAGAGCAAGTACCTATGAGTAAGTATTGAATAACGTCAGTTACTTGGTTTTCACAAACCTCTTCAATAGTGATGCATAGGTCAGGCTCAACCATGAGCTGAATGATGCATTGACCTCTAAAAATCTTGGTAAACTTTATTTTTAATTCAAATTCCTATAGTTTCACCATCCATTTTCCTTTACATTCTCCCAATTCATTTTTCCCCAAAGTGAGCTTAACAGTAGGATCCATTACAATGGTGATGGTCTTGTTCTTCAAGCTGTAATGTCAAATTTTATTTACTACTTTGACAATGGAAAAGATATGTTTATCTATCATGGAATACCTAAGATTTGTCCCCTTCAATTTTGTGCTCATGAATGCACTAGGATGTTTGCTTTCATCTTTCTTTTGGGTGAACATAGTGGCAATAGTATGTACTAAAGTGAATGAATACAAGAAGAAGTCTTTAGTGAAGTTTGGACTTATCAATATAGGGGCATGAGATGTTACATCATTAATGTCTTGAAAATATTTTTATGCCTCTGCTATCCATTCCACTCTATCATCTTGCTTGAGCATCATATTTAGATGTCTAAAAATTTATACAAATCCTGATATAAACTTTTTCATGAATTTTATCTTACCATAGAAAGATTTGAATTCCTTCTTGCTATTTGGGAGTGTAATTTTTGATATACTTTGAATTCTATCTAGGTCAATTATGATTTCATCTTTGGTGATGATGTGACCCAAGAGATTGCTTTTTATGACATCAAATATGCTCTACTTGGGGTTTAATAAAATGCTAAACCTTTTATATCTTTCAAGTATTGACTGTAGGTGATCTATGTGATCAGTCCTTTTTGAGAAAATTGTGAGATTATAAATTTACCTATCATCCCTTAGAACGCATGGTCCATAACTCATTAAAAGGTGGCACCTACATTAATTAACCCAAATGGCATACTATTGTACACATAATTACCCCACTTCATGGTGAATGTAGTCTTCATTTTATCCTCTAACTCTACCAACACCTAGTTATATCCTAAAAACCCATATAAAAAGGACATCATTCTTGAACTAATCACTATCTAGATGACCTCATCAAGGGATGGTAACAGATAATTATCTTTTTTAGAATCTTTATTTAATTTTTTTAAATCAACACAGAGTCTAATTTCCCCACTTTTATTCATGATTAGAACTAAATTATCCACCTAGATATAATTTTTGATAGGGAAAACTATTTATGCACTCAACAACTTTCCACTTTCCTCTAAATAAGAGGTTCCAGGATATGATTTACTAGCCTTTGTCTTTACCTTAATAGGTTGTGGTCTAACTTTAGTGGGATTGTATTGATGATGACCCTTGGGTTTAAAACCTTTAAGTCTTCGTATGTCCATACAATCACATCTTTATATTAGGTGACTAGATTTTTTACCCTTTGCCTTTCCTCTAGAGTGCAGCTGAGACCAATGTTAACATAGCATGGGTCATATTTATCTCCTGGGTTATCCCTTTTGAATTCAAATTCATTTACTTTTGGTTGATTTTGATGTTAAGCTTGAAGATCCATATCAAACATCCTTTCTAAGGAAACCATTCCTAGAGGGAGGTAATTTTCCTTTAGCTGAATGACTCCTTCTTCCCCTAATTGCTCTTGGAATAGGTAACTAATCTCCTTGTCATCAATGATTTGAGACTCAAATTGCCCTAAGTTAGTCAAGAACTAGATGATCTATTGGGCATCATAAAAGACTTGGAAATTTTTTGTGTTTTTAGGAATAGATGGATAAGGTACTAACTTAAGGGAGAATCTTTGTACCTTAGATTCTTGAAGAGGTGCCAAGTTGAAAACTAAAGTAGCCAGTGAATATGTAGCCTGATTATGCTCTCTAAGAATAACCACTATATTAAAGGCTTCAAAAGAATCAATTGAATCCTCAGTTTTGTGTTTGTACCTCTTTAAGTATGATAACTTGCACTGGTATTTATTTTTTACTTGATTGACTTCTAATTCTAAATCTCAATAAATTAGTAGTTGTTTGACATTATTTTTTAGAGTAAAATACAATCCTAAAACTAGTGCCTCATATTCCACTCTATTATTAGTGCAAGGGAACTATAATCTATTTGCTTCAAATTATTTCTTGCCCTATGGCTCCACCATTTCAACACCAATGCTTGATCTTTACTTGGATCTTTCACCATCAAGTGGAGAGTCCATAACCAGGAAGGTCCTTAGACTTCTAATTAGTACACCTTGTGTTTTGTAGTATAGGTATAAATCCCAAAATTAATAAATTTATAACTTATTCATTTTTTTATTGTATTCATTAATTGGGTGTGTCATCCTTGGCTCCCTATCAATTTGAATCTAATTTGAAACACCTTTCCATGGTAACCAAATGTGAGATAAGTCCATTACTACATACCCATTCAATGTCTTGGACCAGTCTCTACTAAAGAAGAGTTTGTATCCTTTCTTAGTATCCACTACAAGTATGTCAATTGTCATTTGTACTCATGGCTCGAATTTTAATTGGATGCATATATCATTCAATTTACCTATTATAAGCACCACTATTTTATCTAGCTATGAAACCATCCTCTTTAATGGGCTTGGAATCAAACCCAGCTTTTGGCAAATTAAATTTGGCATCACCATGGCTGAAGCTCCAGAATTGACTAATAAATTATGGATGTTCTTTTTAAATTCTCAAATAGTCAATAAGAAAGGTGGAATTTCTATTAGCTTTTATATCTGACATTGGTGTGAGTAGCCTTTATCTTTTCTGCAATTGTCTTGCCCATAATAGACCTCCAAAGGAGCTCCTTTTGTTTGGTAATCTGAGCCAATTCATGAAGAGTGATTTTGGATTTAATATTATTCATGTCTTCAAAAATTTTATACCCTCCTTTTCTTTGATCCTCTTTATTTTGGGGCTATTCAATCCCTCATAAGGGAGGTGGATTATTGTCACCCCTTAGATTCAATGTAATAGTGGTGTTGTTCGGAGGAATAGAAATTATGAAGGTTTGATCTTTTCTTATATTATAATTTACCTTTTGTTACTATGTAAATGCATGTATTTCATTAGATTTATCCTATAGTTCATTGTCATCTTCACCTAGGAAAAAAGACTTGTGCATTTCAAATACCATTATGATATTTGAAGAACTAGTTTTTAGGCGGAACTTTGGTGAATTATTCATCAAGTCTTAACTTACCTTTTCCCTTTAGAAGATCTAAAATGATGCATAAAATTATATGTATTCAATTTCATCATGCTATGATGTATTATGGACTTTACACCAATTAGGTAGAGTCATTTATACTACATTGATTTCTGGTAATTTGTTGGGTTTTTGCTTTGTATTATTTGTAGACCAATTAAAGGGTTTATTTTATCTTTGAAACCCATAATTATACTTATTATTCTAGCTAGTAGTGTTACCCATATTCTTCTGCATGTTCAGGAAGTTATTACTTAATTTTTGGACCATTATTTGTATGGAATCTAGTTTTGCTTTAGTAGAATCATCTCCTTATGCAACTATAGTATTAGAGGGAATTGAATGTTGGTTATGTTGATGACTATTAATATTTACCTAATTTTTCATATATCCATAGTTATGAATGGGTGTTTATTGCATTAGAGGAGGTAGCACATATAATTGATTCTGGTTGAATTCATGCACATTTTGATTACATGAGGGACTAGATTTAGGGCTAGAAAACCAGCATTGATATTGGGAGTGCTTGGTACTTGAGGATTCAGGTGTCTATCAATATTGATAGCCTCTTCATATGCTAAAGCCAAATTTATGGCAATATAATCTCTTCATATGAAAACTATAGTGATTGGGTCTAAGGCATTTTTATACATCTCTAACACCAATGCTTCATTTGGTTTATACTGTAGACTAAGCCAAGTGTACATCTTTTGGAACCTCACACTAAAATACTAAATTAGCTCATTAGGCTCCCTCTTCATGCTGGTGAAGTGTTAATACACCATTCTAGGGATAGTAACTTATCCAAATTAGGTAATAAATGTCCTAACATGCATTCTAAGAAGTGATTGCGTTCTCTTGAAAGTTAAGGTAGCAATCATAGGTAGCATCCTACAATGTAAATAGGAAAAGCTTGCATGCAACATTTTCATTAGTAACATTCATTAATGTCAAATCAGCCTTGAAGGACTTGATGTATTCCTCTATAGTTCTTCCTCTTAAAGGGGAGAAAGAAGATAGATGTTTATCTAGGTTCCTAGGCAAATTATCCACATCTCTTGGGATGGTAATGGTAAATCCAACTAACCAAGGTTATTGTTGGGACATAAGATGATTGATGGGATGAATATTTCTTATTGGAGATGGTGTTCTAGCTTGAGGTCTATTGGGAACAACTAATAAATATCTAAGCCTTTGATGTGATGATAAGGGGGAAACCAAAAGACTAGTTTGGGACCTAAACCTCGTAACTCTCTTAGGTGTCTCCAATGCAACTCAAACATAGGGGATAACCTCTCACTAAGGAAGTCACACAAGTGGCCCTATTTATAGCACCAACTTATTATTCTAATGTGGGTCTTGGGTACATCCCCAAGTTTAATGAGGTAGCCTCTAACATTTTAGGATCTTAATGGAGGCAAACTCCACTCCAAGGCATGAGTTATAGGTATGGGTTAAACAACCTTGTGGTGGAGTAGCAGGCTAAGCATGCAGGTTGTTAACCAAGTTTGCTTGTAGTGAAATGAATCCTAGTAAATAAATCAAAACCTAAGTGACTTGGATGGGTGGTGGTATTTATTCTAGAGTGGGTAGGTCTTAATCAAATAAACTTCAAAAGGAGGAAGGGTAGAGTATAAAATAAAGTTATATGATCTCAAGGGGTCACTTCATAGGCTAGTTCCTTTGTAGATGAGTGTTTCTATGACCAATGCTTATTGTTTGTAGTTATTGCACACTCACAGGAAAACATAATTAACCAGTCTTGGGGAAATGGTATAGGTAACTTAGTGGTCTCAACTAAAGGTTTCTCCCTTTAGGAGTTGTTATTGCACACCCTTAGTTGGGAGATTGTATCTCAAACCAAGAATATGTCTAAGGTAGTTGTGGCACACACCTATAAGACTATACCAAAAAAAAAATACTCATGCACACTTCAAAATATTAACACAGTTTAACCAATTGCTTAAAATCAATGAAATCTAATAATTTTCAATCACTTTTACACATCTAAGATTAGCATACATTAATGATAAAAACCAAAATTATCTATAGATTTTGCACATTTCAAATTATTGAATTAATACAACCAAGAAAATAAAACCTTGATAATGTAGATATGGAAGGAAAAAACACTGACACAGTTGCATGACAATCAAAATTGATTTCTTCATATATTAATAAAAACTTTTAACCTTTTGGAATGTGTAATTACATGAATATATAGACTTGGGGAGGGGTCCCCTTATCCTCCAAGTCCATGCAAACTCATAGTTACATTGCGCAATTATAACCTCAGTTCTATTTTTAGCATTAAAATTACATGTATGCATGTTCACATTTGACTATAACTACATTAAAATAAGTCAGCCTATATAATGTAATGCAAAATGTACATGCTTACAAATAATTTAAGTATTTTTTACATTTATGTGTTAAGTACAAGTAAATTATACGTATAAGGATTAGTTCTAGTTGCATATCTACATACAAAACTAGCCTTCAACTAAGGCTGGCTAGGTGATTGCATGGCATTGTTGGTTGTTAGAGGTGCTAAAGTTATGACTTGTACTGAATTAAAAGTTGAAGCATCAACTTTCTTTTTAATTTCTAATACTTGAAAGTTTTTGTCACCAATGTCATGTTGGTACCTAATAATGTCCATATTTAGCAATGGGGGTTTGTGCACCTTGTTAACTTGTTCAATAAGCCTTGAATGATTAGCCTTCATATTTATAAAATTAATTCTGAATATTTCTCCCTTTGTGACATTTTTAATTGTAAAATTCAGCTCAACTTCTATTTCTTCCAATGTCATTCCTTCTAAGTTCTACTTAAATCTTGTTGAAGCCTATTAAAGGAGCTGATCAAAATTGGCCTTGTTGATGAATATACCTATGGAATCCCATGCCTACAATAGCTTAAGTTCATATAGAATCTCTAAAATGATTTTTTTATGCTCTACATTTTTAGGCATTACTACCTCAGCTATTATGATCCATTCTCTAGCTCCCTAAGTCCTGATGACTACTAAGTTGAGGGCATTGGTAGCCTCCAATTGTGCCATCACATTAAGGTGGGCATATGCCTTATTATTTATATAGATAATAAGTAATTTTAAATTATTTTTAATGTTTCAAAGAATTAAATAATTTATTATTTTCAACTAAATGGGGTGTTAACTCAGCACTCATTACAGTAATAGCATCCAAAATATTATATAATCTAGATGTTGAATTTTGCACATCTATCCCTATCTATAAGGGAATTGTACAGTTTGTTATTATTCCCTTATTTGTTCTAATTATTTATCTAGGTCCTTTCTATCCATTTCAAATCCTTCATGTATATCAACTAGATCATCCTTATGGGTTTGAAAATAAGATTTGAAATCCTCAATGTATAGGGACTACCCCAATTTTCTATTCTTCCTTTCAGACAAGGTAAATACCTCTTGTCTTTCTTCCAATATGAACCCTCTTTTGATCTCATCTTCTAATTTCTTCTTCCTTACCCTTTTTACACTCCCTATATATTTTTTAAATATAGAGCTTACTATGGGCAACTCTGTAATTAACGCATTAAGCCTCTAAGAAGCCTCTAACTACATATTTTTTTCCCACTATGGGAGGACTAATTAGATTGTATGTGTAGTTTGAGTGTCTTGAAATATAGTCTCACCCAAAAACTCTCTTGATGACTTTTTTATAGCTTCTTCAAGTAGTGGATCAGGAAGTGAAGGCCAAATTATTTTAGATCAATCCACTCCACCATATTGAGGTAATGGGTGGAGTATATAGATTGTCTTCTTCTTTTCAACCTTCTTCATTATTATCACAGTAGTATCTTGAGAAGAACTGGGGGAGGTACTGGTAAACCCAATTGAGCAGATGAAACATGAAGCTAAGGGTTTGTTACTACTCCCTTAGCCTTCTTGGTTTCCTTTTTCTTAGTCTTTAGGGGATTTGGGATAATGGTGAAAGAAAACATAATATAAACAATAGGTATAGACATAAAAGATACACTTAGAGGAGGTCAAATCACTAGGGAATAGGAATAACATGGGTAGAGGAAGTATCCTCTACCTTTTTAACTAACAGAGTTGGTTGGGCACTTATCTAAGAAGAAACAATCTCTACCTTGGTTACCAAAATGGGAGGGGGATCAATAAGACTAAGGGAGACATAATCAAATGAACTAATAATAAAAGGAGAAACATAAGACACAATAGTAGTTGTGGAAACTAAAGGGGTTGATTATTTACCTGATGGTTCTTCATGTAATGGTGCCTTTCCTTTGGTGTCCTAAAGGCTCAGAATATTAGCTATTTGAATTTATTCCTCCTTATCTATGGATTCACCTCTAACTGCCTCCCCTGATGACCCTTTTATTGAAGGTGCCCTAATAACTAGACTCTATGGAGGGGGATGAGCCATCAGCTTCCTCATGTAACATATAGTTATTTTCACAACTGTGGAAGGTGCCTCTTCTATGGTTATGGTTGATGTAACCATAGAAACATCCTTTGGGATTGATGTAGCACTTGGATGGGTAGGTCCCTTAAAGTTTAAAGAATCAAGACAAATGAGGTCATCTTGTGCTCTCCCAAGTGAAGTATTAAGCACTCCTAGCTCCTTTTTTATAGCTTTTAGTGTTACATGGGGTGTTTGTGATGGTTCCCCTTGATATTTTGATAGTTGAGAGGACCTGTTTACCCAAAACTCTAAGGTATCCCATCCTCTATCTGGTGAGATTATAGTTTACACATTTTTAATTAAGATAGAGGGTTACCCTTGGATGATTTTCAAGAGGTCTTCAATCAAACTAATCATTTGGACTCATTCCTTAACTTGGGAATCATCCTTAGAATTTAGGAATAATAATTGATGATCATAGGGCTCATATTAATAGGAAATACCAAGGCCCTTGATATCCCAATCCTCGTGTAGTAGTGTAGCTAGTGAGTAATACTCCCTATACCTGTCAGCTTCATAGAAATGTTTATGATTTACATATCACATTCACCCTATCATGAGGTGGGATCTATGAAAGTAGATCTTATTTTTCTTGTGTATATTCTCATCTATTCCCCACCAAAATTGGTATGTGATTTCTTACTTTATTAGTTTGTTAAGAACATACTTGGGTACGTGTAGGGGTGTTACCTTATGGCCTATGACCATAATCATAGTGTAGTCTAGGTACAAACAATAATCTCCCCTAATTAATAATGTATCCATAATGCTTTTATATATCCTAGGTAATGGAGACTCATGAATTTCCATCCATACTTGGGGGTAGACATAGTTTACAATGCATACAATTTTTTGGGTGTATGCATATATGTGCATGAAGGAATTGGAATCACATATACAATTATTGATATAGTCTAGAGGTGGGCTTTTGAGTGACCCATTATGAACATAAATTATCCTAAGAATGGTATTGATAAGGTAGGACGTCATGTAGAAATGGCCTCCCTAGGGCCTCTTATATTTATGTAATATCTACTCCCAAAGCCTTACACCGATTACTTCAGCCAGAGCAAATGTGAACTCCAAGGTCATAAATAAGTCCTGTAACAAAATTCACTCAAGGTGGAGGAATTCAATGTTGGGATAGCCATATAACCTATTCAAGAGGGACATCTCAATATGGATTCCCATCCTGAAATTGGTCACTAACACAGGCTATTTTTCTTTCAAATTGATGGTCTCCTTGAGAACCATACTTAGCATTTTCTCAATTGATTTATATTTCTTCCATGTGACTAACTTATGTAAATCATAAGTATAATCTACAATGGGGAGGGAGAGATACCTTTGAAATTTATCCCCTAAGATGCATGTCATGACTATCTTGTGCTTTAAGTGATGTAGGAATGCATCCCTAGTCAGCTTACCTATGAAGAACAAGTCTCATAGGAGGTTAATGCATGTCATAACCTATATCTATATTTTAGTGAAGTGTAGTCCTTATATTTTTAAGGGAAGGATGTATGTTTCCAATTGTCATTGAGCTAGAGTTAAGCTCTCTTCATGGGTGTGTGTGTCAACTAGTGAATTACCTCCCACAATGTTGAATAATTGTTGTAGTCATTATTGAATACTACAGGCTCAAAGAATGTATCCTTATATTCAGTGGAATCTTTGATTAAAAAAATATTTATGGGGGTAGGATTCCTCATAATGTCTTTGATGAGGATGGTATTACTAATTAATTATGTTGACAATGTCTTGGTTTTTAAATTAGCAACTAACTTTTCTTGGTGTACTATACACTAGAAATTCTAGTAGCTAGGGATTTTTAGTAGGGAAGTGAATGAGCTTAAAGTTATCTTGGGATCAAATGAGCATGTCAATCATCTACAATACTTTGATATAGTTTTGGCATTCATTTCCAGTTCATGCACCATTAATGTCCAATATCTATAACTTTGATATGTTTGTTTAATTTGAACTTTGCCACTTGATTTGGTGGGTATGCCACTAAGTAATATTGATTCTTGATATGAGTGCCACATTATTTTCTTTTTGCAAGTGTTACTTCTTTCACTTTGGTTTACTGTACCACTAGGGCTCTTGATAATTGGGAGTTAGGATTTATCGTTAAAATAGTGTTTTCAAGATGAGCAAATCTCCCTAATGAAAGTTTTGAACACTTTTTCTAAAGACCAAAATGAGCCAAAAAAAAATCCAAAAAAAAATTTCTTTAAAGACCCAGATGATCCGAACACTATTTTCGAACAAAATTTTGAAGTCCAAAATACCAAACATTTCCTCCAAATAGTTTCACTCAATAAATTCTATGAACACTTTCACTAAACACCAGTTTTGTGCCAACTAATTTCATTGAAGGGTTTTTTCAAACACATTCTCTGACATCCAAAATGAGCTAAAGTGTAAAACTTATAAAAACATGGGTCTTGAATAATAAATGGAAAAGCCAATCTATAAACAAAAACTCCATACAATTATCCCAAACAAAACCTACTAACAAAAATCTAAAGAATAAATACATACCAAGGTTTATATAAGTGAAAAGTGTTGAAAACTATCAAAAAAGGGATTTTAAACAAAAGTTCTAAAGACCAGATCCCCCAAAGCATAGTTCCAAATGAGTTCACCAAATAATTTTAGTGAAGACCAGAATGAGCTGAGACCTATACATACACAACTTCCAAAGAGCATTAGTAGGTTAGTCCAAATAAATAAAGCATTTTCATAGGTTTATTGAATACCAAGGTTAGTTCAACAATAAATCTCTCTCTTTAGAAGACTATCAAGATAGGACAAGACCTTTTTAGAAAGATAGTGGGTCCTTACTCTAGAAAAGAATGGGGATATATTGGGTACAATAGAATAATTAAATAAAATTGTCACAAATGTCATAAATCAAAGATAAAGTCAAGCAAGAGAGGAAATAAAGGAAGAAACAAATTGTGAAGAATAATTTCACTGAATTTTGGAAGAATAAGAATAGACACCATCAAAGGAAGAAAATATGGTTTAGGATTTAGAGGGAAGAAACAAAGGAATCGAAGGTTGAATTTTTAGAGTATGAAAGTAGTTTAAAACCAAAGGAGTTGATAGACTGGTTAAATAACATAGAAAAATTTTCTAAATGGAAAAGTCTAAGAGAAGACAAGATATTAAAGTTTTCATTCATGAAATTGAATGGTCATGAAACTATTTGGTAGGATCACCTATAGAAAGAGAGAAAAAGAAATGGTAAGAAAATATCAATACTTATAGCAAGATGGAGAAGAAGTTAATGGAGAAAATTCTTCAAGTAGATTATGCACAAAATTTATATAGAATATTCTAGAATTTAAGATACAAGGATCACAATATACAAGACTATACATATGAGTTCTACAAGCTTTCCATATGAGTGGAACATTATGATGAAACAAAAGAATAGATGGTTGCAAGGTATGTAAATGGCTTGAATATTTCTATTCAAAATGAATAAAGCATACATAGAATACTTTGCATGAAGTAGGCTTATCAATTAATAGTGACAACAAATGAAAAGTAAAATAGACAAGCTTTTAAAAGATCAATTGAGCCAAAAATAGGACAATCACCTCCAATAAGGGGGTGAGGTGAGCTTAATTCCACTAGAGGAGGTTTGCCTCATGGTATAAAAATACAAGAGGATAATACATAAGGGTTTTAATATCAATAAAGAGGAAGATGATTTTAGAGAGGAAGGGGCTATGGTAGTCATAGAGGTTGGAATGGTCCATGCAAACCATATGTTTGTTACATGTGTGGAGAAGGACACAAATAATTTGAGTCTCTCCACTATCATGACCAAGAAATGAGGTAAGAGGATCATTGAAGAGTAAATTTGGTGGACATTGAAATAGAAGAACAAAATACAAAAGTTGTAGCAACAAACATAGGAAAAAATCTCATGATGAGGAGAACAATGATAACTACGAGGAAATAACAAGTTTAGATTATAGAAGGTGGTGACTTATGGTTGTGTACAAATATTTTCAGAATAAGGTGCACTTTAGGAGGTAAGATGTGTAGAGTAATTATAGATGGTGATAGTTGTGAAAACATGGTTTCTAAATAAATGGAAGAGAAACTAAGACTACAATGTGAAAAACATCCCTATCCTTATGCGATTTCATGGATTAAAAAAATGAAGTTACAATATTTAAAAGGTGTTTAATCAATTTTTGTATATGAAAAAGTTACAGAGATGAAATATGGTGTTATTATTCTAATGGATGCATTCCATGTGTTTTGGGAAAGCCATGGAAATATGTGTTTAACACTAAATTGGATGCGAATTATATTGGGATAGATAGGGTTAAAAATATAGAAATAAATAAGCACAAGGGTGATAAACAAATCTATAGCAGGTTAATTAATTGTAAACTCATAAAACATATACTAAATTTATTATACTAAAAATTGCTTAATATGAAAAGTATAGTTATGCTAAATATGGTAATGACAAATAAATAAGATACTTAATTGCTTCTAATGCTAATAAAGATCTAGATCTAGAATAGGTAGGAAGCAAACTAAAATATTTTTCTATAATAGTCACCAAATTCTATATTAAGTACCTCTATAGCCTCTAATACTTGTGTTAGCCTGGGATGGTTGCATTGATGCTAGTATATGGGTTGCATACAAGTGTCTTGTATGGAATAGCTATTAGAACTAGATGTAACCACATAGATGCTTATGAGTTTTTTATCACCTTCACTTTAGTGCATTCAAATATGGGCCATAGATTGTTGTTCCTTGTCAAATGATCAAAACCATAGTTCTTCATCCTCGTAGTGGCTATGAAAAAAAATGGTCTAGTGGGCACATAGTGTTGAGCTTACGCAAAGAGCCATGTATCATTAAGTGTTGCCTACATATCCAATACTTTGAAGAGGGCCTCAGACTTATGTAGTTCTACCCTACGTGTTAGCTTATGTGTGAATCATGCAATATGTGGAAATCAAGTACAATAGTGACCTAGATTGTAACTTGGAAAATATAGCTCTCGAGATACTCCTTCAAAACTTCAGACCTATAAATATATTGTCCATATGACTGATATGGAAATAGGATAAAATAGGGAAGATTTTCTCACTTGAATACTTGATTGAATGCTTTTGGTAAGTTTCCTAGCGAGTAGGTAAGAAGTTTTTAGGTGAGGAAGGAATGAGGGTTGATCTTATATTTATACCACACCCTTTGCAGAATAAATTACATAATAGAACTTATGCCAACCATTAATATATGTTTCATTTGTAAATTATATGACTTTAGGGCATTGAACACTTTCTTTAGAGTAGGATACTTGCGTTGATGGAGGTGTTTGTCTATGATGCAAGTTTCTAGGGAGCATGAAAATAGGTATAGGTTCAGAATTTGTAAAGACATAAGATAAGTAGATTTTAATCATTTTGATCAAGATATAAGTCTTGGGTCATCAACATAAGACTAGTTAGACTAAGAGATAGTCCAATGGGTATAAAAGAGAACAAATGTGAGACTTGCAGAAGTAGGAAAGGTCTAGAATCAAGAGGAATAACCAAGGTTTGAGTTTGATAAGTGTAAAAAAATAAGGTGTTATATAATTAAAAAATAGGGTCTATATTTCCCCCCTTAATCTAGTAATGAAATTGCTATTTTAGAGGAAAGGAATGTGTACTTGCATGTGTATGACACACCTTATCTTTGCTTGAGTCTAACTTGAGTGATTTGTTAGTGACTAACCTGCAACCAAGAACATGTTACAATACATAATTAGTGTATATAATCTATATTTTAAATCATTATAATGAGTGTTTTGAAGTTGAAAGAGAGAAAAGTTTAGGAGTACACATGTGTATCGATGGAACTGCCTTATCTATTGGTGATTTCATTTGAAAGATGTATCATTATGAATCACTAAAACTAAGAATAGGAAAAATATAAATATAGAAAGTGCATATATCTAAGGATATAAGGAGAGAGATAGGAGGGCCCATGCCCCCAACCTTGGGGTAAAGATGAATTGCCACTTGGAAGTTGAGACTAGCTCAATCATGTAACCCAATCATACTTATAACCTAGTGAGCGTGAGTGAACCCAGTTAACTCATACTATCAAACTGGTTAGGTTAGATGATACAATTAAGTCCAATCTAAAAAACTTGACAATATTAAGTGATTTAATCATCTCAACCATACCAAAAAGGTGAACCAACTACTATAGTAGATTGGCTCAATATAGTTCATAAAAGTCCAACCTTATGGGTGTTGACAGTCCTTGAAAGTGTTCTAAATTTGAATCTGATTTAGATTTTGCAATATTAGGTACACATTTCATAGCATATTCACTTTAAATATGTCTCATGTGTAAACTATGTGTAACAATGGTACCAATGTATAGACTTCTTCCACAAATGTGTATCTAAATCATATGTGTGTTTTGGCCAATTTTGTAATTTTGAACAAGTACAAGTGACATGTTACCATAACATGCCCCCACTATATATGGATAAATCTAAAAACTAATATAAGTGCCAATGTATGGAGCCTGTTTTTAAAATATGCTGCCACTTTAATCTAAAGATGTTGAATACTGAATAAGTGTGGAGGACATGTTTCCAAAACATGCCCCACTGAATTTGATATTGTGAATGTGTGGAAGCCATACCTCTATGACATACCCTCACTGAACTTGTAACTCTAAATTTGTGTAATCCATGTCTATATGACATGCTCCCACTGATATGGCCCCCCCTTTAAGGTGAGGGAAGAATAGAAACTGGTAGTTACCTCACCTCAAAAGGATAAGATAACCATATAACTGTGAATGAACCATATAGCATATAAGAGAACATGTCTAGGTGAATGTATCATTAAAGTGCATAAAATGTAATCACATTAAGGCTTAAAATTCATGATAAATATCACAGCAATGTCTATATAGTAGCAATACAAGTTTAACAAGTAAATCAAGCACATACACAAGAGTGCTCAAAAGTAGGTCAAACGATAATGGTCAAAGGAGGTGGTAAACAAGGGGCATGTTCACATGTCATGCAATCGAATCGATAAAACTTAGTTAAATGTCCAAAAAAATAAGAATGACATATTCAAATGTCCATACAACAAGTGATGACATATCAAATGTCAAAGAAGCAAATAAAGGCATAGGGGCCAAAAATAATGGAGCATATTCAAATGCTCAAAATACAAGACAATAACAAGGCAAGATACTCAAGAAAGTGTATAAATGAAAACATAAGTAGCCAGCATAAACATATCATAGTATCCCATGGATCAAATGTGTTAGAAAAAAATGTCAAGTACATAACATATCAATTATATTGTAGAAGATATAAACATGGATAAAGACATGTGTAAGTACATATTAGCTCAAACATGATAATGTAAACTGACCATAAAATGATATAAATTGGATGAATCATGATCATAGATATGGATGCCCCTAACGTCCAAGTGATATGAGTAGATGGGAAGCCCAACATCCAAAAGTGCATAGATCATGTATTTTTGTATGCATGTATCACACTAAAATATAAGCATGAAGAACATGTGTATGTAGAAGTGATTGATATGTTATCCATGAACATGGAACTAACACACATATGCCAAAGAGCCAAAAGAATATGTAGATGCCAAATTTTTTTTGTATTTTGTATTTTTTTTGCTTTTTTAAAAATCTTTTAAATATGTGAAAAAATGTGTAAAGAAGACATGTACTAAAAAAATTTACTACCAAGATCAAATGTACTCATCAAGCATATGTTTCTATTAAGGATTTCTATCAGTGTATCATAGTCATATTTTGCCTAATCAATATTGTCAAGATCAAACAAATCTATAGTATCATTACGATCATAATCATTTATAAAATTAATTTAATAATTTTGGGAAATTGGGGTTTTATTCCTAATTTAGCTAAAGGGTCTAGATTAATAAATCAATAAATAATATAAAATAAATAAGCTACTAATTTGTGAAATTTAATTACAATTTGGCCTTTTCTAAAAATAGTAATGAAAGAGAGAAAATTAAACTTATCTTATTATGTATTGATTTGACTGAGATAGGGTTTGATATTCATTGTGCAGACCTAGGACACTATCACAAATAAGATTTTAGATTTTATTTTTTGATTGAATAGGAGCATTGAAAGTGTATAGGAGTGGCACTGATGTTTTAGTCCTTATTTGGTTTTGTTGTCCTAGGGAGATAATCTTTTTGGGTTTTATTCACTAGGTCTGTGTGACATTATCTCTAAATTTTTGAAGCCTTAATATCATTAGTGTTCCCTATAGAGATAATTTTATTTATTTATATGCCTTTAATGAATTTGAATAAAACTATGGAAAATAGGGAAAAGGGGTTAGTGTGTGTAAGATGCACTGTATGTGCTTCACACCCCATGTGTGGGCACACTACCTACATACCAATACTCTAAAGAGGGATCAAGCCATATATAGTTCTTCATTTAAGAGTGTTTGGTGCAATAGTGAATGAAAATGTAAGAAATGCCAAAATTAGGTGTCTTTAAGATGACTAGGGACTGGTATAAGGACTTGAATTGGCTTAAAAGTGTATAGGTTGGCTATATGTAAAGAATAGGGAAGATTCATTGAGTGGTCTTGCTTTTATTCTTGCTTGCTTGAATGATATTTGCTAACCCTTTTCCAAATGATCTTTGAATTGGTTTTTATAGGGATCTATTGGTCATGGATTGAATTTTTTCATTTTAGGCCGACAAGGAGAAGGATGGGGAATTATAATAAATTGATTATTGAGGCTAAAAATGAGCTTAGATAATAGTGTTGAAAGTAGAAAATAGTGGCACCAACACTCCTATCCTAGTTGGGCACTATTATCTTAGGCAGATAGGACCTGAGGGGATGGATTAGTCATGAAGAGAGGGTCCTAGATCAGCTAGGGTCAAGTTTGGAGGCTACGAATGACTAGGAATCAATGAAAACAAGTTTATGAGGGTCATGAGAGCAAGCAAGAGGGACCTATGGGTTGGGTGTCATTATTCATACTCAAGTTACCAATTTTTTCATTATATATGACTGAATTTTTCCCCCCTTTATTATACTGATGCAACAAAGTGAAATACTAGGATAAAGGAAAAAAATAAAGTGTACCTAAACTTACCTATGAGGGTGAAGCTCATGAAGCTTGTGTGATGTTGGATGTGCATAGAGATAGCACATTGTGAAGTATAAATTTGTATAAATTTGCAAGAGAAAACAAAGTTCTTACTAGATAAACTATATCTAAAATAAAAACATACAAATTTGGGTAAAAGAGATGAAGAAAAAAGAATGAATACACCTCACTAGGTACGTGAACCAATACAAAACTCGTTATGCTACTGAGTGATGTTGGATTATGCTAAGTAATACTGGAAGGTGCTATACCAAGAGTAATATTATGAACAGAGCTAAATTCTCAAATCTTTAGAAGTGGGTCAATAATGTAAAGGTTGGCCCCATAGTCAACTACTAAGTGAAGTTAGATGATCTTACGTATGTTGATCGATGTTTGGACTATGTGTCCAATCCCTTTGAATAGGTGACTCAAGAATACAAAGGCTAGCTAGTGCTTTGGCTTCATCATTGCCCCATGAAGTGAATTTGTAAACTGATACCAATATGTAATGTGTGTTATATGAGATGGATATTGAATCCCATGAATGTACTATGACCTGACAATGTTGGCATGGATAGCTAAATGTATGCTAGAAACTAGGCCACTCTTGGACATTCTAAAATATGGAGATTAGGATTCTATGAAAGCCACTCTAAAATTTAGAATCTAACTTATGTGGAAGCCACTCAGGAACTCATAAGTTAGGCTTGTATGAAATCCAAACCAAAAATGATGTTAACCACCTAAAAATGGAATAAGGCATGTAACTATTGATAATGTCTGGACAATGTTGAACTAGGAAAGAAAGAAAACAAATGTGCCACACACATTGCCCCTAGTCACAAGTGTTTGAAACATGGATTCTGATCTATAAATTATACCAACTACCTTATCTAAAACTAGAATCAATATCCATCATGTCACACATAATGCCCCATATATTTATATTCTCTGAGAAAACTATCCTAAAACTATTGATTCTAGTCTAAATTGTAGCTGACAAAACTATAACTAAACTTATCTTTCTACCTACTTTTGTAAATTTTTGTTTTTCTATTATTAGGATAAGAGCACTAGAAATGAATAGTATCACCATCAGTATTATAATCTAGTCTTATCACTATTCTCCTAGGCCAAATCTGATGACTATTCTAGATTCTTGACTATCTACCAGTCTGCTCTGACTGGTTTGATGTCTAGTTTTTATTCTAGGTGTTTTAAAACTAGATTTTTTGGTTGATAGGAGCATTGATCTCTATGACAAAACCCCTTTTTGTTTCCCCCTTTTTTGAGGGTAGGAATGGAGACCCTACAATGACTACCCTCAAAAGAAAGAGCCCTATAAGTGTGTTATGTTGCATGGATACATAATATAACAATGATAATCGACAAGATATCATAATATATAGCATGGGTTGTAGTGAGAGATTGTTAGATCAATAGGCATATGCCTAGATAGATATAACAATGTAATAGTATGTGTAATGTATTGAACTAGAATTTAAAGTTTGTTAGTTTTTTGTTGTTACTTCGAGGGATAGAGCATGATGTCCATCATGGAATCTAAAAAAACATGAATAATGTATGATATGGATCATGACATTGAAAATAATCAAAAGAAATCAAGTAATAAGTACATAAGGTAAGAAGCAAGAAGTGTACAAGAGTGGAAAAGGGGCCAAGCAAACAAGGGACATGGGCACATGTCACTCAAATTGGAAAGCGAGCATACAAGGCATGTTCAAATGCCATATACACATATAGTTGAAACAAGAAAGTTGGTGTGGAAGTCATAATCACATAAAGGAGTACAGGTAAAGGACATTGGAAAATGTCCTAAGACACATGCATGAATAGAATCAAAGGACATTGGTAAATGTCCTAAGGCACATACTAGAAATAAGTTGGAACTGAGAAAATGCAAATAATCTAGCTTTATTAAGAAAGAAAAGAAAGCATGTAAGAAACCAAATACAAATTCATCTAACTAATCAAAGCAAGAAGTGAATGTATGAAAGACATGTTAGTACAATACTAGGTATATGTAAAAAAATACATAAGTGCTAAATACTAGTGAGTGTTTATAGAGTAATATGTGTAAGCTAATAAATAATGTACATCAACATGATAACCAAAGTGTGTGGTGTAGGAATGACATAACCTATATGTAGTCATGTAGAAGATGCCCCCAGTGGGTATGTATATCAATGTATGTCTCACATGCAGGAGTAGGATTCCACCTCAATAGGAGAGTGAAACAATCAAGGGTATAGAAGTCACTGCACACACTCAAAGAAGATCAAATGAATCATAGTAATGTAGATAAACTGACAAACAATAACATAAAGTAGTAAATGCAAGTCTAGCATGGTAGTAGAAATGTAAAGCATGGATGATGCATACAATCAAAATGTTTTTGGTGTTTTTTTAATTTATTTGAATGTTTTTGTATTTTTAAATTTTTGTATTATTTTTAAATTTCTAAAATTTTTTGAGCTATGTAAAATCAATCATGAAGAAATTATGTACAATAAATATTGATAAACTATGTACAAGTAAGCAAAAAGAAACTATGTACAAGTAAGGCTGAGAAGAGATGATACTAACCAACGAGTCTCATGGGAGACTCCATATCATGGTATCCTATATAAAACAAAGGAATCATGCGTGATTGTGAAGCATGAGGGAATAGATGTGAATATGATTCTGGATATTTGAATTTATTGTTGGTATCTTTGAAATCATAATAACTTGTATTGTTCCACTCATCATTATCTTCATGATTTTGAACCAATGGAATGTTAGTGTTGAATTTTATTATATATGGATCTATTCCTTTGATAAATTATGTCTAAGAATGATTTGCCTCAGGATGTTCAATAAATCCCAAACCTTGGTGACAAATATTATCAACTGCTAGAATAGGATTAGAGATGCCTTGAGCATGTTTGCCCAACCCTTGACCTTGAAAATCAAACTGTTATAGATATTTTTGACCAAACCCATACTGCTTTGAAAGTTGAGCCTCATTTTAAAGATGTAGATTTTCATATTTTTCATGCTTTACATATGCTTTTGGTACTGTTTGTTGTTCTGATTTTGCTTTTTTATCCTTTTGTTATTTTGAGTTATGCTTTGTTAACCACTTTTATACTGTTTCTAAATTTGACCCTTTGTGAATGTATCCCTATGTAACTATGGATTTCTTGACTAATTTATCTTGTATAGGGTCCTCATTATCAATTATCTATTGTATATGTTGTTTTAATTCCAAACATGAATCTATGTGATGTCCATGCATTCTATGATATGCAAAATAATATCTAGATCTTCTCACTGGATGTAAATGAGGTAGTTTGATCAACTTAGATTTAATCATTTCCCTTAGACCTCACTTAAACTCTTATTTTATCCTTGAATGTTTTTTGAATCACCAGTTATAGAGTTACTTTGTTGTGATTTCTTATTTTGATATGTAACATTGCTTGCAACCAATTGACTAGGTGAAGGTACATAGACATGATTAGCACTAGGGTGCCTTTGAGGCTTTTGAATTATGATCTAATTTTCCAATGTTATGATATTTTCATGTAATAACTGATTCTACCTTTGTAAATCTAAAATTAACTTGCTCATACTGGTGATTTAATCCCTTAGAGTCTCACAAGTGCAAACCTTAGTTTATTTCAATTAAACATATAAGCACATATGTTGAAGATGGTTTGAAGAAGCTATAGGCTGAATGTATGCATTAGGAACAATAATATAGGTTGTCTCACCTTTTGAAGGGGTGATAGCATGGACTTGGTTAGAGGTAAAGTAGCTATCACCCTCTTGAGGGAGAGGAGGAGAAGGGATTTCTTTCCTCTACATGAAATATGACATTGAAACAAGAGTAGCCAAGGAGGCATATACATCTAGGTAGAAACCATATATATGGGCTAGAATGCATGTAAGTGGAGTTATAAGTTGTATAGAAAAATGATTATAGAGAACATTTCATATGAGAGATAGCAAATAAGGAATAGATATCATGGAACTTTGCACTAATGCATGAAAATCTTTGACTTGTATCATAACATTTCTAACATGTTTAGCAAGATAGATTTTAAAATTATTCCACATGAGAGATAGTGAACAAGGGATAGAGAATATGAAAAAGGAATATTGAAATGTTGTGCATTTTTAGCCATGAATTTTGTAATATCATTCCATATTATAAAGAGTAAGCATGAAATGCAAAGAATGAAACATTGTACGAACATATGGTAAACTTCATCATTCATATACATGATAGGACCAATGATGGTCTCTTTGTTATTTGCAATAAATGTAAGAAAAAATTTTAAATAAGTGAGATCTATTTTGTACAATATGATTATAGATGTAAGGTGATATTGCAAGAAGTGATGGGACCTAGTGTATGCAACTAGGGTTTTGAAAGATAATTATTTGAACAATTACTATGAAATTTTGAAATTGAAAGTGAATTTTTGAGTGAAATATGCAACTAAAGACTCAAAAATTTATTGGAAAAATAGTGATTTAATAGGACCTAGTAGAAGCAACTAGGGTTTGGAAAAATAAATATTTTTGATAATTACTATTGATTTTTGAAATTGAAATTGATTTTTTCAATTTAATATGTAACTAAAAAATTCAAAAAATGATTGGAAAATTATTGGGAGCTAGTTGATGCAACTAGGGTTTGAAATAAAATTATTTTTAAAATTTACTACTGAGTTTTAAAATTTGGTATGAATTTATGCTATAAATATTCAAGAAAAAATTCAAAAAATTATGGGAAATATCAGCTAGGAATTTACTCTAGGGTTTTTATGGTTTTTATACACAATTCGAAGTTGGGTTCACCAAATGATTTAACAATTTTGGGAATATTAGGGTTTTATTTCTAATTTAGTTAAAGGATCTTGATTAATAAATTAGTAAATAATATGTAATAAATAAGATACTAATTTATGAAATTTAATTACAATTTGACCTTTTCTAAAAATAATAATGAAAGAGATAAAATTAAACTTATCTTATTATGTATTGATCTGACTCAGATAGGGTTTGATATTTACTATGCAGGCCTAGGACACTATCATAAACAAGATTCTAGCTTTCATTTTTTGATTAGACAGAGCATCAAAAGTGGATAGGAGTGGCATCAGCATTGTATTCCTTGTCCTACATTGTTGTCTTGGGGAGATAAGCTTTTTGGTTTTGTTCAACAGGTCTGTGTGACACTGTCTTTGAATTTCTAAAGCCTCATTATCACTAGTGCTCTTTGTAGAGATGATTTTATTTGTTTCTATGCCTTTAATGCATTTGAACAATATTTTGGAAAATAGGGAAAAGGGGTTACTATGTGTAAGATGGATTGGACATGCTTCACACATCATATGTGGGCACACTACCTACATACCAATACTCTGAAGAGGGATCAATTCATATGTAACTCTCCCTTTAAGATTGATTGCTGCAATAGTGAATAAAAATGCAAGAAATACCAAAATTTAGTATGCTTGAGATGACTAGGGACTAGTGTAAGGACTTGAATTGGCTTGAAAGTGTATAGGTTAGTTGTATGCAGAGAATAGGAAAGATTGCTTGAGTGGTCTTGCTTGTATTCTTGCTTACTTGAATGATGCTTTCCAACCCATTTCCAAATGATCTTTGAATGGGCTTTTATAGGGATCTATTGGTCATGGATTGAATTTTCTCATGTTAGGCTAACAAGGAGAAGGATGGGGAACTAGAAGAAATTGATCCTTGGGGCCATAAATGAACTTGGACAACATTATCGAAAGCAAACAAGAGTGGCATCAACACTCCTATCCTAGTTGGGCACTATTATCTTGGGCAAATGAGACCAAGGGGGATGGATTGGTCATAAAGAGAGGGTCTTGAATTAGCTAAGGTCAAGTCTAGAAGGCTACATATGACTAGGAATTAGTGAAAACAAACATATCAAGGTCATGAGATCAAGCAAGATGTACCTACGGGTTGGGTGTCATTAGTCATGCTCAAGTTACCAATTTTTGCATTTTATATGACTACAGTAATCATATAATTTTTTAGGTTGCTATTGAACTTTTGATATACCATTTTGAGTGTTTGTATGTGAATAAGGAAATGTACCATATTATGGTGGTGCATTTTTAGTATGTTATTATTTGTATCTATGTGCGCATCAAATGTAAATACCTTATTGACATCCTGAGTTGTCTAGTTTACTTTGCTTGTATATGTGCTTAGTTTTGTAACTATTGGTAATGGATTCAATTGATATATAACAGGTCATGTAGATATAATCAGATTATGTGGTAAATTATCAAGTGGATTAGAATATGGCTTGTTTAATTTTTCATCTAAAGATTGTTTACCCTCTCTGTGAGTATAAGAGTTTTGACATGAGGAAGGGATTGTCATTTCCCCCTTTGTACCCACATCTAAAACTTTAGGTTTGTCAAGTGTATCTTGATTTGTGGCATTTTTTGTTATAAATCATGTTTTAAACACTTGGTGTTCCCATTACTCTTTTAGTAACAATGTCTTTTGTAATTGTGTCTTCTCATCTTGATCTTATTATAATTTGGCTTTTTCATGCTTATATTTTTGTAATATTACTCATTATAGCTTGGACTCTAGAATTTTTATTGCTCTAATTATGATTTTTGGATCTTTTATTGCTCTAATGTTTGCATTTACAAGTTTTTTTTTTTTTGTGATTTATCCTTTGGTACTCGTACTTGTTGTTTTTTCAATTGTGTTTTAGGATAAGTACTTATAATGTGAGTGGTTTTTTTAATTGATATATCAATTATAGGATCACCATTAAGTTTATAAATTTCTATTTTGTTCTTCAATGTAAATCAATGTCTATATGATGCCCTACATTCTAAGATATGCACAATAGTATTTGGATATGCATATAGAATGTATAGGAGGTAATTTGATCACTTGGTTTTGAAACATTTCTCTTAGGATTTCACTTGGTCTCTTTGTTACTTTTGGTATAATATTTGGATTGCTTGTTTTATATGTATTTTGTTGTAATTTTGAATTTGGATAAGAAACCTTGTTTGGCATAATATTGATAAAGGAAGATATGAACCCATGATTAACACTAACATATGTGGGATTTTGTATGTATGCAATCTGATTGAGTAACTCTTTTATTAATTTTCTCATAATGGTGATGTGATCTTTTAGGGCTTCACAAGCATAAACCCTAGCTATTTGAGATTGATTACCTTCATTTGAAACTATAGAGTTAGCCACCTTACCCATTGTATAAGTGATAGCTTGGACCTAGTTAGAGGGATGAGAGCTATCACCCACCTTAGGGTTAGGAGGATCAAAAGGATCCTTTGTATCCATTTTAAATGTGATAAAGACTGATATGAGAATAGGATAAGAAAGACATACAAATACTGATAAGAAATCAACCATGATATAATAAGGATATAGCAATTTTAGACTATTGCTGAGTTTTTTAAAAATTTGAGAGAGGTTTTTTTAGAAAAAATATGAAATGACACAAACCCATAAAAATAGGGGGAAAGTATAGTGTATGGCTTGTAGGTCTAAATTTACTAAAAATAGTAAAATGTTACATTCACAAAATTTGTATAATGTTTTGGCAAACCAAAATAAGTTTCTATCTATATAAAAAAAATATGAAAACCCTCTGAGGAATTTGAAATTTGATCTATTATGAATTAAAAAAATGAACAAATAATGTGAAATGCTTCAAAGGCAAAACCCTAGAATATTCCTAATAAAGAATCAGCAATTTTGATAAAACAGGAATTAATTTCAAATATTTGAGATAATTTTTTCAATAAAATATTATTTTAGATAGAACCCAAAATTAATTAAAAAATAAGTACACGAATCACCTTGTATGTCAATATTTACTAAAAATAGTAAATTGAAAAAAATGAAAAATTCATATCAAATTCTGGTGAATAAAAAGAGGGTTTTTAGTATACCAGCTTGAGTAGAAAATAAATTTGAGGAATTTTAAAATGGATCTATTTGGAGGTCAAAATGTGTTAATCAAGGAATAATCCACGTGCAAGCTTATGGACATAAAGCCCTTATAACCAAAGGAGGGTAAAACCCTAAGGTATAGTTTCAGATCTAAAAATCCATCACAACAAGTTGAAACCCTAAGAGGATTAGAATCCCTATATTTAAAATATTTGGCATTCATATGAATAGGGTTCACCAAATGTTTAACCCTAAATTAGATGTGGATCCTATTGGGATAGATAGAGTTAAGAATATATAAATGAATAAGCATAAGGATGATAAATAGATATATAGCAAGCCAATTAATTGAAAAACTCAGATAAAACATATACTAAATTTATTTTATTAAGATATGCTAAAAATATAAAGTACATCTATGTTAGATATGATAATGACAAATAAATAATATACTTGGTTCTGATGTTAATATAAATTTGGATCTAAAATGGGCATAAAACAAACTAGTAGAGTATTTTGAAATAGTCATCAAATTATGGATTAAGTACCTCTATAACCTCAGACACTTGCATTAGTCTAGGATAGTTGCATCAACGCTAGTCTCTAGGTTAGATATAGGTGTCATGTATAGAATATCTACTGGAACAAGATGAAACCACCTGGATACTTCTTGATTTTTTTTGCCTTCACTTTGGTGCATTCATATCTAGTTCGGGATTATCACTCCTTGTCAAATGATTAAAACCCTAGGTTTTCATCCTCATAATGGTTGTGGGGGAAAATGGGTTAATGGGCACATGGTGTCAAGCTTCCCCAAAGACCCCTCTATTAATGAGCATTACCTATATAGCTAATACCTTGAAGGGGGGCTCATACTTATGTAATTATCCCCTATATATTGGCCTATGTGTGAATTATGCAATATTTGAAAAGCAAGTACAATAGTGACCTAGCTTGTAACTTGGCCAATATATCTCTTAGGATGTTCCTTCAATATTTTATACCTATAGATATGTTGTCCCTATGATTGATATGGAAATAGGATGAAATAGGGAAGCTTTGCTCACTCGAATGCTTGATTGAATGCTTTTGATAAGTTACCTGGTGATTAGGTAATAAGTTTCTACATGAGGAATGAATGAGGATTGTTATTATATTTATACCAATCCCTTTGGAGAATAAATCACATAATAGCACTTAGGTTGAGCATTAAAATATATTTCATTTGAAAATTATATGACTTTAGGGCACTGGATACTTACATCAGAGTAGGATACCTGCATTGTTGTAAGTATATATCTAAGACGTAAGTGTCTAGGGAGCAAAAAAATAGGTACATGCTCACAACTTGTATAGCAATAAGATAAGTAGGTTTTAACTATTTTAGGTAAGATAAAAATATTGGATCATCAACTTAATACTAGTCAGACTAAGATATAGGATAAGAGGCACAAGAGAGAAAATACGAGACATTCAAAAATAGAAAATATCTAGAACTAAAAGGAACACCAAGGTTTGAGTTTGCCAAGTGCACAAGACTGAGGTGTTATATAATTCATAAGTAATGTCACAATATGATAGAAAGGCAATTCATGATGGAACAAATAATACATATACTTTTTGGAAAGGTGGAACAAAGGTAGTTTTACTACCTCTTAAAGAAGAAGGGCATGCATAAATTATGTTGTCCATGAAATAATTTATCAAAGTCATAAAGACGAAAAGTTGTTATGTATTAATAACAAAGAAAGAAGACACGTAAATGGTGCAAATATCAATAGAAATGACATAAGTGTTGAAGGAATATAAAGATGTTATCCCTAATGAGTTACCAAATGGTTTATCACCAAAAAGAGACATTTAACATCAAATAGATTTAATTATAGGACCAACTCTAGACAATCAAGTAGTTTATAGGATGAATCCAACAAAACATGCATAATTGAATAAACATGTTACTAAATTGGTGAGAAAGGGTGTAGTAATGGAGAGCATGAGTATGTGTGTAACACCAACATTGCTCTTGGTCATTTGATTGATTGTTCTACTATCCACATACATCATCCATGTCTCATCTTTATTTACTACATATCAAAATATCATCAAAATAAACCATCACAAACTTACCAATGTAATCTCATAGCACTATGTTCATCACAATTTTCATATAAAATGTCACTTAAGTGTAATGAGTGTCACTTGAGACCACCCTATTAATAGCTTAGCCCTATATCTATCTTAGGGCCTATTTAGATATTTATCTAGCTTTTGTGTGGGTCTAACCCATCCCCAGATGTACCAAGAGTAGTCTCAAGCCATCTCATAGGCATCAAGGCCCCTAGTGGACAAGATTATACCACATGGACACTAGTGCTGCCCTATGGATACTAGTGTACTACGTTAGTGACCAAGGGACTGTGTTATTGTCCCTTAGCTTTTTTCTCTTCCAAAAGGCATATTTCCACTTCTAAAGACACCTTAGGCTCATCCTATACCTATTTCATGTCTCAATAAGCACTATATCAATATATATACACAAATTTTATCCCTTTACTTACTAGATGAAAATTAGATGCAAATACTCATGAACAAACTCAAAAATAGTTGTGTAAATCTAGGTCACTAATCCATATTATGCCCTACTTCTACATATATCCATATACAACATTTTAAAGCTCAAATTACATAGATTTCCAATCCAAGTCATATTGAAAGCACTCAAGCCAGAACTTATATTAGCATTCACTTGCACTTGCACCAACACTTAGAATTGGAGAACTACATCAAGCTTGATCTCCTCTTGATGTATTGGTACGTAGGCAACTCTCAACATAATGGGGTGTTGAGGTCACATCCAACCTATCTAGCTAACATTACAATTTTACCACTTGTGCTCCTTAAATACCCTAAAAACATAAAGATCTAGGGTTTTACTTCCAAATCAGCCAAATAAAATGATCCATCATATAGGCACAGGTATCTTGAATTTAGGTAAAGGCATATCCAGAAGCTTACAGTACCTACTTGTAAGGGATACTACTATGATCCAAAGGATACTAGCATAGTGTGCCATTGTCTAGAGGACTGGACTACTATCTGAGAGGATTTTTGAGTCATGTTTTTAGTTTGTGATGATCTAAATAGCTTTTGTATATGTTTTAGCCTCTAATTCATTCAATTTCTAGCTAAGTACAAACTTGTGTGATTCATTACTATTATTAAATTAATTAGATTAGGTTAATTTTTGTACAAATAAATTATTGTATTTATTACATATTTATTCTCTGATTTATGATTCTAACCTTTTAACAATGTAAGGTTTACACTCCATAAATCCCTTAAAGTTAAATCATTTGGTGAACCTAACTTAATTTGAACATATTTCTTAAAACCCTAGTTTACCATTAGGGTTTCCCTTATTATTTATAGATTTTGCTTAGTTTCAAATTTGTAGCCTTTCATCATGATTATCATGATGAATATCATTTTCTACTTTTTGGTACAAAGTCTTTTGGTTTGTATTACATGCCTATTTCCTGCCATCTATAGATTGATGCACATGTATGTCACTCCTCTCATCTATCATGTTATAACTCAACTTATTTCACACATTTGTCCACCTCATCTTGAGCCCTCATTCTACGGAGAGCATTGTTGCATGGCCAATTTTGATTTATCTCCAGTTACTACTCAATGATAGAGAGCCTAGATGTCTCCTTTTGTTCCTCTTCTATGTAGACCCATTGACTATCTTCACTCACATCCTACCTCTACTACTCACCCTAAAAAAATAGTAGACCCTACAGTTTGAGTAGATACTAAATAGAATCAGGTGCCTCCTCAACCTATACAAGAATAGTGTAACCCCATGCTCCCTCCTATCCCAAACATAATATAATAGGCCCTACAGATTAGCAAAAAACATATGATATTATAGATCAGTTGATAAATACACCAGTAAATATTTTTATATTGTAATTACTCTAAAAGGCAACTATTTTCAAAGAGATTCTTTTTCAAACATTCAATCATACATCTTTCCCTTGTGACACATCTAGCCTATTTTGCATCTATCATGAACGTTGTCAAGGACATTGAGGATGTTATATCTTTTTCCAACGAGGATTTGCCCTCACAGTTTATTATTGATAAGAATTTACCACTCTTTCTATAGGCACAAATCAATACCACCACTATTAAATGAGTTTTAATTAATAGTGATTCAAGACTTAACATATGTAATATCACATTTCTCCAAACTATGGGAGTTGACATAACATCCATTCAGAAGACATAAGAACATTAAAGGTTTTGATGACATTCTCTAATAGGTATTAGGGACTATTACATTGGATATCATGATTGGGCCAAAAACCCTATCTACACAGTTTTAGGTGATGTGTAAACATTTTCATTACAATTTATTACTAGGGGAACCTTGGATACATGTCATGGAGGTCATACCATCTACCTTACACAAATGTGTCAAGTTTTTACATGATGGATATTTGTACACTTATCTAGTTAATAACCAACCATTTAGATATTATAGAGTTATTGAGCCCACTTCCCCACTACATCTCTAGATGGGACATCTCATGTTCGCATAGAGTCTCCACCTCACATGATTTTGGTAAAATAGATGCACACATATGAGGTTGTGGAATCTAGCACCACTATTCCTGCACCAGTTATAGATCCTCTTTAACACCATTATCTTCACCTATGATGGAGATTGACACTCCTCCCACATAGTTTCCCCTACCTATAGTAGATGATCAGATCCTCACAACATAGTTACCAGTACTTGTTAACTCCGAGGAAGTATATATCCAAAACTCTGATACAAATTCTGAGGCCACCATAGAGGATGAGATAGCACCCTTTCATATTAATTATTATTTATGTGGATTGAGCTTCACACTAGTAGGCTCTAGAGAGTACAGAGATGATTTTAAGGCACATATGCTTTCACTCACACATACATCACCACCAGTTCATAATTATATAGATACAAGCCTAAACACTCATTTGCAGTTAGAGGTAGAGTCTTCTAAACATTTAGTACATATGGTTACATCAATGGACATCGACCTAGTTATTTAGATTTAGGTAAATAGTACATAGGATAGACCATAGTAGATGTTATAGATATTAATTGATAGAGGATTTATGGTGTTACCCATAGTTTGCAATAGATCTATTAATAGATTGTCACAATAGGATGATAGACCATTCTCCCATTTTCATAAGATTATTGGCCCTGATATAGATACATGCTCAGCATTATAATAAAAATTGAATAAGTTTAAGGCTCAAGGCACTATTTAGATTACACAGCCTCTACCTCCACTAGTACAGGCACCATGATAGACTCTTCACTAACATATACACTCAAAAAATGATCCATTAACTATTTGGGTATTTATCAAGGATAAATGCATCCCTAATGTTGTTATTATGGAGAATTATGATCCTAATACTTGTACTTTGGTATTTTTAATAGCACATTGGACATCAGGAGATAGACCTATAACATGTTATACATTGTCAAGAATCCCTAGGATATATCACACTACCAATTGCATGTGGCCCTAAGGTGATCAACACACTTCTTCTCAACATGAGCACAGGCAGGCATATACATATTACACTTGGTAGTACATTGTTATAGGTAATAGATGTCACATTTGATCAGAGAGATAGATGCTTAACTTTTAGTTATGAGGGACACACAGTTCATAGTTTACATGATGACACAAATGAAAACCACATATTTTATATAGACACCCCATAGTCTAATGTGGTCTACCTTGAGACCACACATGAGGTCTCTTACACAATAGAGTAGCATGTAATTCAGATGCACAAAATCTAGACTAATGCCAAGGATAAGGTAGTTCTTTTGTAGATAGAATGGTATGATGATCACAATGATGATGACTTATACAAGTTTGAGAAGATTCAGTATCAGACATTGGATTACCTCCTATCAGATCCACCATTTGACTATTTACATATTTTGTATGTGCTCCTAGATCTATAGAGGCACTACATTTAATTTGTAAATAACCTCATTCTACTCAGAGTTTACTTGTACATAGTTTCTCTTAGATTTCCATTTGTATATAGTTTCATTTTCATGTTAATTTTACATATATTATACTCAAAAAACACAAAAATAACATGCTCAGAAAATACAAATTTTAAATTGTATGCATGTCCCTGTTTACATTCTTTATATTTTCTAGATACTACATATGTTATATATGTTAGTCTAGCTAGTTTTATCAGACACACATGCTTCACTTGTTATTTTTGAGTGCTCATAGATTACTATAGGACTCATGTCCTCTATATAGTCCTAGATTTAGTATTATCTACCCATTAGGGCACATATATGGCTTCAACATTGATACATTCATCTAGTGGGGGCATCATACTACACAGATTTTGGTTTGCCATGTTACATATTTCTATACTCTATATCACAAATTTAATATTGATTATATCCTGATAGTGATCATCCCATACTAAGATTTTTTATCGACTACCACTATTATAGACTCAGCTTATGTACATATTTGCTCTTATACAAATTTGTACCACGTGTTCATGCATACTTTAATTTATATCTTTCCTAGTTTAGATTTAATTATGTCTCTCTATTCCTATATTGACTTGAGGGGATTTTAATATTCCATTTCTCATTGGCTCTAATTCACTTCCCTTCATTATATGTATGTTTTGGACATGTGCCCATGTCCTTGTGTGTGTTTTCCTAATTGTGTATGTGACCATTTGAACATGTCCTTCTCTTTGGCTCTAAGTCAACTTTGTTGAGCCATGCGTATGTGGACATTTGAACATGTACTTGTATGTATTGATTTCTTAGATTTAGTGACATGTGCTCGTGTCCCTTGTATTGTGGCCCCTTATCCTACTTTATGTACCTCATGTTTGTATGTATGCTTTCATGTATACATCATGGCCATGATACTTATCTCTTACTTGTTGCTCTCACACTCAATTTTTGATGCCATTAGGGATCTCCTGCATCCCCCCCTTCATCCTTGGGTGCCTTGATGGACATCATGCCCCATACCCCTAGGTAATTTACATAGATTATTACTCATACTTACCATTTATACACATGCTTATATTGTTATATCTATCTTGATGACCTTGTGAATTCTATATCTAATATACATCACACATTACCAACTTATGCTCAAATTATCTTACATTTTGATGTCATGTATACACATTATATTGATTAATTATGCATATATCATATATGCTTAGGCTAACATACAAGTTACATAGCTTTTCTTTTGAGGACAATTATTGTACAGGTTCAACAACTCTCCTCAAAAGAGGGGGAATTCATAGGGGTTTGTCATAGAGATCAAGTCATCTGAGTGCACTCAAAATATAGTTTTTAGCACATAGACATAGATTATAGAGCTCAGAATTAGGTAAACATAGTGGAAAATAGTAAGACACATCCATTTTAATTTTGCACATAAATAGTATGGACATTAACATGGCCTAGTGGACACTAGTGTGGTGTGTTATTGTCCAAGGGATCATGATACTATATAGTAGCTACTTAAATAGGAAATTCTAGGATGACCAAAAAGGTACAACAATTATAGTTCAGATTTGCATAGTATTAGTCACAAATTATCATATATGCCTAGTTTATACTCAGTTTTACATAGAATCATACTAGTTTGTTCAAATTGGGGACATCATGTGTGACATGATCACTTTCATTTTAGGTTTAGATATGCTTAGATACAAATTATTATAACGTAATCCAAAATCCATATGCACAAATATTAAAATTGGGGGCATATGCATGACACATTATTTTTGTATGCTCACTTTTGCAGTAGTTGATTAGATGGAATGACAAACTCCATGTCATTCTCCACATTATTAATCTAGACACCATTTATACCATTTTTTGAACCAAATTGATGCCTTACTCTGTCTATAGTGGTTGGTATTACCAAGTATCCCTAAGCTACATACCTAAGTGCCTAAAAGTCTCATGAGCTATTTTTCATTTTAGAGTTTCTAAGTGGCCCCAGGGCCATCCTACATAGTTTTAGATACATCACACAACTTCAATTACATTTCAACGTTTTAGTTATATATGTATCTACTATTTATGGGTAGACAATGATGGATTCATAGCCTACTTGAGTTCTGGATCCACCTACGTAGAAGGGTTAGATAAGCCATCAATCCAATCCAAGTTATTCATAGTTTGTGATACACCAAGTAGGGGTGGGCAATGATGGAGTCAAGGCCAACTTGGGTTTTTAAGCCACCCACACATGGGTATTGAGCAAGTCATAAACTAGATCTAATTTATTCATCATTTGATCACCATCTACACACATACATGATGTCACTAGGTTCTTACATTGGTTCATTACCCAATCAGGTGTATTCATTCCTTTCCTCTCTTTTTTCTCTCTTTACTCAATTTTGTCTTTTCTTTTGATATTTATCAAGTAGGGACTAATTCATTCATGTTTCATTTTCAAGCCACACAAGGGAGCACACTTCACATACTAATACTCATATTCAATGGATTTGCCTCTTAAGTAATTCTAGGTACACTTCTTTTTCCTTTATCCTAGTCATTTTGCTTTTTTGAATTTATAGAATAAAAGGGGGGAAATGTAGTGGTATAAAATGTCAATCAAGTGTAATGAGTGTCACTTGAGACCACCTTATCCCTAATTTATCCCCAAACCTATCTTAGGGCCTATTTCAATCCTTATCTATCTTTCATGTAGGTCTAACCCATCCCTAGATGTACCAAGAGAAGTCCCAAGCCATATCCTAGGCATCCAAGCCCATAGTGCACCAGATTCTACCACTTGGACACTAGTGCAACCCTTTAGTGCTATTGCATTATGCTAGTGACCAAGGGACCACAATACTATCACTTATCTCTTTTCTCCCCTAATAGACATATTTCCACTTATCAAGACACTTTAGGGTTGGATTAGACCTATTCCATGTCTCATTAAGCACCACATCAATTATATACACAACTTTTATCCCTTTACTTACTAGATGGGAATTAGATGGAAATAATCATGAACAAACTTAGAAATAGTTATGCAAATCAAGGTCTTTAATCCCTATTCTACCCTAAGTCTGCATATAGCCATCGACATCATTCATAAGTCTTATATTACTCATATTTATATCCTCAAGTCATACTCAAAGCACTCAATTTAGCACTCATATTAGCATTCAATTGCACTTGCACCAGAACTTAGATTAGGAGAATTACATCAAGCTTGATCCCCTCTCAAGGCATTGGTATATAAGAAACTCTCAACATAGTGGGTTGTTGAGGTCTTATCCAACCTATCTAGCTAACATTACACTTTTACTACTTGTGCTCCTCAAATACCAAAATAATATCAAGATCTAGGGTTTTGATTCCAAATTAGCCAAATACAGTGATCCAACACTTAGGCACATAGACATAAGCATCCTGAACTCAAGTGAAGGCATATCTAAAAGCTCATAGTCCTTACTTGAGAGGGACACTACCACTCCCTTGTGGACACTAGCATGGTGTGTTACTATATAGAGGACCGCACTACTATCTAGGAGGATTTTTAAGTTTAATTTCCACATTTTAACCATTTGAATAACTTGTATACTAGTTTTTAGCCTCTAATTCATTTATCTCAGTTAGTTTCCAACTAAGTACATACATGTGTGATTCATTTCTATTATTAGAATAATTAAATTAGGTTAATTATTATACACATTAGTGATTGTATGTATTACATATTTATTCCCTAATTTACTATTCTAGCCCTTTAACAACTTAGGGTTTACATTCCATAAATCCCTTAAAAGTTAAATCACAATTCATAAATACCTTAAAAGTTAAATCATTTGGTGAACCTAACTTACTTCAAACATATTGCTTAAAACCCTAGTGTACCATTAGGGTTTCCCTTCTTGTTTCCATAATTTGCTTAGTTTTCAATTTTTAGACTTTCATCATGATTATTATAATATATGCCATTTACTAATTTTTGGTATAAAGTCTTTTGGTTTGTCTTGCATGCCTATTAACTACCATATGTAGAATGATGCACATGTATGTCACACCTCTCATGGATCATGTTAGAACTCAACTTATTTCACACTGTATTCCACCTCATCTTGAGAAACCCTTCTATGGAGAACATTATTACATGGCCAATTTTCATTTACCTCCAGTTACTAATCGATGACAGAGAGCTCAAATTTTGCCTTTTTTTCTTCCTCCATGTAGACCTATTGACTATCTTCACTCACATCCTGCCTCTACTACTCACCCTTGGCAAATAGTAGACCCTACAATTCAAGTTGTCACTAAATAGAATCAGGAGCCTCCTCAACCTATATAAAAAAAAAAAGCCCACAGTCCCTCCTCATCCCTAACATAATATAATAGGCCCTACTAATTAACATAGAGCATATGATATTATGGATCAATTGATAAATACACCAGCTAAGATTTTTATATTGGAATTACTCCAAAAGGCAAATATTTTCAAAGCTATTCATTTTCAAACACTTAATCATAAACCTTTGCCTCGTGACATAGACCCAACTTATTTTATATGTCATGAATACTATAGAGGACATTGAGTATGTTATATATTTTGCTAATGAGGATTTGCACTCATAGTCAATTATTGATCAGAATCTACGACTCCTTATTTAGGTACAAATCAAAACCACCATTATTAAATGAGTTTTAATTGATAGTGGTTTAGGAGTTAACATATGCAATATCACATTTATACAGACTATGGGGGTTGACATAGCATCCATTCATAAGACATATAAGAACATTGGAGGTTTTGATGACATTCCCTAATAGGCATTAGGGACTACTACATTGGATATCATGGTTGGGACAAAAACCCTATCTACATAGTTGTAAGTGATGCCTTATCATTTACATTAAAATTTATTACTAGGAAGACCTGGGATACATGCCATGGAGGCCATGCCTTCTACCTTGTACATATGTGTCAAGTTTTTACATGGTGAATATCTATACACTTGTTGAGTTGATAACCAACCATTCAAATATTATAGAGTTACTAAGCTTACTTCCCAAACTACATCTCCAGATGTAACATCTCGCATTCACATAGATTCCCCACCTCACATGATTCTGGTAGAATAAATGCATACATATGAGGTTGGGGAATCTAACACCACTATTCTCACACAAGTTATAGATCCTCATACATCATCGTTATCTTCACCTATGATGTAAATTGAAACTCCTCCCACACAATTTCCCCACCTACAAAAGATGATCAAATCCTCATAACACAATTACCCTTACTTGTTAACTCTGAGGAAGTAAATATCTAAAACTCTAATATAGATTCCTAAGACACCATAACAGATGAGATAGCACTCATTGACATTGATGATTATTTATGTGGATTGAGATTCACACCAGTAGGTCCTAAAGAGTACAGAGATGATTCTAAGGCACTTATGCCTTCACCTACATAGGCATCACCACCAGTTCATAATTTCATAGATACATGTCCAAACATTCATTTTTAGTTAGAGGTAAACTCTTCTATACATTCAGTACATATGGTTAAATCTATGGACATCAACTTAGTTATTAGAATTTAGGTAGGTAGTACATAGGATAGACCATAACAGATGTTACAGGTATTACTTGATAGAGAATTGATGGCATTACCCACATTTTGTCATAAATATATTAGTAGATTGTCACAATAGGATGATAGACCATTCTACCATTTTCATAGGATTACTAACCATGATACATTATATGCTTAGAATTACAATAAAAAATGAATAGTTTTAAGGCTCAGGGCACTATTTAGACTACACAACCTCTACCTCCACCAATATATACACCATGATATACTCTTCACCGACACAAACACTCAAGGAATGATCTATTGACTATTTGGGTTTCTATCAAGGATAAATACATCCCTAACATTGTTATCACTAAGGATTTTAATCCTAATATTTACACTTTGGCATTTTTACAGCACATTGGACATGAAGAGATAGACCTATAACATGTTATACATTATCATGACTCCTTAGGACATATCACACTACAAGTTGCATATGGCTTTAAGGTGGTCAACACACTTATTTTCATAATGAGAATAGGCATGCATATACTTTTTACACTTGGTAGTACATGGTTATAGGTAAAGGATGCCACATTTGATTAGATAGATAGATGTTTGACTTTAAATTATGAGGGACACATAGTTTGGATTTTACATGATGGCACAGATGAGAACCATAGATTTCATGTAGATACCACATGGTCCAATATGGTCTACCTTAAGACTGCACATGAGGTCTATTACATAGTAGATCGGTATATCATTTGGATGCGCAGAATTTATACTAATGCAAAGGATAAGGCAATTATTTTATAGACAAAATGGTATGATGATCACAATGATGATGACTTATTTGAATTTAGGCAAATTTAGTATTTGACATTGGATGACCTCTCACTAGATTTACTATTTGACTATCCACATATTTTGGATGTGCTCCTAGATCTATAGAGGCACTACATTTCATTTGTAGATAACCTTGTTCTACTCATAGTTTATTTGTACATAGTTTCTCTTACCTTGTTCCATGTATATAGTTTCATTTCCATGTTGCTTGTACATAGCTTGTACTCTAAAAACACAAAAATAATATAATATGTTTAAAATATAAAAACATTCAAATATTTTTCAAAATAAATAAATTTAAGATTATATGCATTTCCATGTTTACCTTTCTTATATTTTCCAGGCACTACATATATTATCTATACTAGTCAATTTTATCTACACAGTTCTAGATTTGCTACTATCTACCCATTAGGGGTACATATATAGCTTCATCATTGATAGATTCTCCTAGTGGGGGCATCATACTACACATATTATGGTTTGTTAGGTTACATATTTCTATACTCTATATCACAGATTTAGCATTGATTATATCTTGATATTGATCATCCCATACTACTTAGATTTTTTACCAACTAACACTACTTTAGACTCAGGTTATGTACATATTTGCTCTTCTACAAATTTTTACATGTTTATGTAAACTTTCATTTATAGCTTTCCTAGTTTAGGTTTGATTATGTCTCTTTATTCTTACATCTACTCAATGTTATTTGAATATGTCATTATTTTATGTCTCTACGCCACTTCCCTTCACTATATGTATGCTTTGTACATGTGTCCATGTCCTTGTGTGCGCTTTTCCTTATTGTGTATGTGGACATTTGAACATGTCCTTCTCTTTGGCTCTAATCCAACCTTGCTTTTTCTATGCCTACGTGGAAATTTAAACATCTAATTTTATTTATTGCTTTCTCATATTTAGTGGCATGTGCCCATGTCCCTTGTATTATGTCCCCTTGGCCTACTTTGCATGCCCCATGTGTTTGTATATATGCTTTCATGTATGCATCATGGCCATGAAACTTGTCTCTTATTTGTTATTCTCACACTCAACTTTTGATGCCATGAGGGATCTCATGTATCTCCCCCTTCTTCCTTGGGTACCTTCATGGACATCATTCCCCATCCCCTAGGGAGTTTACATAGATTATTACTCAAAGTTACTAATCATACACATTCTTACATAGTTATATCTATCTTGACGACCTTATGAATTCTAGATCTAATATACATCACACATTACCAACTTATGCTTAGATTATCTTACATTTTGATGTCATGTATATAGATTATATTGGTTTATTATGTAAATATCATATATGTTCAGGCTAACACATAGGTTGCATAGCTTTTATTTTAAGTACAGTTATTGTATAGGTTGAATAACTCCCCTCAAAAGGTACGGCATTCATAAGGGTTTGTTAGAGAGATCAAGCCATCTGTGTGCACTCATAATACAATTTTTGGCATGCAAACATAAATTATAGAGCTCAAAGTCAAGGAAAAAGAGTGAAAAATAGTCAGACAAATTAGTTTTAGTTTGGTACAAAAAGAATACAAAAGGACAATAATGCATCCTAGTGGACACTAGCATGGTGCACTACTATTTAAGGGACCATGCTACCATCTAGTAGCTTTAGAAATAGAAAATTATAGAATGACCAAAAAGTTACAATAGTTAAAAATCAAGTTTGCTTAGTATCAGTCACAGATTATCAGATATGCTTAATTTATACTAAGTTTTACACAAAATCATACCAAATTACTCAAATTTGGGACATCATAATCACTTTCATTTTAGTTTTAGATATTCTTAGATATAGATTACTATAACTCAATCCATAATCCATATGTATAAATATTAAAATTAGGGGCATGTGTACAACACATTATTTTTATATGTTCAATTTTGCACTAGTTGATCAGATGGAATGACAAACTCCATGTCATTTTCCATGTTATTAATATAGACATAATTCATACCATTTTTTGCACCTAATTGATGACTTACTCTATTTATAGTGGTTGGCATAACTGAGTAGTCCTTGAGTTACATACTTGAGTGTCTAACAAGCCCCTGAGCCATTTTTCATTTTAGAGTTTATAAGTGGTCCCAAGGCCATCCTACACAGTTTTAGTTACATAATATAACTTCAGTTACATTGTGTAGTTTCAATTATAAATGCATCTATTACACATGGGTATGAAATGATGTAGTCATAACCTACTTGAGTTATTGAGCCACCTACATAAGAGGGTTGGACAAGCCATCAATCTGATCCAAATTATTCACAATTTATGATCCACCAAGTAGGGGTGGAAAATGATGGAGTCAAGACTAGCTTGAGTTCTTGAGCCACCCACATAGGAGGATGAAGTAAGCCATCAGCTTAGTCTAAGTTATTCACTATTTGATCACCAACTACACACATAAAGAGGATATCACTAGGTTCTTGCATTTGTTCACATACCCAACAAGGTGTATCCATTCCTTTCCTCTTTCTTTTATCTTTTTACTTAGTTTTGTCTTTGATTTTTATATTTATTAAGGACTGATTCATTCATGTTTCATTTATAAGACATGTAATGGAGCATGACTCACATACTCAGACCCATATTCAATGGCTTTGCCTCTTATATAAGTCTATGTATGCTTATTTTTCCTTTATCCTAGTCATTTCACTTTGCTGCATTTCTAAAATAAAGAAGGGCAAATGTAGTCATATAAAATGTCATTTGAGTGTAATGAGTGTCACTTGAGACCACCCTATCCCTAGATTTTCCCCAAACCTATATTAGGGCCTATTTCAATCCTTATCTAGCTTTGATGTGGGTCTAACCCATCCTTAGATGTATTGGGAGTAGTCACAGGCCATCTCTTAGGCATCCATGCCCCTAGTGCACCAAGTTATACCACTTGGACACTAACACCACCCTTTGGACATTAGCACATTGTACTAGTGATCAAGGGACTATACTATTGTCCCTTAGTTCTTTTCTCCTCCAACAGACATATTTCCACTTCTCAAGATACCTTAGGGTTGGCCTAGACCTATTCCATGTATTGACAAGCACCAGATAAATATAGATACACTAATTGTATCCCTTTACTCACTAGATAAAAATTGGATACAAATACTCATGAACAAACTCATAAATAATTATGCAAATCAAGGTCATTAATCCCCATTATACACTACTTCTACATATAGCCATCTAAAACATTCCTAAGCTCAGATTACTCATATTTCCAGTCTCATGTCATACTCAAATCACTCAAGTTGGTACTCATATTAGCATTCACTTGCACTTTTACTAGCACTTAGATCAGGAGAACTACATCAAGCTTGATCCCCTCTCAAGGTATTGGTATGTAGGCAACTCTCAACATAGTGGGGTGTTGAAGTCATGTCCAGCCTATCCAACTAACATTATGCTTTTTCTAATTATGTTTCTTAAATACCCTAACAACATGGATATCTAGGGTTTTACTTCTAAATTGATGAGGTTGGTTCAGATTAGCAGAAGATTAACAAGGAAAATATGGAAACATACATAGAGATAATTGAGTAGAACACAAAAAATAATTTCAAACACACTATATTATATTATTCACACTCTCTTCATATTGATTTGATTGAACACATTTGGCTATTATATATCCATGAATATAGCACAACCACCTCCTAATAAATAGGGAGGACAAATAACAACTTACCCAGTAATACACATGGGTAATAACAAACCTTATAAAGATACATTTCTTGATAATAACAAACAAACTAATATGTTATAATATATTTAAAATACTTAAACCTATATAACATACAATAATTAATAATGTTATGAATATTAAATACTAATATTCATCCCTTAACATTACTAATTTCTAGCACCCCCTTAATATGAACATGGGGATAAAATCACATTCTCAAAAGATTTAACCACCTCTTGAAAGTGTTGCCTAGACTAGGCACAAACTCCATAGATTATCTCTTTACCCTCATGAAGGCATAGTGATGAGTTGAATTATTCAAGACTAATCCTTCCTCTTTGAGTTCCTATGGGACTTTCCCTTCCTCCTTGGGCACCCAAATTTTAAATCTCCAGGATCCACAAGCTTAGCACTAATTGGATAACCATCCATGAGTTTACCTTGAAATATTCTCCTGCTCCTCAAAAAAGAGTTTTCTAAAAACATGAATTTTCTTGAATATCTACAAAGGGGTTTATCTATAAACCAACACACTAAAAAAATGCATGTGAATAGGAATGTGCTTCTGTTCTTATTAACACACACCACACAAACGTGCCACTAAATCATAAGTTACCTCTTCATTAGTGGATTACAAGAGGCTTGAATAGCCTCCATCCTCCTGTGGCTTCATCATTCAATAGGTCATTACTTACTCAATCAATGAATTTGTGAAGGGAATTACTCCCCCCACACTCTTGACATAATTTTTCAAAAATGGATGTCAGTTACACTGATAATGCATCCATCTACAATTAATTTTTTTCAATTTTCTGACACTTTTGATGACTGAAACTTCTAGACACAAAATCAAGACTCTAACTTTTGATAATAATGAATTGATTTTTGATGAATTTTTAACACTTAAAAAAAATTAACACAACCTATAAAACACTATTAACATGGTTATTACTTTTATTTTGATGTACAATTGACAAAATTATCTCTATGACTTTAAAATAATCATGACCTTAATAAAAACCAAAATGACACTAATGATACATTTAAAAAAATATAAATCTTACGTAAAAATGACACCTAAGACTCTTCTATTATTCTTTTAAAAAAAATGTTGTGACAACTAATACTAAAGAGGCTTACTACAAAATAACAAAACTTGGACCTAAAACTAGTAGAAGTATAGATAACTCAACTATATATTAAAATATATATTAAGAGACATAAAATACCATATGATGCTTAGAATAGGTACTCAATGAATTGGATTTTTTATCATGTAATTGCATGAGTGAGGATGATTGCATGCATAGACAATGATGCAGGTTTGAATAACACTATGACCAATGCAAAGATCTGAAGAAACACAGTGATGCACATGTAATTGGCATGAGTTGGATAGCAAGGTAGTTGGCCATGTATGCAAAATGGTGAGTTTGTTTCTAGTTTTCATAGCATATAATAATACACTTATTGATTTTCAGCTTGTAATTTAGATCTGATCCAATAATAGTAGCTGTTGGACAATGAATAAAATCATATGCCAATTGTGTCGAATATGCTAAGAGAGGCAGGATGCCAATAAAATTTTATAGTCTTTTATCACCTTAGTAGAATATTCAATGTAGACAATGAATATTTGAATTGACAGTTACATAGGCCTAAATGTTGTTGACATGATCATGACCAAATAGTTATGATTTTGAATCAAACATCGAGGTTGTAGGAGAGCATTTATGTTATGGATCAGTGTAGCAGAATCATGAATGTTGACTCTTCTAAGTGAATATGTATTCAATGATATACATTATTTGTGTTGATCCAATCTAGAATTGATGCTTAAATATAGTGATATCCTCCTTTTATATTATAAACTACTCAAAATAGCACATACAAGTTTGTGTAATTAGATAGTGAGATGAGCACATCAAAGACACCAAGCAGATAAAATACTTTAAATCTACACTACTAGTATCCAAATCTAATTAAAACAATAATATTTCATTAATAGGTGTAATATAAAATAATGGCTTCCCCTCACAAATTCTCATAATCCCATCCTACTCTGATACCAAATGACGGGGCTGGTTCAGATCAGCAGAAGATTAACAGTGAAATATGGAAACATATGTAAAGACAATAGAGCAGAACACAAAAAATAATTTCAAACATACTATATTATATTATTCACACTCTCTTCATATCGATTTTATAGAATACATTTGGCTATTATATAACCATCAAGATAATACAAACACCTCCTAATAAATAGGAAGGACAAATAACAACTTGCCTAGTAATACGCATGGGTAATAACAAACCTTATGGGAATACATTTCTTGATAATAACAAACAAACTAATATGCTATAATAGGTTTACAATAATTAAAACTATATAACATACAATAATTAATAATGTTATGAATATTAAATCCTAACACAAATCACCCAAATATAGTGATTCAACACTCAGGTACACATGCACAGGCATCCCAAACTCAAGCAAACGCATATTCAAAAGCTCATAGTCCTTGCCTAAAACGGACACTTCACACCCCTAAGGACACTAACATAGTGCACTACTATTCATAACACTGTGCTACTATCCAGGAGGATTTTTGAGTCATGTTTCTAGTTTGCAATGCTCTAAATAATTTTTGTACCAATTTATAGCCTCTAATTCATTTCTCTCAATCAATTTCTAGATAAGTACATAGTTATGTGATTTATTGCTATTATTATAATATTCATATAAGGTCAATTGTTATATAAATTAATGGATATATTTATTTCATATTTATTCCTTGATTTACTATTCCATCCCTTTAACAACCTAGGGTTTATATTCCATAAATCCCCTAAAAGGTAAATCAATCACCCTTATAAATGTGATGGGTGCATTGGACAATCTAAATGACATCACCATCCACTCATATAAGTTATCCCTAGTCTTGAATGATGATATTATGGATGTGTTTGTAGGATCAAAATATTTTAGTAAGACTAATCTAAGGAGTGAATACTATTATATTCAGATTCATGACAGTAAAGTGGATCATTTAAGGCATTTGAGAATGGTCTTAGAATTGTTAAGAAAGGAGAAACTTTATGCAAATATGAAGAAGTGCAAGTTTATGCAGAATAATTTGTAATTTTGGGGTTTATAGTTTCAACATATGGTGTAAGAATGGATGAAGAAAAGGTAAAGGCAAGTGTTGAGTGGCATATTCCAAAGAGCACAGAGGTAAGAAGTTTCTATGGTTTAGTAACTTTTTACATAAAGTTCATTAAGAATAAGTATTATTGTTTCACCAATAACCGATTGCATTAGAGGAAAAGAATTTGTGTAGACAAGGGAAACAACAAAAAGCTTTGAATTATTGAAGAAGAAGATTACATTAAAATATATATTAGTGTTGACATATTTTAATAGTGTGTTTGAGGTAGATTGTGATGTTTCACATATGAGAACTGGTGTTGTGTTGAGTCAAAAAGGAAGACCAATAACATATTTTAGTGAGAAATTGAATGAATTAAAAAATAAGTAGTTTACATATGGTGTTGAAATTTATGTCATTGTACAAGCATTAAGACATTGAAGGCATTACCTAGTGCCTAAAGAGTTTATCTTATTTACAGATCATGAGGCTTTGAAGTATGTGAACTCTCAAAAAATTTAAATAGTAGATAGACAAAATCGGTGTCTTTCTTGTAGACATATACTTTTATTTTGAAGCATAAATCAAGAAATCAGAATCAAATAGTTAATACTTTGAGCAGGAGAATGACACTATTAACTACTATGGTGAGTGAAATAGTTGGGTTTGAAGTTGTTACGAAATTATATGATACTTATCCAAATTTTGGTAAGATAGTTGAGCAATGCAAGAATACATTAACTGGTGAGACAAGTACTATTTATGATGAGTACCTTATACAATATGGTTATCTCCTTAAGGTAAAACAATCATGTATTTCAGTTGGATCTCTCAGAAATTATATTATAAGAGAATTGCAGAGTGGTGGTTTGGATGAGTGTTTTAACCTTTTTTAGGACATAGTGAATGTAAATATTATGTTTTTTAAAGATCTGAGTATGCTAAATCAAGTTAATAATATACAATGAATATAGCCACTAATTCTTTATATAATTGACTAGATTTGACCTTTTTAAAAATAGTAATAAATAGTTCAAGTAATAATTTAGCTACAAAATAGCTAAGACAGATGATCTGGGTGCAAGAAATTTATGTATAAGTTGGTATGAGTGTCAAAAATTAGATCTAAGTGTTAGAATCCCTCCTAGATAGTAGTTCCATTATTAGATAGTAACACCATAATTGCAAGTGTCTTAATATTGGTGGAAGTTTTGATCAAGGAATTTGACTCAAGAGAGGAGGTTAGTATAGTGTTAGTTACCAAAATAATGAAATCAACACACTAGAAAGCTAATATCTCTAGGCCTAGATCATGGAGGGAGCCTAATGAACAAACCAATTGAAAACATAACTAAAATGCAAAGAAATGACAACTTTCCTTACCTTCCTTGATTGCTCCAAGAGATCTCTTCATTGGCTTGCTTGGATTGTGCTCAAAACGTCTTCATCAATGGGGCTTGGCTATCTCCATCTCCTTTTGGCACCATGTTTGGCTTGGATTTTTCTTGATGTTACTTGAAAATGGTTTGTCTTGACTCAATTTTAGCATTATAACACTATGCATGTGCTTTATGAATCAAATCTTGCATTAGAACTCTCCTATGTTGTAAACTCTCTAAATGAAGAGATCTAGGCTTGCTTTTATAGACTTTAAAATCAACTTGGGATGGATTAAATCCTAACCTAAGTTTTCTTAGTTAGCCCCAATAGGGTTAAAATGTATCAAATGGTCATAATTAGCATGGAATAAGCATGGGTGGGATATTTTGCATTTTGGACAACTCACAAAAGCTAATGATGAAAACCTAGCATATTCATTGATTTTTGAATTTCCCTTTTTGATAAGTCATTTAATTTCTCATGGATGAATTCAATTAGTATTTGCATGTTAATTAATCTCTTTTAAGCATTTGAACATTTTCCAAGTTTTGATTTATATGATTTGGGCATTTGCATTATTTAATTGATTTATGGGCCAAATTGATTTAATTACATGTAATGAAGCCAAATTTAGGGTGTTTATAAATTCTTAGGATATATGTTCAATGATTGGTAATAATCGGTCTAAAGTCAGGTATAAATCCATTAGTGGCCAATTTTAGATGTCTATAATTTGCCATGTTTAGGAAGACATTACAAGCTGTAAGCACATTAACATATTTTCAAAGAATAAAATGGTCTTGTTGTGCTTACAGCTTTAATAGTGATGAATGAATTGTAGCTAGCCATTGAGGGAGTAGTTGGCAAAAGGCTCGGCAAACGGTCCCTCGAAAGAAGGAAATAAGTGGACCAAATAAATGAAAAGTGATGGGTTGACAACATAATGATTTGCCTAAAAGTGGTCAAAATCACTGAGAATGCAAGTGGGATAGTGTACAATGGTTTTCCCAAGGTGGTTATAATAATTCTACCCTGATAGTGGAAAACATGGTATGATAACACAATGATTGTCCCAAAGGAAGTTATAATCATTGAAAATATGGAGCTACCCTAGTTACGGCAGACAAATAGGATAAAATCATGCCCTAATTATGTAGAATAAAGTGAATGATATGCCCAAAGGTTGTTATCATCATTAACCCTTAAATTGGTGATAACACAATGATTTTCCCAAAGATGGTTAGAATAATTGAGAATGCAAGTGGGACGGTGTATAATGGTTTGCCCAAAGGTGGTTATTAGCATTGTACCCTAATTATGGAAAATAAAATTGATTGTTGATGATTGAAAATATGATGACACCTAGATAGAGAGGATAAAAATGAATTGGAACAACCTACTAGTAGGGAGATGCTCATCTGAACTAATAAAGGTTGAAATTTTTTCATTGTTTAATTACTTTGTTTGGGATATGATTAAGATTGGATCAAGAATGTTGTTGATGCTGGTGTTGAGGAGATATCAATGTTAAATTGATGGCGTAGACTTCTTGAAGCTAATTTCTATTGTAGCACTTAACGATAAGCATCATGATAGAACACCATGAGGATTTGGCTGAAATATGCATAACGACTGACTCCTGTGATCCAATACTCAAAGGAAAATAATGCACTAATGATAAATACCATGATGACAATGTTGACATATCAATATCTATTAATTCAAGAATAGTGCACAAGAAATCACCCAATGAACACACATAGACTGAATCAAGGAAACAGTGTTGAAAACAAACAAATAGGCACACAAACAACCAAAAAGAAACAAACAATAGTTAGTCCCAATATTAGTATAAACAATGCAACATAAATAATGCAACAAACATTGCCCCTAAAAAATAGGCAATAACTTAACAAACAAACATGATGGGGAAATAAAAGATAAAGGAAGGGGGTGTCTGAGTTATCTCCATATGCACTAGGTAAGTGGATGCTGCCTACATAGTTCCATGGATGATATATCCAATAAAAATTTAGGTTTGAATATAGTTCTCCCAGGAAATGGGATAGAATAAAATGTTGAGAGAGAAAACAAACATGATGTATGTGATAGAATAATAAAAATGAACTCATAAAATGGTAAGAGTGTGGAATAAAAGGCCAAAAAGGATGGGGAAACTAAGTGACAAGTGATTTCTTATGACTTAGTGAGGGTTTCCAAAATGATTAAGGCAAAGAAGTGGTTAATGTTTTTGGTTTTTTTAAATGTTTTTGGAATTTTGAGCATCTCAACTCGACCTAGAATGACAAGATACTAAATAGTCCAAACTCACAAAATGGTGAGAACATATAGAAAAGGGGGAGTGAGTTGACCTCAACAAGTATTGAGCATAGCCCACATAGTCCCAAAATGGCATTAGGTCATAGTAGTTCCACCTTATAGTGGAGGAATTTGACCAATGTACCAACCAATTCAAAAAAATGGGTAAAATTGGCACAATGGCATAATATGGCATAGGAATAGCTAGTTGGTATGTCAAGGCACAATAAACAAATGTTGCCCCTAGTTTGCCCAAAGTTGGTTATAACTAGGATAGAATAGATCAGATCAATGATACTAATTTTCCCATAGGTGGTTATAATTAGTAGCAAAACTGGTGAGACACTGATTTACCCATGTAGGTGGATATAATTGGGCTCAGATAACTAAACATGATAAGAAAGGAACAAGAAACAAAGGATGCAACTGTCAAAACTTTTGTCTTACTACTTAAAAATACTACCTCTGTCTTGAATTCTTGAAATAACTATTGAAACTAATATGATTCTTTATGCTAAATGTGAAACCAATTGATGAACCAAGGTCAAATGAGCTAGGATAGGATGGATCAAAACATACTTTGGTTGATAGAATGAAATGGTAGAATGGATAAGTGATAGGTAAAGTGATAGGTTGGTAGGATGATAGGATGATAGATTGATATAATGATAGAAAGTTATGGTATATAGAATAATGTTGATAATATGGTACAACTTTAAATGATCTTCATATACAATACATCGAGTCACTCAAGTGTAGTACCACTTGAGGTGTATAATGTTCATGGGCTCATCAAGTTCATCCCCATCTGGTGTGTCAAGCCTATATACTCCTACACCATAGTCTACAATAATGATGAAAGGACCAACCCAGTTGGGTTTGAACTTGCCTTTATGCTTCTTTTCAGCGGTGGTATTCTTTTGTATTTCTTTGAGGACAAGCTCACCAAGCCTGAATTATCTATGTTTCATGCACCAATTTTAGTGTCCATGGAGTCAATTCTGATATGCTTGAAGGTTGTTGACTATGTCCATGTGTTTCTCATCAAGGAACTCCATCTCTTGCAGGCAAGCTACTCAATAGTCTTCATCATCCAAGACATGCTTCAAAGAGATGTGTAGTGAAGGTAACTCAACCTTAGTGGGAAGAATGGCCTTAGTGCCATAAATAATTGAGTATGGAGTGGCTCCTTTTTGGGTATGATGATTGGTATGATATGACTAGAGGACACAGAATATCTGAAGATGCCAATCGTAATCAGCATCATTGACAATCTTTTTGAGAATGTTGACAATCGTTTTGTTTGATGCTTTGGCCTAACCATTACCTTGAAGGTAATATGTTATGGAAAAGTGTTGTTGGATTTTGTATGCAGCACATAGCTATTAAAAATCCTTATTCTTGAATGGTCTACCATTATCAGATATAATTTTAGAAGGGATACCATAGCGGCAGATGAGATGGTTGAAAATGAACTTGGAATTTTTTTTTCCAGTCATGTGAGGGATATAGCTTTAACCCACTTAGCGAAATATTTTGTGATAGTGAGGGTATGTTTATGTCCATCTGAAGAGGTGGGGTTTATCTTCCCAATGAGAGTGAGGCCCAATGTAGTGAATGGCCATAGTTTTAACATTAGTTTCAAAGTCTTGGTTGGGACATGAATTAGATTAGTATGTCATTGACACTTATCACATATTTTTACATTTGCAGTTGCATCTGCATCTATTATTGGCTAATAATAACCAGTTTATCATCTTTGATCTAAAAGTGGTATATAAATTGATTGATGACTAACTATGAATCACCATAAACCTATAAATGATGTATATTCCATTATATTACCTATCGAATCCCTACAATGAGTGTTTCATATTCAGCCATATTGTTTATACAAGGAAAGCTGATTCTAAATGACTTAGGGATTAAATACCCCTATGGGGTGATAAACAAAAGGTCTTCCCTTGATCCATGTGTTGTGAACAAACCATCAAAATATAGCTTCTAGTGATACTCCTCAAGAGGTGTTTCAATTATGGTCATGATGGATTCATCAATAAATTAGAATATCAATGGATCTATGTCTACAAGGGGTACTTCAATAAGTTGATCTATAAGAACTTGTCCCTTGATGGCTTTATGGTTCACATATTCAATCTCAAACTCAATGAGAATCATGATCCATTTGGACATACAACCTTGTAAATTTGTTTTAGATAGTAGATACTTGAGCCGATCTACTTTTGAAATGACCATGGTCTTATTATTCAACACGTAATGCCGTAGTTTTTGAGCTATGAAGACCATAGCTAAATAGATTTTTTCAATGGGCATATAACTGTGTTCATATGCGACTAGTGTATGGCTTAGATAGTAGTATATTGCATGCTCTTTTCCATTATCAATGTGTTGAGATATAAGTGCCCTTAGGGCATTATTGATAGCTAACAAATATAGTAAGAATGGTTTTCCCAACGTAAGAAGTAATAAAACTGATGGATTTGTAAGATAGTCCTTTAGCTATTGAAAATATTTTTGACAATCGTCATCCCAAAGAAATGTTACACCCTTCTTCATTAGGTGTGTAAATACATGGTACGTATTGGCTAATTGAGATATGAAGCATCAAATAGACTAGATCTTGCCCTGTAAACTACAGAGTTGCTTCAAATTAATCAGTGTTGACATTTATGTTATGGCTTGTACTTTGGTTGGATCAACTTGTATGCCCCTACGAGACATAATGAATCTAAGAAATTTGCCTGATGTGACACCAAAAACATATTTCTTAGGGTTGAGCCTAGCTTTGTATTCACATAGTCACTCAAATATCCTCCTCAATGTTGTTGGATTGTTGGCCCTAGTCTTCAATTTGCCTAGTATGTCATTGATACAGTGTTTAATAATGTCATGCAATATGACTATCATGTCTCTTTGATAGGTGGCCCCTACATTCTTAAGACCAAATGGCATAACTTGATAATAGAATGTTCCCCATGGATGGTGAATGATGTCTTGTGTTGGTTTTCTAGTGTTATTTGAATCTGATTGTAGCCTAAGAATCCATCCATCAATGAAATCATCTCATAACCCACAGTGGAGTTTGCAATCATGTCAATGTTTGGTAATGGAAAGTCATCCTTTGGGAAAGCTTTGTAAATGTCCTTGAAATCAGTGTAGATTCTAATTCCTTTTGGCTTTTTACTAACTAGTACCATAATATAAATCCAAACAAAATAGTTGATTGGTCTGATACATCTTGCTTCCAAGAGCTTTTCTATCTCTTTCTTTACCAATACAACAATGCGAGGATGCATTTTACAAAAAAATTGTTTTACTGATTTGGTATCAGGATGTATCGCAAGGTGGTAAACAACTAAGCCAGGGTCCAAATAAGCATGTCAAAATATGCCCATGTAAATATATCTACAAATTCCCTCAATAGGGTTGTTAAGACTTCACACTCCTTTTTATTGAGGGACATGCCTAATTTAATCCACTTTGGGTCATTTGGAGACCCTATGTTTACCTCTATTGTGTACTCTACTAAAAGGGTCAAACCATCTTCAAGAATAGTGGGTAAAGATTTGAACTATTTGGCTATGTCAGAACCCTATGTTAGGGCTTATTATTCAAGTTCTCTTAGATATCATGAATTAGAATCCCTTAATGGGAGGGATGATTATGTAACAAATGTTGTTGAGAACTCCTGAATGATGTTGTTAAAGGCTCGTTATTCTTCAAGACTGTATACAGACCCATAGGCAAGTTCATCATTATTGGTATCCTAGATTATTTGATCAAAATCCTACTCTTCTTCAAAACTAAACTCAAACCCATAGACAAGTTCATCATTGGTGGTCTCCTGGTTTATATTTGAAGAAGGTTGAACACCCCTATCTAGTGGTGCCTAAAACAAGTTTTCACCACTAGACTAGCCTTTTTCTTTACTTTTTTCCTAGTTGAAAAGCACCTCAAAGACGTTTTCACTTTGGGACCTCAATGTTTTATTTAATTGCTTTTGGTTAAGGGTATTCATCTGCTCTCCAAAATAGGCTTCAAGATCCAATTTGATTGAGAACCCTAATTTATGGTCTCCCAATGGAATATCATCCCTAAGGCCTAGAAAATCATCAAAGGCCTCATCATTCTGAAACTCATCAACTGGTATGTTGGATTTTTATCGGCCCTAGTCTATCAATTGAGAATAATATAATAGTAGTGGGTTATGACAAATGACTGGTCAAAGGGTACAAATGGTGTTATTATCAAATACATTAGTTTGGGCTAAGTCATCGAATTGGTTATGATCATACTCTACTCATTATCGGCATCATCGTCACTAGTCATTGGTGATGGAAATTGAATAAGATATGTGGGGTCACCCCTAGGTAGTTTATATCCAAGTCCATATGCTCCTTTGTACTTAGTCATAGAAATGGGCTTGAGTGTTCCCTATTGATTTGGCCTGAGGTCTCCTCCTTCATAGTCTTGTTTCTCTATGATCGAATTAAGAATGGGATACTTGGAGTTTTTTTAACAATCGACCAATTCATCATTATATAACCATGATTCATCACCTTCAAGAGGGCCATGTGCTTAGCTAGAGGCTGGTATAAAGGTGATAGGTGTTGGACTATGCTGATGGCCTTTTCCTTTTCTTTATCATTCCAGGAGTGGTTTGGATTTGGGTCTTCCAAAGGTCTTGGGGTTCTATGAAAAAAAATTAATGTGAAAAGTGTCATCCATAAAATACTCTCTTGGGCCATTAGCTGAGATGGTATAGTTATTGGATAGCTCAAGAGGTAGCATGTGGGAAAGTGAATTGAGGGTATCAGGGTCAATGTAGTTGGCCTCAGGTAAATCAATAAGTATTGCTTTCCATTTGTTCTATTCGGTGATTGGATTCATGCTGAAACAGTAATTATATCTCTTGAACTCTATCTCTAGAAGTTTATAATGCTCATATGGGTGTAAATCTCTTGGAATACTAACCTCCATCCTTGAATGGGAGAATTTGATACACCAGTGTAGTGTCGATGCGACTACACAAATCTCATATAACCAAGGTTCTACATAAAAGCATATTGTATGACAAATTGATATCTAACACATGGTAAAGTGTATCATGGGTCAAAGGCCCAATTATAACTGGCAAGCTAATAGTGCCTTGTGATTCTCTTTCTTCATTGTCATAGGCTTTGATGGTGATTGTTTACAAATGGAGATCTATTGAGGTGTACTTGAGAAGCTTGATAAGCTTTAGAGACACTATATTAAGACCTAATCCAGTATCTATGAGGACATGTTTCACCTTGTGCCTTTTTATGTAAACCTTGATGTATAATGGATTATTATGCAGTGGGCCAAGGGATGAAATATCACTTTGGTTAAAGGTTACTTGTTGGGCTAGAGCTAGGTGTCCAACCAAAGCTTAAAATTTATCAGGGGATATGTCATTTGGAACTATGGATTGACTGAAGAACTATGTCAAGATGTTTTTTTGGATTATAAACATATGTAACAAATCAAAAATAGAGATTAGTGTTGGCATCTTTTACAATTATTCCACAATGTCAAACATCTTCTCTTAGATAGTGTTAAATGGCTTGTTTTAAGGTAGAATGGTTGATTGGATGATGGGTGAAGTGGTATATGGTTGTGGGCTTGGTATGGTAATCTTTGACTGTCGAGTTGTGATTGCATAATCAAAAATAGATACATGACCATTTTTTATAACAAATGAAGGAAAAGGGGGACCAAATATGATAAGTGTCAATTGTTGATGCACTTGTGCATGGTCATAGACTAATAATGAGTTATCAGTATAAGGTCCTAACATGGGAATCCCTACTTGTTGGTTCACTTGTGTGTGGTCCTAGGTCAAGGAAGGATTAAAAGAAGGGTTTAGATGATTTGGTATGATTATAAATAGTCTTTTCTGATTGACACTTGGTCTTGGAATGATAGAAATGGTTATAATATGTCCTCCTGCAATATGGCCTATAACTGAGTTGTAGTCATGTGCAACTACATGGTAGGTTTGTTGGTTATTTCCATTGTTTTGACCTTGGTTCTGTTCATTATTTTTATGTTGTTGGTTATGTTGAGTCTATTGGTTTGACCTTCGTTATTGATACTATAATTGTTGATGTTACATTAGTTGTTATTATTGTTGTTGTTATTGTTGATTGTGATGTTGGGGAAAAGGATTATGATAAATGCAAAGCCTCTAATTGGAGGTGGAAGCTCTAAGATCCAATGTGATATCTCCATTTTCCAACATATTCTAAAGGCATAGGTTGTTGCGTTTGTTGCATTTAAGGTACTGGTCTAGGTTGCTACACTTTCTACGTGTGTTGTGGCTACTAAAAAGATTAATTGTTGGGAGTAAGCTAGAAAGGTGGTGTAGGCTAAGTAAATGGGGATTGCACAATTTAGACATGTTGTGACTCTATTACTTTATTCCCTACAACATTCCTATTGTAATTGAATTATTTGGGTTTGTCATTGTTATTAGCATGTGTCGGTTTGATGCTTGCACTTGGACTAGATGTTGAGTTTGGCCATTATTTTGGTTTTAATTCTAACCAATGTTCTAATTTGATGAGGTTAGTTTAATGATAATTTAGTAAATGGGCTCATTAACAAACCTTTGTCAATGATTTCTTTAAACATATGCACACACTAAAACTCTAGATAGTAAGATATCTCATTGTGTAGGTTTTTAGTAAATACAGTGGCTAGTTTTTTGTTTGGTAGACTATGGTTAAAATGACTTACAAGGGCTCTCCACCACTGTAGATAGATTATGAAGGTTTCTCAAAGTTTCTATTTTGCTTGTGTCAAGTCTATTAATGAAATTTCATTCTCAATATTGTAAGAAAATTTCTCACAAACTTGTCCAAAAGATCATCGAAATCAAAAATAGAATTATTTGGTAACTTTAGGAACCATTCCAAGGCTTGTCCAGATAGACTTCTTGGAAACAACAATAAAAAGTGAATGTTGTTATAGGCAACAAGGTGGCATGCAACAAAGAATTCTATTAAATAGGCCTTGGGGTCACCTTTCCCCTTGTATTTATCAAACTTCGGTGGCTCATACCTTGGAATAAATGGTATCTGCAAGTACCCCATGTTGAAAGGGTAAGAACACACATTGTCCAACTTGAACTTTTTGACTTGTTTTCCAGCTTGGATGGTGATAATTGCATCCTTCATCTATTCTAGCTATTGCTCAAGGAAATTTGTGGGAATATTAGCATAAGGTTATGGTTGAGTAGCCACAAGTGGATTACTTTGACCAAGATATGATGGAGGAATTTGTTGGGGTAGGTGGGATTGGCTAGGGAACAAACCAAGAATACGTATGCATGAGTTAGGATGCAATTATAGAAATTGCATGTACAGTAGTGCAATATTCTAGTTGAGATTGGGTATGTAGGCCTGATGTTGGGAATATTGAGGTTGGGATGGTGGTATATGGTTGTAATATGTTTTTTGAGGTTGAATAGGGACATGCTATCGACTACTCATACCTAGTTGATTGAGAGGGACTTATGAACGAAGACCCTGTCACTGAAATTATGACATATTTTGCATAAAAGGGAATTATTTCTTGGTAGGTACTTGAGGAACAATGGAGCCTCTTGGTTGCATAAATTCCTATTGGGAAATGGACATATGTTGGAGATTTGGCATCTATTGCTAACAAATATTTATACATTGTTGGTTAGACATTGTTTAGTTTGGGATTAGCATATTAGTTTGTGACTTGAGACGTATGTTCACTGTTACCTAGCAAAGTGGAATATTGGTTGCCCCCTATTGAGACAACAATATGTTTTGCCTCTACTACATGGGTATACTATATTATGCCTATTGTTGTGGAATATTACTAGTCACCTATTGACGTGAAGTAAGATTCATCACATTCTGTCATGGTGCGGCACTGGTCATTGGTTGACTACTTAATCCTTGTTGTTTGGTGCTAGAAAATATAGTTGGTTGAGGATTAGACATAGTTGGTTAACATTGGGGTGTATAAACTCCTACTCCTTGAGTTTGTGAACCACTAATGGTGCTAGTTAAAGGCACATTTTATTATTGACTATGTGTTTGTGCACTAACACCACTTTGGTTTAGATTAGACATTACCAGCGTACTATCCATGATGTTTTGCTCACTATTATATGTAGAAGAAGAAGACACTTCCTTGATGGTTGGGGTATTGAACATGTTTCAACTAAAGTGTTTTGCATAAATGGGTCTAAACCCTAATTTTCTTGACCAATCAATTCCATTAAAACTCCTGTTGAAGGAGCTAAATTAATAAGAGGCCTGTTTGGCATGGTCATCTAATTAAAGTTATGTGTTAGGTCTCTATATGTGTGGTATGTTGTCTGAATTTGATTGAAGTGGTCCTCAATAAGGCCTCTTTACATGACAAGCATATGCAAATCTTGATAGGGTATTGGTACTATGGCATTAGGGTTGCTAGAAGAGGCTTCATCATTATTTTGATAAGACATGTTATAAGGACCTCTTGGTAAATTTTGAAAATTATCATTCCCTACCTCATAGTTTGATGGCATTATACCATAATAAGGTTATTATTGGATGTTTTCTACAACTATAGGTACATTAGCCAAATATTAGGTTATCTACTCTTGATCTTGATCTGTGTATGGAGGCGTGTTAACCAAATAATTAGCCAAAGGATCTTGCCTTTGTTCCCCTATTTTAGTGTTGTATGGTGGATAAGAATCCATCTCCTAAACAACATCATCTTCATAAGGATTCTAAACAAAGTCTTCTTGTGTGCTAACATTTACATATCTTGGATTGTACATAGTTCCACTACATGTATAGTGAGCCATGGTCAAATTTATGATAAATTTTTTGCAACAAGATGGATTAGAGTTTAGAAAACTCTGAAAAGTTATGTTTGAAAAGACAAAGGGTTCAAATGTGATCTAGCTTGGTCAAGGGTAGAGTTGAATCTCCAAAAAGTATGATGGAAAGATTTGGTAAAAATAGTAAAACATCAAATGTCTAATGTTAAATGTTTTACACAAACAAGGTAAAGTAAAATGACCTAAAAATAAGATGCCAAACTCTAATATCCAAACGTGTTCTAAATAGGTCTAAACTAGGAAAGGAAAAAAAAGTTGTTACATTTTTTATCCAAATGCGGAGTCAAAATCTAGGTTCAAATAGGTTATGCTAGGATTTTTGGCCAAACACGGCATAAAAAGTTAAGCTTGAAACAAAAGATGGTGATGATTAATCTAACAAATTTGGAATAGTTTGGAAAATATTAGGCACTTGATTCTAGATATAAACATGATTTAATTGATGAAAAACACTAAACAAAAGGCACTTTGAAGATTGAATGACTCTATCAAACAAAGGAACAAACAATAAAGTTTAAAAATTTGAGTAATGGATTAACCTAAGTTATACAACCCAAAAGAGAAAGATCTATGTATCAACCCCTACATGTCAAGGCCTAAATAGAAATCAATCATAGTTTGGATCTAAACTTGGAAAAGTCAATCAAAGACTCAACTAAGGTGAACTAGGATTTTGATGACCAATAAGCTAGGCATATTTGAATATCATGAATATGATAAACAAAGACCTAACAAGGCTCAAATGATTAGCTGCAACAATGATAATTAAGACACAAGATAAGACAAGTATTTTGAAACAATTTGGGTAGCATAACGGTGTTAGCACTCCCAAAAGGTGTGAGAATGTTTATGTTTCAAAGACTTTTAGGTCACAAGACTTGGAATGATTTGAGAAGCATAATGTTACATGTCTCAATCAAGTACCACACTCAATATTTTAAAACAAATGTTTACTAAACTAAATCAAGGTGTCAAACAAATGACATAATGCCTCCTCAAATAATTGAGTGATGTTGGACACAAGACTCGTTCATGATGTGGTTTAAACAACAAGTTTTAGTTTTAACACACCAAGGAAATAAAATAATAAATGACAAAAATACAACAAAGTATATCATCTTAAATCCTATCGAGGTGTGGGAAAGTGGGGTTGACTAAAACCTACAAGTTTTTGACCATCTAGATTGATCCCATGTGTATACAGTTTCACGTATGCACATAAAAGAAGCAACACATAAATTGAGTCCACGTCAATCAACTTATTGTGAAAAGGTCTTATCCCTTTCATAACCATTACATCTATCAATTACTCAATGTAGTGTGATGTTTAGATTGATCATACGTCCTAGGCTTAGCTTGTCACTAAAGGAAATGGTTTAACCACTCAAACTATTATCCCAATGGAGTGATCCCAATTTATATACCCCCTTGTGGACAGGGGTTGAAACACTACCGAGAGATGAAGCCCTAGGTCAACGATTCTCTAAAGAACTTGTGAGAGGTAATGGCATCCCCTTCATAATCCAAAATGCATGAAAACAAAAGACAAGTAGAAAGACTTTAGGGTTACTTTTAGATCACCCAATACTATGCAAGCTTGGGGAGAGCCTAGGCAACTTTCTTTTTACACCTTGGACTAGGCACTAAATGCAATAGAAAGGCACTTTTGATCCCACAAGTTCCCTATAGGGGATAGGGGGAGAGCATACACATGCTATCCTTTTTGCGAAATAAACAAGCATGGCATAAAAATGAACGTGCTCAAAAACTTGAAAATTATATGATGTTAAATTCATTTTAAGTCGCCAAAATGAAATGTGTTATGAATTTTAGCCCCTTGGCATTGATGGAAACTTTCTAAAACATTGAAAACCATCTATGGCATAAAAAATTAACTAAGTTCTTTTTAAACACCCAAAAGATAATGTGAGAAAGATTGACAACATGTTTAAATTTGATTAGGTTCGTTGTTATGCACCAATTGAAATGTTTTGGTTAGGTTCATGGCCCCTTAGCATATTGACAAATTTGAAAGAACTTGCATAAACACAAACTAAGAAAAAACACAACCATGTTCATTTTAAGCACTTAAATCCAAATGTTCAAATTTAACCTAATTCATTTTAAACACCAAATTGAAATGTTAGAAACCATCTAAGATTGCAAATTTGTGTTCAATGTCTACCTTGACCCTAAAAAAATAAGAAAGGGCCCCCCTACTTTGAATCATTTTTTATTATTAGCAAATGAATATTAAATTTCAGCTCTTGGGTTTTGATTTAATTTCACATAGTGACCATGGACAATCATAGATAACCATCGATGGTTTCAAATGAAATGTGATGGTTGGTTAGCAAGTAACCACTGTCGGTCAAGCATAATTGTCATCGATCAATAAAGACCATCAATGATGACCTATGAACCTGAAGCTAAAACCATAAGCAAGAAAAAATGTTAGGTTAGGTCTGGTTAGATGAAATTTGACAAAAACTTATAAGGTAAACTTAAGTCTAGTGATTTAAAAGCCATTAAAACCAAGAAAATTCAATATAAAATGATAAAGAGAATCAAAATGCAAGATTTAAACACATTTTTCCTCTGCAATCCAACCTTCAGAGATCTCACATAATTGAATTTGTGCATAATTGTAGGTGGTTAGGGCCTAACTATCAATGGTTGACCTGATCGTTAGTGTTCTTTGTGTAGATTTGAGAAATATAAAAAAATGAAATAAAGCTAAAATAAGGTTAGAAAATCAATTTTAGAGAGATTCAAGAATCCAAATAAAGATTTAAAAGATGCATATTGATGTATTTGGTACATGGGATACATTGGGTCCTATCAGGCATGCTTTTTGTGATCAAGGAATTTGACTCAAGAGAGGAGGTTAGTATAGTGTTAGTTCCCAAAACAATGAAATCAACACACTAACAAGCTAAAATATCTAGGCCTAGAACATGGGGGAAGCTTAGTGAACAAACCAATTGAAAATGTAACTAAAATGCAAAGAAATGACAACTTTCCTTACCTTCCTTGATTGTTCCAAGAGATCTCTTTGTTGGCTTGCTCGGATTGTGCTCAAAAAGTCATCATCAATGGGGCTTGGCTATCTCCATCTCCTCTTAACACCATGTTTGGCTTGGATTTTTCTTGATGTTACTTTAAATTGGCTTGGATTGGCTCAATTTTGGCATTATAACACTATGCATTTGCTTTATGAATAAAATCTTGCATTATAACTCTACTATGTTCTAAGCTCTCCAAATAAAGAGCTCTAAGCTTGCTTTTATAGGCTTTGAAATCAACTTGAGATGGATTAAATCCTAACATAAGTTTGCTTAGTTAACCCCAGTAGGGTTAAAAGGTGTCAAATGGTCATGATTAGCATGGAATAAGCATGGGTGGGATATTTTGCATTTTGGACAACTCACAAAAGCTAATGATGAAAACCTAGGATATTCATTGATTTTTGAATTTCCCTTTTTGATAAATCATTTAATTGCTCATGGATGAATTCAATTAGGATTTGATTAGGATTTTCATGTTAATTGATCTCTTTTAGGCATTTCAACATTTTTTAAGTTTTGATTTAAATGATTTGGGCATTTACTTTATTTAATTGATTTATGGGCCAAATTGATTTAATTGCATGTGATGAAGCCAAATTTGAGACTTTTAAAAATTCTTAGGCTAGATGTTCAATGATTGGTAAGAATTGGTCTACAGTCAGGTATAAAGCCATTGGTAGTGAATTTTAGATGTCTATAGTAGTGTCCTCTATGCAAGACTGTTTTGAGCTTTTGGGTGCACATGTGTCTAGATCTGGGAGGTTTGTTCTTACGTGCATGAGTTATGAAACCCTATATGTTGCCTATTAAGATTGATTTTGTGAGCAAACCTAGTTCTCCATAGTGTTAGGGCATCTAGTTGATACAAGATAAAAAGTGTGTTTGTTAGTGGGGTAGGCTAAACATCCTTAGTACCCCACTATGATGAGAGATGCTTACATACCAATACTCTGAAGAGGGATCAATCCTGATGTATTTATCCCCACTTAAGTGCTAGTGAAAGTTTAAGTGATGCAAGTATGATAGTGGGCTTGAGTGTTTTGAATGTGCTTAAGACTGGGAATGTGAGTAATCTAAGTTTAGGGATATTTTAGATGATAGTATGCTAGAATAGGGTAGAATAGGGATTGATAACCTTAATTGTGCACCACTTATTCTAAGTTTGAATGTGTATTTTGAATATGGTTTCTATTTAGTGGTTAGAGGGTTAAAATTCATGTATATATAGTGTTTTGATGCTTGTGCGGGTGCTAAAAGTGGTCTAGGCTGACCCTAGTAGGGTTTAGATTTGAAAAGATATCCATTTGTGAAAAGAGAGGGAAAAGGACATAAATTCCATTATTGGGACACTAAGACCATGTGGTGCTAGTGTCCTTATTATGGAATTAGTTTCCAAGTGGTAGAATACTAGGCATGAAGGGCCAAGATTCGAGAATGAGGATCTGGGACTATTTTAGGGCTAAATATGGATGCTTATGGCCGCATGAAGGCTAGATAAGTGTGAAAATAGGCTCTAGGATAGGTCTAAGGCTAAGATAGGGATAGGTAATCTCAAGTAACACTATTAGCACTCAAATACCACTTTTGAGTGATTACATCCCTCCCTTTATTCTATAAATGTAGCAAAGAGAAATGACTAGTATAAAGGAAAAAGAAGAGTAATTAGACTTACTTATGAGGAAAAGCCTATGAATCTGAGTTTGAGTATGTGAAAAATGATCTAATGTGTGTCTTGTAAGTGAAACATGCATAAATCAGTCCTTGCTTCTAAGATGTCAAAGGCAAAGACTAAACTAAGTAAATAAGTAAATTGAGTAAAACTAAGTAAAGAGATAAGAGAGGAAAGGAATGAATACACCTCATTGGGTGTGTGAACCAAGCATAAAATTAGTGATAACTTGTGTGTGTGCATGTATATAGTGATCAATCGATGAATAACTTGGACTGAACTAATGGCTTTCTCAATCCTCATGTGTGGGTGCCTCAACAACTCAATCCAGTTTTGACTCCATCATTGCCCACCCCTGCTTGGTGGATCATGCCCTATGAATAGTTTGGATTGGATTGATATCATATCTAACCCTCTCACATAGGTGGATCAAGAATTCAAGTAGACTATGACTCCATCATTACCTATCTATGTTTAGTATATTCATCTAAAATTGAAACTACACAATGTAATTAGAACTAGCTAACTAAGAATATCTAATTGGTGATGTCAGCTCCATTAGGTACATTAGGTAGCTCTGGGCCACTCAAGAATCCCAACCATTGTAGATGTAATAAGGCATGAAACTGGTGTATAACATGGAATATTATGTCAAGTGTATACATGGAATTTGTCATTCCATTTGATCAGCCAATGTGTAACTGAGCATATGGAAAAAGGTGTCACGCACATGCCCCCAAATAAAATATATGAGCATATAGATTATAGATTAAGTTGTAATAATTTGTATATGAGTATTTGAATTGAATACGTGAATGGTCATGTTGTGCATGATATCACCAATCTAAGCAAACTAGTATAAATATGAGCTAAACTAGTATGAATCTGACCAAAACTAATAAATTTATTATTGAATATGTACAAACTTGAACTATACTTGTACTTTTCTAGATAATCTAGGTTTTTCTGAAACTAAGCCCATTAGATAATAGTGCCATATTTTGGATAGTAGCACCATGTGGTGTTAGTGTCCTACTATTATTTTTATGTAATTGTATTGATCTCTGTGTCACTATTTTTCCATTATGTTTACTTGAGTCTGATTTTTATAATCTGAGCCTTTGTGTTGAAATTGTACTATGATTACATTATACGAGTCTGATCTCTATGAAAAACCCTTGTGAATGCCCCCTCTTTTAAGGGGAGTTGTTAAACTTATGCAAGAATTGTCCTCAAAAGAAAAAAAATCTATAAGATGTGTGTTAGCTAGAGCATATATGATATTTACATAATAATCCAATATAATGTGCATACATAACATCAGAATGTAAGATAATCTAAGCTTAAGTGTATAATGTGCAATGTATATCATGTCTAGGATTTATAAGGGTGTCAATCTAGATATAAAAATTGTATGTAACAATGAAACTGAATAATATATAAGTAACTACCTAGGTGGATGGGGCATGATGCCCATCATGACACCCAAGTATAAAGGGGAGATGCATGAGGTCCCTCATGGCATCTAAAATTGGAGTGTGTAACAAGAAAGAGATAAGTATTAGGGTCACTTAGCATCTAATAGATTTGGTCTCATAGCTACACACCTTATGATGTGAAATTTTTTTTTTTTGAAATCCAATATGTTAGTACTTAGGCATTTTTAGGCTCTAAGTATTAAACCTAGGGATTTCAGGACATAATTTTTACAATTGATGTCCATTTTTGGTAAACATATAGTCATTTTTTAGGTTTTTGTGTCTTTTAGATTGATTCTTAGAATTTATAAGAGTCTTCGGTTTGTCAAAATTAAAGTTTTCAAACCACTCACTTTGAAATTAATGTAAAGTAGTGTGATTAGGGTAGCATAAGTCAATTGATGACCAGCACGCATCAAATGACCACTTTGTGTTGATTTCACTTGTTCATCATCCCACCCTCATCCATGATCACTTCCTACTCATGCCTCATCACCCCCAATCACTCTCTCATCATTAGTTATTGTCCTTAATCATTCCCTCATTGACCCTCATTGTCCCTAGTCATCTCTAATCACTCCCTCATCATACTTGATTACTCCTTCATTGACCTTCATTGTCCTACATCATCCCTAATCACTCATTCATCATACCTCATCATCTCTCATCACTCCCTCATTGACCCTCACCATCCCTCATCATCTTTAATCACTCCCTCATTGTCCCTAATCACTCCTTCATTAGCTCTCATCATCCCTCATCATCCTAATCACTCCCTCATTGGCTCTCATAATCCCTAATCACTGCTTCATCATCCTTAATCACTCCTTCCTTATCCCTTATCATCCCTAACCACTCCCTTATTGACCCTCACCATTCCTCATCATTTATAATCATTCCCTCATCATCCATAATCATTCCCTCATTGACCCTCACCATTTCTCATCATCCATAATCACTACTTCATCATACCTCATCATCTCTAATCACTCATTCCTCATCCCTCATCACCTCTAATCACTCCCTCATTAATTCTCACCATCCCTCATCATCCCTAATCACTCCCTCATCCTCGTTAATCACTCCCTCATTGACCTTCACCATCCCTCATCATCCCTATTGACTCCCTCATCATATCTACTCAAATCATCTTCAACCCTCCTCATCCTTAATCACTCCATCCAATACCTTGATGGTGGTATTTTGTCAGGGTCTAACAATGTTAGGAGTTACAAGTGGAGAGTTAGGTGCTAGCATAAAATATAAGACATAGTGATCAAAATGATGTGGAGGCAAATTTCAAACATAAATATTTACCACCTATGAAAAAAATGGGCCAATTAGAAATGATGCAATTTATAATTGAAAATCCACTAGAAAAAAATAGTAAGTAAAACCATCATAGCACAAAAAATGGGTAGTAAATACATGAGGATCACCAAGCTATGTGATTTCCTGAAACTAATCAATTGCTTTCCATATGAGGATATTTTACGATCCAAATAATTACATTGAAGGCCTTATATTCATATGAGTGGAAAATAATTTTCAAGTGATTAAAAAAAGTAATCCAAGGTTTAAAAGTGGTGCTTAATTCATAAATTCAATATTCAATCCAATGAAGAGTATCACACTATGAGCTATCTACTTGTACATCTTGAGAAGTGGGTACAAGTTATCTAGCACTATAACAAGGTAAGTAGATAATAGATTATGAACCCAATGATATGGTCGATACTAAAAATATCTCTACTTCCCCCAAAAATAAATTATATGAATTAAAAATAGTATTTCATTAACAAATGTAGATCAATGGCGAGTCAATACACTTCATCATTTACAATGGAAATTAAAAGAATTTAATTTCTTCTAAAACATATTTTCAACAATTGAACTTGAAATTTATACATCATCCATAACCATACACTAATGTATGGTCTAGTGTAGGCATTGAGAAATGGATCACCTAATAGTGCCACTTGGTGTACAAAATCAAACTTTATAAAGATGGAATCCTTTGTGACATCTCACCATTATAGGTGTGTGATGTTTTACATGTGTTTAACCATATATTTATCATTGACATGTAGTATATGAAGTAATCCTTGAAATATTGTGATATATTGTCATGATCTAAAGTACCATATATTGTAGTTAGTTCATAAGCTTTTAGTTATAGTGTTAGGAAGTGCAAGAATCTAGTTAGTTCTAGTAAGAAGTATACTCTTGATGATAAGAAGTAAATGTAATAACATCCTTATGTCACGATATCATAGTGTGGTTTATCCAACAATAACAAAGATAAAATAATTGATCCATAAACTAGATGAATACAAGGTATCTTTCAGTCACCTAAATAAGTTCCTATATACTGTACACTTAAGAATACTATTGATTTGATCCCTTAATTACCTCTACCTCAAACCTATTTATACAACATATCATTTCTAGAGAATTAATAGATCAAGTGGTAGATCCATGACATCATGGATAATAGACACATCATTCCCAAATCATTGCCTTGTAAAAGCCCAATTGTGTTTGTGCCAAAGTTGTGAATCAATTAAAAAAATATTAACAAGATAAAAGTGAAGAACTATTATCCTCATTTAAATATTAAGGCATTTTTATTCTATATCCATGGAGTAGAAGTCTTTTCCAAAATTGATCTTAAGTTTGGGTATCATAATATTCATGTTAAACCTCTATACATTTGGAATATAGTCTTAAAAACAAAGGAAGGGTTGATTGACTAGTTGGTTATGCCTTTTATGTTAACTCATGTAATGAATTCATTCATTTCAAGATGTTGAATGACATCCTTAGGCCCTTTACCTATGTCATTTTTTTAATACACCTTGATGACATCTCAATATTTAGAAAACATGGGATGAACATCTACACCATGTTGAAATAGTGTTTCACATTTTGCAGAAACATATTTTTATGATAACATGAAAAAATGTTCATTTTTAATGCAAGAGATAAAATATTTGGGACATAGTACACACACAAGGAGTGCATGTGTGAACCTGACCAAGATTCAAGTCATACACGAATGGGAAACACTAAATAACTTTGCATATAATTCAGATCTTATCAGAATTAAAAAATTATACAAGATATTTGTGTTTAATTTTTATCTTTTAAACCAAACTACCAAAGGTGGAACCGAATAAATTTTCATCTAGTCAGTTGCACAACAAAGATAATTCGATGAACTAAAATTTAGACTTAATTTTGTGTTAGTACTTATGTTATTTGAATATAAATTTGGAAGATCATCCAATTCATTCATTAATAAAATTCACAATCACAACTGGGTGTTGACAACACAAGTCCTAGAAAAGAGTTAATTTCTATTATAATGGATTAAACAACACATGATTGGAATCAAAGATGTCTTTAGAGTATATACTTATGTCAGATGATGAGGGAATGATTAGGGATGGTGAGGGATGGTGAGGGTCAATGATGGAGTGATGAGGGATGGTAAGGGATGGTGAGGGTTAATGAGGGAGTGATTAATGATGATGATGGATAAAAAAATATTGATTAGGTATTATAAGGGATGAGGAGGGAGTGATTAGGGATGATGAGGGAGGGTGATAATCAATGAAGGATTGATTACAGATGATAAGCTCAAGTGATTAGAGATGATGAGAGTCAATGAAGGTCAATGAGGGAGTGATTAGGGATGAGGAGGGATAAGGAGGGAGTGAATAGGGATGAGGAAGAGATTAGGGACATTGAGTGATGAGGTAAACATGATTAAGGATGATGAAGGATGGGGAGGGAATGATTAGGGATGATGATGGATAGTGAGGGTCAATGCAGGAGTGATTATAGATGATAATAGAGTGATTAAGATGACTAAGGATAGTGGGGGTCAATGAGGTAGTGAGTAGGGACAATGAGGAATGATGAGAGAGTGATTAGGGGTAATGAGGGATGACTAAAAAGTGATCAAGGATGAAGGAGGTATGATTAACAAGTGAAATTAATACAAAGTGGTCATCTGATGTGTGCAAGTCATCAATATGATCTACACTACCCCAATCACACCACTTTGGATCAATTTCAAAGTGACTAGTTTTGAAACTTCAATTTTTACAAGCCTAATACTCCTATAAATGCCATGAATCAATCTGTAAGGCATAAAAACCAAAAAAATGACTATATGTTTACCAAAAATGGATATCAATTGCAAAAGTTATGTACTAAAATCCTTAGGTTTAATACCTAGACCTTGAAAATGCCCAAGTACTGACCAGATTAGATTTTAAAAAACTATGTTCCATGTCGTAAGGCATGTAGTTGTGAGACTAACTCTATCAAATGTTGAGTGACCCTAATTTCTTACATTTACTAAAATAAATTTAGATTATAAGAAAATAAATGTAAAAATATAAATGTAAATTTATAATTGATATTTAGAGTAGTAAATATAAGCTTCTGGCCAAAGTTGCCTTTATGTGCAACTCCCACATGTTTTAGGGTGTTGAGAATATATAACATGATCACATTATTAGGTAACATGATTTCATTACTAACACAATTAAAAATGTGATCACATTAATAACATGATCGTGTTATTAATACAATCACATTATTAATGCGATCAAGCTATTTGAATTTGAATTCAAATCTCATGCCTTTTGGCTCGGGAATGGCTTAGATTCCTGAGCCAAAGGCTTGGACTATTAATGTACAATAGAGTTTTGAGAGTTACGATACAAAATAACAAAATACAACTTTGATTACCAAATACACTAAGAATTTCAATGTGAAAATTCAAAAACTTAATACCATCATGATGAACACGCTCTCCTCTTTCAAAAAATATGATTTTTATAATTTTTGCACTAATTTAAGGTTTCAAACTATGTTAATTTATAACTATACCTTTTTTAGGCCACTACATGCTGCAAACATGCATGCATATACATGTTCATGTAATTTATCTTTCATTGATCCAAGTGAAAAAACAAGTTATATGGTCACAAACTAGGCCTAATTCTACACAGATTAAAAAAATTTGATTTTAGTTTTTTTTAGGTATTTAGGCACACCACACAGATGGCTACCCATTTTTTGGTCAATTTTCAAGATCTATTTACTTGCAAAATTCATTAAAAAAAAGTATTAATTGAAAAAATACAAAAAAATATTGGTCACAAACTAGAAGATCTATTCTAAATTTTCCCCAAAGGGTTTCAAATATTATTAAACACTGCTAAAAAATGGTGTGTCACACGACTGTCTATCTACTATATTTTTTTGAAAATATAGGAGTACCTCTTCAAATTTTAAATGTTTGACCTAGTTATACTGAACAATTTTTTTTTAAATAGTGTTTTGGAAACTAGACTCGAAATGCTAGATTTCATGTTCTTACACCATCTTCAAATTTGGAGTGTAGATATCTCAAATTATCTACATAATTTCACTTACCAACTTGAATTCCATGTTGCCAATCACTATTCACTTACCAACTTGCAAGTATAGTATTGTAACCTACCTCCATAATCAGAAGGAAAATACTAACCACAAAGGTGCATTACTCATCTAATCCTACAACTTCTCTCAACAAGAAGTAGAAAACACTATCCCATGAACTTAAGGGAAATAAGATCAAAATTATGGTAGGAAACTCTTATTCACATCTCTTGAACAAAGCTATGTACTCTCTTACCCATACACCTTATAAAACTATCACCAATGAGACACTCGATAAACCAATCCTTTAACAACTCTTAAGGGGGTACAAATGCTCTTAGGGTACACACGCAATGTACCATACATACATTCTCATTTCTCCTCTCTACTAAATAAAAAGGTACGAAAATGCTAATGGACTTATTAGGTCCTAGAATTTGAGCCACAACTCTGATACCACATGTTATAGCCCCTCAAGTTATGTTTATGATAATATAATAACTTTTTTTTTAAACTATTACCTAACATTCATTCCACTCAACCATAGTTAAAGTAAATAACTTTAACCAATCATAATAAACAACTTAGAACAAAATGTTTCCAAAATTTCAATACTGAATGCAATATAATATATCACAATATCAAGGAAAGCAAATATATTAGGACTTAGCCATAGTTGGTCCACTAATGCATCAACTTTTGTTTAGCATAAACAAATGAAATACAATTACATTTACTTTAGGCCTTCAACCTTAACATAATAAATAGATACCAAGCCTACTAGAGCTCAATTTAAACTAACTTGTGTATCACTGAATCTCTAGCGTAGTCTCTAGGTAAGTAAACTGATGTGGGAAGGGAGAGCATCATTTGAGTGATTTTCCACATTAACCATGGCAATAATTTACATCTTAAACACAGCATTATATTTATTAAATTCAGTGCTTAAAATGTATGACTCACCTAGATTTTTTTTTAATCTCAGCGTTGAATATTTTTATCTAAACTTGGTGCTCTACTGGATACATGCACAACATTCTCAACTTAACGGTTCAACATTTCAATATATACCTAGTGTTTTATTCTTTACTAGGTGACTATTATATAATCTCAACACTTCTATTGTGTCTTGGCATCTCAAAACAATGACCTAGCTTTTTAGCATTCATATATATAAGTGGCATTTCAAAATTATACACCAAGCATTAATTCAATGACATCAAAGATTTAATATATCTCAGCTATATATATTTTATACAGCATCTCCAAATAGAGATTGGGTGTTTTTAGTGATAAACTACACATTTCAATTTATGTACCTGGCAGTGCAACTCTATGATCTAGCATCTCATTAAATTGATATGGCGTTTCAATATTTTGGTCTTGGCATTTCAATTTAGGCGTTAAGCATCACTTAGCAACACTTTTTCTTGGATAGGCTTGGTCCTTTTATGAGGAGTTATGGAGTCAAGGTGAATAGATGCAATCTAATCACAAGGAACAACTGAGACATTGGAAGAACTTGGATAGCAAGTTCAATCCATGCATCATAACCACAATGACACAGAGGGTGAAAACATCAAAAGATTACTTCAGATTTAGCATACTGAGAAATTCAATCCTACCAAGTTTGGATAAATGATAATACTTTTATTTGATTTATTTTGTTTAATTTCACTTATATATAGGGCCCCTTACCCACATCTATCATCTACAGTGCCATGTAGTAGGTTTGGGTTTCAAAAAAATAATTAAGAATAATATTATTCTGAACCAACATGTAAATAACAGCATATATAGGTTTACTTTGGATCTTAGATAGGCTAACTATATAGGCACTACTATCATAGCTACGTTCCTAATTTAGAGCATGTCTATTTTATTTCAGCACATTCCTAATTTATAGCATGTCTATTTTTTCCAACATTACCACATTTAAATGTGGATTATTATATGAGAAAAGAGGTGCTACTATTAAATGTATGATGTTGATCAATTTTGTGGATGTTGGTATGATGTGTATAACACTTAGAATAGAATGTTGCTCATATAATACACAGTCTACCCATTTAAATGCCACCTACTCAAGTAAAAAAATGCAATCTATTTACTCAGATGTTGGTTCGATAAAACACAAGACTCGGTCCAATTATTCTTGAAAAAATCTAAGAAAGGATGTAGACCAAAATAGATAATTATAAACATAGCTCAACATAATAATCTCTACTTAATTCATATCATTTTGCACACAGGAATGCAATTTGGTAATAATTTATTGAATGTAGAATTATGCCTTTCTCTTGTTTCCTCCAATCTCTCTCTTCTAATTCACCTAACTACTTCTTCTTCATATTTCTCCCCTACCTTTCCAAATTTCATCTAACTTTATTTATAAAACTAAACCTCTCTTTATATATCTCATGCATGCTAAAAATCCTTCCATTCATGGCATCTTATCTTTTTTAATTACACTTTTATGTTGTTAATTCACTCTCCAAGGCCGTACTTTATCTCACCTTAAAAATTATTTAATTAATATTAAAACATATAATTTGCTTAGTATTGACTGATACATCACACTCTCCAAGTTAGCTTTAAAGATGAGTTCAGTTGACAAATAAAATATTGATAATCAATTACTAACTTTTAATTTAATTTCATGCATGTATCTCATTCTAAGTTTAGATTGTCTTCAGTCAAAGTTAGTACATTAAGATAATTTAGATTCTTTTGAAAGTAATCATTACAAAGATAATTATTTATTTAACTAATAGATATATAAGCCCATAATTGCTTCTAATTGTAATATAATCATATCTTCAATAAATATCAATTAAATATCTATTTTCTTGATTTATTTTTAAAAATCAAGACAATTAAATTAAAGAAATCTAATGCATATTAAGAACTAAATTTTCACACTAATATAATCACATACAAGATTTCCTTAATTACGCACTAACATCTAAAACATGCTACACATATAATATTTTTAAATCTATTGTACGTGTGTGTAGGATCACTAGCAATTTCTCTGTCATCGCCTAATTATCCCATCTAGTTCATCCTCTTTGATGATGCTCTTCCTTGTCAAGCTCTGAGGATAGGATCAATCATGTATCCACCTCACAATAAGTAGGTAGCTAGTTTGAGTCATCATTTATATCAACAAATGATGCAACACTAACAAATGTGCATCCTCAATGTATTGAATAATAAAATACAACTGTCACGTCATGTATACTAATCAATTTTAATTATTCCATACCAGTATATATCATAAAGCTCAAGTCAAAGCAATGATAATTAGATAATGACCATATTAATCCATGGATTTAAAGCTTATTAATTATAGGTTAAAATTGAGATGTAACAATTATCATGATTATATCAAATAAAATCAATAAATGTATGGATCTAGAATCTGAATGTTGGAGATATAAACCCCAAGGTTATCTAGAGTTAGGGTTTGAATGAGGGTTATTTTAAAAAAATTAAGTTACAATAAATTAATGAAACCCTAATATAAGTTGAATTTGGATGAGTTAGGTTAGGCCTGGAATTAGGAAAAATAGAAGTTTGTAACCCTAATTTAATTGACAAAATTTTGAAGAAGGTAAAACCTAGGCAAAACTAGGGTTTTAAGCAATATTCGAAGTAAGTTGGGTTCACCAAATATTTTAACTTTTTAGGACTTAGTGAATGTAAATCCTATGTTTTTTTAAAAGTTGAGTATGTTAAATTAGGGTAATAATATGCAATGAATATAGTAACTGATTTGTTATAGAATTGACTAGCTTTGACCTTTTTAAAAATAGCAATAAATAGTACAAGTAATAACTTAGTTGGTAAATAGCTGAGACAAATGATCTAGGTGCTAAAAACTGATGTGAAAGCTGGTATGAGTGTCACAAACTAGATCTAGGTGTCAAAATCCCTCTTAGATAATAACATTATTATTATATAGTAGCACCATACTTGGAAGTGTTCTGATATTGGCAGTAGTGTCTTTTATGCAGGACTATTCTAAAGTTTTGGGTACACCTGTGTCTAGATATGGGAGGTTTATTCCTGCATGCACAAGTTTTGAAACATTGTATATTGTCTGTTATGACTAATTTTGTGAAAAAATCTTAATTTTCCATAGTGTTAGAACATCTAATTGATACAATCTAAAAAGTGTGTTTATTAGTGGGGTAAGTTGGACATCTTCAACACCCTATTGTGATGAGAGTTGCCTACATACCAATAATCTGAAGAGGGATCAAGCCCAATGTATTTCTCCACACATAACAAGTGTAAATGATTCTAGTATGATAGTGGGCTTGAGTGTTTTGAATGTGTTTGAGACTAGAAATCTGAGTAATGTAATCTTAGGGCTATTGTAGATGATAGTATGTTGAAGTAGGGTAGAATAGGGATTGATAACCTTAATTTTATACCACTTGTTATAGTGCCCAAAATTTTACCTCAAGAAAACTCAAATAAGACTCATAAAAATGCTACCATTTTTTTTTTATAACATTGTCTTCACACAAGTGAACACTCCAACTATCAGTCCATCCACACACATGTATGCTATGATTGCATGAATCTTATAAATCATGTTCATAATCAAGGCAACGTTAAATGAATTCACTCACACTCAATACATGATGCCTAATATAAATTTGCTCACCTTCAATCTCAAAAAGTGACATTCACTAAGGCATATGACAAGCTCATTATAATAAATTGTGTCGACTATAATAGAATCATTTTATAGCAGTAAATGTAACTTAGATACTCAAGGGTTGTCAAGTATAGTTTATACCAATGATACCCTCACTTAATCTCATATTCAGTGGTGAGAAAATCAATTCATCTAAGAATCATTGACAAGGAGGCACTACAAACTATGACCTCAAGAGCAATAACACTAAGAGGGCAATCAAACTCTTACTTCAATCAAACTCTTATATAACCATTGTACCACTCATAAATATGTTAATCAAGATTAAATATTTGTGTTGGAGTGGAAATACTTAATCTCAAAGTAACCAAACTGAACTAGCTCACCCCTTAGTGCAGTCTCAAAATCGTTAAATTGCATATCAAATGCCGATGGGAAAAATACTTTCACAAAGGGAAAAGTATTTACAAAATTTATTATACACTCTATTAGTTACAAGATGCTACTACAAACCTATAAAGATAACCTAAAACAATTTAAATGCTAAACCAACTCAATGTTCCAAATAGGTTTTCATGCTAAAAATTGTTCTACTAAGCAAATTCTAAACAAACTGGGTTAGGAAACAGGATCACTAAAATTATTAAATATGTCCTAAAGATATAAAATGAAGTTCCAACTTCCTATATAAATTTAAAGATAAAACAAACCACTATCAAACATTGGTTTATCGATATGACTACTCTAGTGAGTTTTGATAACTCAACTTTGAATCGACTTCACATGTTGAAAAGGGAATAAATGTGTAGAAAATAGTCAAATGCCTCTGAAATCAGTTCCACAAAAAATCATTGGATCAGAATAGGAGAATAACGGTTATAGGTTCTGATTCACATAAGATAAATTTAGAGCTTACCAGTTTTCATTTCAAAAAAGCTCAAGTTTGAATAATAATTTAGAGCCTCTCTCTAGACCAATTTTGTTGGTTTTGAAATAGAAAATTTATAATGTGAATTTGTATGAAATCTTGTAATAGTGTATGCAATCACTGATCCATCCATCAAATGATCCCAAAGGTGATATAACTATCCATGAGCTTTATAATATGAAAATTAAATCTCAAATACATTTGCATTACCCTAACAAGATTCCAAATGATACCTACAGACCCACTAGGTCAAGCTACCCAAAATGTTTTCCTACAACACTAATGCTAAGGGAATCACACTATTCATGTTAAGATGCTTAGATTAGCCTGAGTAGGATTTATTAACTTCACTCATTAATTTCAATCATAAAGGTCAACCCAAAATTAATTATTTAACAATTTCACACATTAATATTAATACGTAAGTTTGCAATATGAAAGTGATTTAAACTCATTCATATTCCAATTCTATGATTATCAATGTTATCTTACCACATAATATTTTCAATGTTATTTACAAAATAATAGTGTGTTCTCAACACTAGTTTTAACATCTAATTATAAATCTAGATACTACAACATTTATGTATTCAAAACACTACTAGATTAATTCTAGTATACAAGCACTAGTCTACATCTAGCAACAATGTAATAAGTGTTATAATAAATTATTGTCGACTTAGATTAAGGAATGTCATTGTACATTGATATAATAGAGTATTACAACAACCTTTATGGCAATCATGAATATAAGTTATAAAGGTCTTATCAATAGTAAGATAATTCAAGGTTTAAAATAATCTCCAAGGAGCAACTTTACAATTGTCTCAGTTAGATAACAACCATATAATCATGATCAGATCAAGGTACAAATCTAATAATAGTTCAAATGCTACAATATCAATATAAGAAACATAAAATCTCTATTTTATATCTTTCACCAGTAGTTATTTCTCCTGCACTAAGACATAGGTAACGATGGGTCAGCTAATGTTGAGCAAGTAAAAATGCCCTCACACGTTCTTCTTTCTTTTTCTATATCAGAGTCATAAGCAAGATAACTATGAAAATTTAACATTCATTCCATTAATGACAACATATATTATTATATGTTCAAGCATGTTTTTGTCAAAAACATAATAAAGAGTAAATAGGTAATAATTTACTGATTTCTCTCTATACCCCACTTATAATCACCAATATATTATTGTCCTTAAAGCTGGTTATTTAATCATTTATTGAACTTCACTCCTTAATACCACTTACAACATATCATATCAATTTTTACCTGTTATATCTTTTATTTGTACTTCATATCTATTGATATGCCTATTTCACTTTTTATCTATATATAATAATAGCTTTATAATGCCATAATATCATTTGTAACAAAATATTTATTAATTTGATATTAATAACTTTAATATAGATGCATAATCATATTTATGATAAACGTTATTCTATTTGTATGCACACTACATTTTGTTCATTTCCAGCTTAACCACTATTATCTTTGTTCATCGAATGTAAGATCAAATATAAATATAAATATAAATTGCAATTTATAAATTATAAATTATACAATATTAATTAAACAATGTAAAATAAATGATATCAAAATAAAATAAAACACGATTTAAATTTTATTAAAAAAACATCATTTAATATAAATTTTAAAAAAAAAAGACAGTCAAACCCTAGCTGCCATGGCCGACGGTTAGTGACCATGGTGGCTAGGCAAAATGGAACTGAAGGGGGTCGACTAGTCAACCCCTCCTCCCTCCCTATAATGGGAGGGGGGTAGGGGTTGGCCTAGTCATGCCTTCCCCTCTTCATACAATAAAAAAATTATATATTAAAACTATCTTTTATTTATTTATTTATATCTTTTTTTGGTCTCATCTTCAATAAAAAATAGCAGCATATATAAATGTATATTTTATTTATTATTTATTTTCTTTACACCAAAAGATTTGCACAACACATGTATATGTATATATGTCTTAATATGCATAAATAAGCATTTATATATACTTTAATAAATTTGAATATGTAGGAGGGAAGTATATATAATAAGTATATCCTAAATTATCTTATCTCTTTTCAAACAACAACTCAAATAGAGGATTTTCAAAAAAGAAAATTTGGAAAACAAAACAACACACAACAACAATACCTAACTCCATAACATAGAAGAAGTTATTATTAATTGTTCACCCTATTTACAAATCTGAGAAAAGAATGGCCAAATCTATGAAGGAAAAATTACTTTTTCGGATATACTTGAATCTAGCTCTCCTAGATGAGATCTATTCACCTGTTTCCTTTTCCCTTCCTTGTTTGACTCTTTTGGTAATAGCAACACCTAAGGAGGCAAGAGCTTGGAGGAGAAAATGAGACTTAAAAACCCTAACTTAGTTTTGACCTTTTCCCCTCAGTTTTGTTTTTTATTATTATTATTTTTATCTTTGAAACCCTAATTGCTCCCAGTCTCTAACTTCACCACATACATGGTCACCCACAAAATGGGTCTAATTATGACCCTACTTGTTTTAGGGTCCACTAAAGCAATTTATTAAGACAACAAATAATAACTAGTTAATGAAGCATGTTAATATTAATTATTTAATCCCAAGCCTGTTAAGAAGCAAAATATAATATTTCATTATTAAAGCATGTTAATAAATATTCTCTTATTTTTTTATTTATTATAAACTCAAGTAAGTTATTAAATATTTACGATAACTAGTAACAAGAAAAATAACATATACATATGTAGTAATTAATACAAGCATATTGTAGCCCAAATCAAGATCCTAGATTAGTTCAATAAAATAATCCATCAAATACAAAATAATCAAGTCCACAATATAAAACCATGAATATAATCAGCCTCAAATACAATCAGAACAACACTAGGCATCTCTCACTAAGATTCTCACACACCTAACAATGTCTCCACCTACAACAATGTGACAAAGGTAAAACCATCTACAGTGGTTTGACAAGGGGTATTACATTCTCCCCCTCTTATAAAAGCATCATCCTCGATGCAAAACTCTAGCCAATGACTACAACAACAATTTTGACATTTAGAATTAATCAAGTTTTCATAATTTAATTTCTAAGGTTATTCACATCTTTTAATATTATGAATCTTTTACTCACTATCTATTATAATTAGTGTTTATTTTAAACCAATAATTATGATGGTGTTCCTGCAAATAGTTTCTATAGTGTCAAACGACCATGCTGTCATCTACTTTGCTTTCCTATCATCTGAATCCCAAGAATACTCTACCATAATATAATGCTAACTAGTAGTGTGTATACCCAAAATTTTATCTTATCATCAATCATAGTAATAAATCACAGCACCATCCCATAGTGAAAGTATAATGTGTTGACATAAGAATAATCCCTGACAAATAATATAGAGCAATATTTAATCACACTAAACTATGCAAAACTATTCTACCACTAAACTGTGATGAAAGAAACATACATATGCATAAATGACCAAGCAATAGTTGTATATGAATCATCTACTTAGACCTCCCATCATCAACATATCATTTTATACCTCTTAACTAGCTTAAACATCATTACTTAGACCTCCCAATTAACAAAATAATAAGTAATAAATAACCACCACATTTGGTCAAGTAGAAAGGATGGTATCTAGAACTAAGCGATAGGTTCCCCATCATATTCCCACTAGCTATGTTCTAAGTTACTTCTTCTCCCCCATACCACACCATTGGCGTAATAGTTATGCACATACAAGAAACTAGATCACATCATGCACACTTTGTGACTTTACAAGTCACCCAAGGGGAGAAGGAATAAAATCATCTCAATTACCCCACAAAGGTAAGAGGCATTATGATTACCTCCCAGAGGTTTGAGGCATCTCAAATATCTCTCAGAGGTATGAGGAACATTGTCTATTAAATACTTATAAATTACCTCCTAGAGATAAGACTATAACTACCCATCATCATCTGTAATAGTGGCACACTACATATCAATTGCACAACTCTCGTACTCAAAAGTAATCATATTACCCCATAACCTTGACTATCACATGACCCATCTAATGTCATTTAGTATAGTTCATAGATGATAGCCATGTCGAAAACATAACTTGCTAAAGGCATACAATCAAAGTACTATAAAGTGAAAACTATTTAAGTGTTATCCACTAACTACTATCCTTTGCTATAATATCTGAACTATCAAAATGGGGTAACTACTAAAAATCAATGCATTTGATATCATATTGTCCCTAGGTAATACAAGTAGAGTTTATACCATAACTTATAACTATAAATCATCATAATCATAAGTTCTATAGAGACATTAATTGATCTTAGGAAGGGTTGTTATTTCACATGAAATTTACACATAAGGGTTATATATAAGGTTGACACAACACACAATTATACAACTAGCCTTAAAAATACATCATACAAGTACTCAGTCATATACACATGACATTCATACAACAAGGTTAATTACATAGCATAGGTCCACCATTTGTAAGGTCTAATGAGTGTACAAATGTTACAGGGGTTTACACAAAGTCTTATAATTATATATACAAACAACTTCACATGTTGAGTTTACACACGAATGACATCAATACTAAGCTTACATAGTTTCATGATAATTGGGACAACTTTCATGATAACATAACATAATTTATAGGTTTTACATAGGGGTCAAGGCAAACTGCTAGGCCAAAATAATAGATATATTATATCTAATGTCATCATTATTCATTATCATCTTCTGTCATAGCCACAAAATAATATACATGTCAACCTTTTTCATAGTATCAAGGTGCCTTATATGGAAATGCACAAGTCTTTTCTAAAGAAACAAACTCTAATCTCAGTTGTTTTCTATCTAGTATTTTTTGAAATAATGTCTTTATCATTGCAAGAATCTCAAAAACTAAACAATCTAAATGTATCATATAGTAATACCCATAATTGATGAAACCAAGTATAACTAGGTTCATTTCAAGTATATTGAACAAGGAGAAGTATCAAGAATTCCCATAACATATCTGACCAATCAAAAGACATAAAATGCTCCCTTTTTTATAAATATTAACAATACCAAATACTTTGTTTATCATAATTAGCCTATTCTAATTTCACTTCCTAAAATTACCCATGCCAAATCTAAGATCTTTATGGTTACATAATCAAGGTAATCTACCATGATTACTAATCCCTCGTGATTTAATCTCTGACTAAAAAATGTTACGAGTTCTTACTTGATTCAATATTATTAGCTTGTTTCCTTTTTCATCATTTTTTTGTTTTCCCTACAGTGTATTAATTTTTAATTTCCTTCTTAGACATAACACAATGTAATAAGTCTCACAATGGATCTATTAATGAGATAACTTGGTTCTTAGATAGATAGCTAGAACCAAAGAAATATTTCAAAAGATCCACTAGGAGGAACCATTCCTACTTAGTCTTGAAACAAGTTTAATAGATTAAGAACCATCATAAATTGGTATAAAGTCATGAAAATGGACAACTTAGGTTTACCCAAGGTATTTCTATGGCCAAAATGACCCTACGAGTCACAAACTCCTCAAGGAACAACAATCATGCAATCCATCAATATATTATAAAAATATGAAAACTGGATATATTAAGACAAACCAATGAATTACTAACTAAGCCTTTCAAATAAGTATAAAGTATTATTATTAAGTGATATTTACTTCATACTACTAAGAGATAAATTTTAATTAATCACTTAGTAACATTCTTTCATTTGTATAAGTATATGATAGACCTATTACTACCACCTTTACCTTAACATTGTAAGGTTATTTACAGTTTCAAAATAGGCTAAGTTGTATGAGATCAAGCTTGGATCAAATAACAATCAATTCAAGAGATATAATATCACCTCAAAAATATTCTAATATATAAACATGTAGTAAAACCATATAGATCTCACTAGCTTACTTATTCAAGCTAATAACCACTACATACCGCAAGCATTTATCACTTTCTCTTCACTAACAACAACCCTATCACCTCTATACTTCGTGAACAATTTAATAGGAAGAGAAAAACAAATAATAATTGTAATCATACCATAATTGAATCTTGAGGAAGATGAATCCTATATTTCTTCTCTAAAATAGGGTTAGTTAATTATAATAGAATACTTAGGAAGTGCAATAAGATCAAATACCTCACAATACACTTGTAGAAACTACACAGTCATAAGGAACATTAAAATACACTAACATGTATAAGTAATAATATATCATACAATAAGTATTACACAAAAATAACCTGAACTATAAACATGTCAACGAAGTCACCAATCGAAAACTCTTAGAAACTTTACCCAATCTCCAACCACATGATCAACAGTCCAACTTATGATATCAAGTCATTGTGAGTACAACTAAACAAAGAAATATTATGATAATAAGTTTTACAACTTCATCATGAATATCAAACACAATCCCCAGAGCTCCTAGTGTTGAAACTTGACTCTGATACCAAAATGTAGTGCCCAAAATTTTACCTCAAAAAAACTCAAACAAAACCCATAAACATGGTACCATTTTTTTTGGGTAACACTATCTTAACACAAGTGAACACTCCAACTATCAGTCCATCCACACACACACGTGCTATGATTACATGCATATTATAACTCATGTACATAATCAAGGCAATGTTAAAAGAACACACTCAATACATGATGCCTACTACAAAGTTGCTCACCTTCAATCTCAAAATGTAACATTCACCAAGGCGTTTGACAAGCTCATTGTAACAAGTTGTGTTGACTATACTAGAATCAATTTACAACACTAAACTTAACTTTGATACTCAAGGGTTATCAAGTATAGTTTATACCAATTATACCCGCACTTAAGCTCATCTCCAACGATGAGAAACATAATCCACCTATGAATCATTGATAAGGAGACACTACAAACTACAACCTTAAGATAAATAACACTAAGAGGGAAACCAAACTCTTATATAACCATCATACCACCCATAAATATGTTAATCAAGGTTAACTATTTGCTTTAGAGTGGAAATACTTAATTCTGAAGCAACAAGACTTAACTAGCTCACCCCTCAGTGCAGTCTCAAAATTGTTAAATCGTATATGAAATGACGATGGGAAAAATACTTCCACAAGGGGAAAATTATTTACAAAAATTATTCTACACTCTATTAGCTATATGATACTACTAAGAACCTACAAAGATAACATATAATAATTTAAATGCTAAGCCAACTCAGTGTTCCAAATGGGTTTTCATGCTAAAAATTGTTATGCTAAGCAAATTCTAAATAATTTAGGTTCAAAAATAGGATCACTAAAATTAGTAAAGACACCCAAAAATAAGTAAAACAAAGTTTCTATATAAATTTAAAGGTAAAACAAACCACTATCAAACATTGGTTTATCAATAATACTACTCTAGTTATTTTTGGTAACTTAGTTTTGAATCGACTTCGCATGCTGAAAAGGGAATAAAGGCGCAAAAAAATGGTCAAATGCCTCCAAAATCAGTTCTACCAAAAATCAATGGATCAAAATGGGAGAATAACAGCTATAGGTCATGATTCACATAAGATAAATCTAGAGCTTACTAGTTTTTATTTCAAGAAAACTCAAGTTCGGATAATAATTTAAAGCCTCTCTCTGGAACAATTTGGTTGGTTTTAAAACAAAAAATTATAATGTGAACTTGCACAAAATCTCGTAATAGTGCATGTAATCATCAAACCATCCACTAAACAATCCCATAAGTGATATAACTATCCACAAGCTTTATAAGATGGAAATTAAATCTCAAATACATTTGTATTAACCTAACAAGATTCCAAAGGATACATATAGACCCACCAGAGTCAACCTGACCATAATGGTTTCCTATAAAACTAACACTAAGGGAGTCACATTATTCATGTCAAAACACCTAGATTAGTCCGAGTAGGATTTATTAACTTGGCTCATTAATTTCAAATATAAAGGTCAACCCAAAATTAATTATTTAGCAATTTCACACATTAAAATTATTACGTAAGTTTGCAATATGAAAGTGATTTAAACTCATTTATATTCCAAGTCTATGATTATCAATATTATTTTACCACATAATATTTTCAATGTTATTTACAAAACAATAGTGTGTTCTCAGCACTGGTGTTAACATCTAACTATAAATGTAGATACTACATTTATTTATCCAAAACACTATTGGATTAATTCTATTAGACAAGCACTAGTATACATCTAGTAATAGTACAATAAGTGTTATAACAAATTATTGTTGATTTAGATTAAAAAATGTCATTGTACATTGATATAATAAAGTATTACAACAACCTTTATAGAAATCAAGAATATAAGCTATGACAAGGGTCTTATCAATAGTATGATAAAAGGTTTAAAACAATACCCAAGGAGCAACTTTATAATTATCTTAGTTGGATAACAACCATATAATCATAATCAGATTAAGGCACAAATCGAATAATAGTTAAAACGCTACAAATATCAATATAACAAGCATAAAATCTCTATACTATGTCTTCCATTGGTAGTTCTTTCTTTTGCATTAAGACATAGGTAACGGTGGGTCAGCTAATGCTGAACAAGTAAAAATGCCCTCACACATGTTCTTTATTTTTCTGTATCAGAGTCATAAACAAGATAACAATAAAAATTTAACATTCTTTCCATTAAAGACAACATATATTATTATATGTTTAAACATATTTTTATCAAAAATGTAATAAAGAGTAGACATGTAACAATTTATTGGTTTCTCTCTATACCCAACTTATATTCGCCAATACATTGTTATCCTTAAAGCCAGTTATTTAATCATTTACTAAACTTAACTCCTTAATACCACTTACTCCATATCATATCAATTTCTACTTGTTATATTATATACTGCTTATAAAGTCTTGATAAGCCAATCTTTTATATATATATATATATATATATATATATATATATATATCGCATATCAATAGGGATGAAGTACAAATAAAAGAGAAAGCATGTAAAGTAACTGAGAGATGTTAAGGAGTAGAGACCATTGTATAAGGGGTTAACACCCCAAGTTTTAGGTGTGGTATAACAAATAGTTTAAATATATTTTGGAGAGTACTATTGAATAACATTCATGATATATATATATATATATATATATATATATATATATATATATATATATATATATATATATATATATATAAAGTAACTGAGAGATGTTAAAGAGTAGAGACCATTGCATAAGGGGTTAACACCCCAAGTTTTAGGTGTGGTATAACAAATAGTTTAAATATATTTTGGAGAGTATTATTGAATAACATTCATGATATATATATATATATATATATATATATATATATATATATGTATGTATGTATGTATGTATGTATGTATATATATGTATATATATATATATATGTATATATATGTATATATATATATATATATATATATATATGTGTGTGTGTGTATGTACATATATATGTACATATATATATATAAGCATGTAAAGTAACTGAGAGATGTTAAGGAGTAGAGACCATGTTAGGATTGTGGAGCTAAAAGCTTCACTGATGCAAACAGGAGAGGAGGTTGCTGAAGGTTGCTGAGTTGCAAAGAAGTTGGGGTCGGTCTGATCAGTCGACGTCGGCAGGATAGCAAAGGGAAGCAACCGACGTCGGTCATATATCGGCCGACGTCGGTCACCTCCAGGCAGACAGGGACTGACGTCGGTCGCCTGTGTGGTTCGACTGCGAGCTATTTACGGGCAGTTAGCTAACGAACCAAGTGTTTGCATGAAGAGATCTATTTTTAGACTGAGAGCTGCGGATCTAATTATTGTAATTAGATGTCTAATTATTGTTTGGATGAGATCTATATAATAGACTCATGGTTGTATTGGAAAAGTGTGCTAAGGAGTAAGAGAGCATAATTATAAGCTCCTTCTGTGTGTGAGGTAGAGCAATGGTGCGTTCCTCCTAGTGCCTCAGTACCAGGTGTGTTGGTGCTGGATTGGAGAGCCAGCTGGGTTCTTCAAGAGTGTAGGATCTTGGTCACAGTTGCATGGCCTATATAGGAGATCTACATGGTAAGTAAGATCGTTGATCTGCAGGTGTATGTGTGTGCAAGGTCGAGGTTCACAGGTGAGCAGAACCGTTGTTTGATTTGCAGGTGTGCAAGGTCATATAGACAGCAACACAACAGGGAGCAGTATCAGGCAGGATCTACTTGGAGTACAGGTGTGTACTCGGATAGAGCAGAGAGGAAGGCAAGGGAGTTCCTTCCATAAGTATGGTCTGTTGAATTGCAGGTTGTTGCAGATTCATGGGAGATCTACTTGAAGTACCTTGAGTACTTGTGGAGCACGTGGAGTGCTTGTGGAGTGCGTGGAGCACTTGTGGTGTGCGTGGAGCACGGGAGGTGAACACCAACTCTGTATTTGAGTTGGGTGTTGGGACCTGTGAGAGGGAGAGCTTTGGGGAGAAGAATTACTGTTCACTTGAGGTGTGGGAAACCTCTGTAAGGTGGTGGAGAAGAAGTGGCATCTTCTTTATTGTATTCTTTTCTGTATAAAGTGTTAATACAAGTTGTGTATTGTCTCTCATATGATGTGTTATTCTGAATTCTAGTTACTTGTTGATTCTGGTTATTTCCGCATATTTAAGTTGCTTGAAGTTTGGTAATCAATTGTATGTTTCCGGTTTCGCATCCTGACAAGTGGGATCAGAGCATGTTTGTTGTTCTAAATTCCTGACAAGTGGTATCAGAGCTAAGGTTGCAGGAAGCAGGTTGTGTTTTGGTTATAGGGCACTCTCAGGGGTTTCTGATTGAGTGGGAGTAGAGCAACGACAGATCAAAGTAAGCTAAGAATGGAGGAGTTGAAAAGCACAGACGGTTACTCACGGTCCGATGGAAAGAAAGAGCAGGGAAAAGAACATTGTTGGTTGGTAACAGATCAGCATGAAGAAACTGAAGATACAGATGTAGCAGGTGTTGTTGCATAGGATGTGTTTGTAGGTTTCTTGGATAAAGTTGAATCTTGGATAAAAGATTCGGTTGCCTCTTTCCATGCAGCCCCAGGTAGAGGAGCTGGTAAGCCTTGCCAAAGAATTGGCAAAGGGGAAGTGAAGCTGAAATTGCAGGCGGCCAACACACAGGTGTTGATGAAGGTCATGCAGGTCCCAGGTTTGGAGATATGGCTAATTTCTTCAGAAAGATTGGGTGATGAGAGATGCACAAGAACTCTCACAGCGGTAGCACTTGAATTAGCTGGTGGTAAGAAAACAGGTATACTTTATCTACTTATTTATATTACTGATTCTTCTTCTATTGCGGAGATGTGGCTTCGTAGGCTTGGTCACATGAGCAGGAAGGAGATGCATGTTCTTAAGCAGAAGACAGATATATTTGACAGGCTTAAGAACTGGAAAGCCTTGGTGTTCTTGGAGGAGATGGCAGACAGAGTTCAGTGGATGAGGCTGGATACATCTGAGCAGAGCAGTTTGGACATGGGTTTTGATCCAAAGGAGCTCGCGGGTAAAAATTCATCACTCACAGGCGAACACAGACACCGGCGTCGGTCAGGAGGAACCAGCGTCGAACAGACAGGTGCCGATGTCGGTCATGTGCAGACCGAAGCCGGCGATGTCGGGCAGGGTAAGACCGACGTCGGTCATGGGACCGACGTCGGCAGTATGTAAGACCGATGTCGGTCAGGAGGACCGACGTCGGCATCAGGGACACCAGCGCTGGCAGGTGGGTAGTCAGGTACAGACGCATGAGAATCAACGTCGGTCGGATGCAGACTGTGGAGTGACCGAGGTCGGTCACTGTAACGAATTTTGGGTGGACAGCATGTTGTCAAGGAGTCTCAAACACCCATATGGAGGAATGAAGGCGTAAGTAGGCCCTCAAATTCGTGTTCCTCTTCTTCATACTTGTTGCTGATTGTAGAGCAGGAAGGATCCAAGAAACAGGTGTGAGCTAGGCAGGGATATGATGCAGAACCAGACGGGAGTTTTTTGGTAGGTTTGCCAGCTGGATGAAAGCACAGAGACGAATGGATGCCTTAGTAGAAGAATAGAGAGAACGGATACGTGAGACGGAAGACCAGGGCATATGGTCTTGAGGAGCTGCAGGACAGTGGTACCAGGTTTTGACAGGGGGAGGACAAAGCATGGCTTCAGTCAGTGTCAGGTAACTACTGTGGTTTGACTTACCAGGGGGATGATGATTGCAACATCATTCTGTTGCTGTATGTGGATAGTATGCTAGCTAGCAAGGGTGTACATACAGGGTTTTGCTGAGCTAAGGGTAAGATTAGTTCAGTGGCATGTCATGAGGAGTTTGGAGCAGCGGAATTCTTTGACATGGGAGGCATGGAGATCACAGGTTGATTTTGTCTCGAGTGGGAGCTGATGTGAATCAGGTGTTGACGAGGTTCGGGATGCAGAACCGAAGCACACTAGGGGCTGGACAGCTATAGTGTCCGAAATCACATGAGGTCTGGTATAGACCTGAGTATTCCCATGCAGTGGGAGCTGTCAGAGTTAGGAGCCAATTCGGGGAAGTGGGTTTTCAGGTTTCTGAGAGGGACCGGCAGCAGGTGTTGCTATGCAGGGTCAGGACTTCACTACAGGTGTTGTAGGTTCGGATGTGGCAGGGTACTCAGATGACAGGGGGTACACCACGGGATGTGTGGTGGGTTGTCTTCAGGTGGGAGCTTGAAGAGGGATACAAACCAAGAAATAGATTAGACAGAGTACAGGTACAGGTATAGTGCAGCTATTTATCTCCAAGTGGGAGATTGTTAGGATTGTGGAGCTAAAAGCTTCACCGATGCAAATAGGAGAGGAGGTTGCTGAAGGTTGCTGAGTTGCAAAGAAGTTGGGGTCGGTCTGATCAGCCAACGTCGGCAGGATAGCAAAGGGAAGCAACCGACGTCGGTCATATATCGGCCGACGTCGGTCACCTCTAGGCAGACAGGGACCGACGTCGATCGCTTGTGTGGTTCGACTGCGAGCTATTTACGGGCAGTTAGCTAACGAACCAAGTGTTTGCATGAAGAGATCTATTTTTAGACTGAGAGGCGGATCTAATTATTGTAATTAGATGTCTAATTATTGTTTGGATGAGATCTATATAATAGACTCATGGTTGTATTGGAAAAGTGTGCTAGGGAGTAAGAGAGCATAATTATAAGCTCCTTCTGTGTGTGAGGTAGAGCAATGGTGCGTTCCTCCTAGTGCCTCAGTACCAGGTGTGTTGGTGCTGGATTGGAGAGCCAGCTGGGTTCTTCAAGAGTGTAGGATCTTGGTCACAGTTGCATGGCCTATATAGGAGATCTACATGGTAAGTAAGATCGTTGATCTGCAGGTGTATGTGTGTGCAAGGTCGAGGTTCACAAGTGAGCAGAACCGTTGTTTGATTTGCAGGTGTGCAAGGTCATATAGACAGCAACACAACAAGGAGCAGTATCAGGCAGGATCTACTTGGAGTACAGGTGTGTACTCGGATAGAGCAGAGAGGAAGGCAAGGGAGTTCCTTCCATAAGTATGGTCTGTTGAATTGCAGGTTGTTGCAGATTCATGGGAGATCTACTTGAAGTACCTTGAGTACTTGTGGAGCACGTGGAGTGCTTGTGGAGTGCGTGGAGCACTTGTGGTGTGCGTGGAGCACGGGAGGTGAACACCAACTCTGTATTTGAGTTGGGTGTTGGGACCTGTGAGAGGGAGAGCTTTGGGGAGAAGAATTACTGTTCACTTGAGGTGTGGGAAACCTCTGTAAGGTGGTGGAGAAGAAGTGGCATCTTCTTTATTGTATTCTTTTCTGTATAAAGTGTTAATACAAGTTGTGTATTGTCTCTCATATGATGTGTTATTCTGAATTCTAGTTACTTGTTGATTCTGGTTATTTCCGCATATTTAAGTTGCTTGAAGTTTGGTAATCAATTGTATGTTTCCGGTTTCGCATCCTGACAAGTGGGATCAGAGCATGTTTGTTGTTCTAGATTCCTGACAGACCATTGTATAAGGGGTTAACACCCCAAGTTTTAGGTGTGGTATAACAAATAGTTTAAATATATTTTGGAGAGTATTATATATATATATATATCATGAATAACACACACACACATATATATATATATGTGTGTGTGTGTGTTATTCATGATATATATATATCATGAATAACGCACACACACACATATATATATATATGTGTGTGTGTGTTATTCATGATATATATATATCATGAATAACACACACACACATATATATATATATATATGTGTGTGTATATATATCATGAATAACACACACACACATATATATATATATGTGTGTGTGTGTGTTATTCATGATATATATATATCATGAATAACACACACACACACATATATATATATATATGTGTGTGTGTGTTATTCATGATATATATATATATATAATACTCTCCAAAATATATTTAAACTATTTGTTATACCACACCTAAAACTTGGGGTGTTAACCCCTTATACAATGGTCTCTACTCCTTAACATCTCTCAGTTACTTTACATGCTTTCTCTTTTATTTGTACTTCATCCCTATTGATATTCGTACTTCACACACACACACACACACACACACACACATAATGCCATAATATTTTTCGTAACAAAATATTTATTAATTCGATATTAATAATTTTAATATCAATGCATAATCATATTGATGATAAACGTTATTCTATATGTGCGCTCACTACATTTTGTTCATTTCCAACTTAACCACTATTATCTTCATTCATTGAATGTAAGATAAAAGATAAATTATAAAATATAAATATAAATTCAAATTATAAATATAAATATAATTTATAGATTATAAACTATACAATATTAATTAAATAACGTAAAATAAATGATATCAAAATAAAATAAAACATGATTTAAATATTATTATAAAAAAACATCATTTTTTTTAAAAAAAATACAGTCAAACCCTAGTTGCCATGGCCGGCAACCAACAACCATGATGACTGGGCAAAATGGGAACAGAAGGGGTCAGTTAGTCGACCCCTCCTCCCTTCCTATTATGGGAGGGGGGGCAGGGGTCAACCCAGCCGTGCCCTCCCCTTTTTATACAATAAAAAAAGTATTATTTATATATATCTTTTTCTTAAATAATTTTGTTTCTTTTTCTTATATATAAAAGAAAAAGAAATAAAATAAGAAAAAGAAACAAAATAATACATAAATAATATATATAAATAATATTTATGTATTATTTTGTTTCTTTTTCTTATTTTATTTCTTTTTCTTTTATATATAAGAAAAAGAAACAAAATAATACATATATTATATATATATATATATATATATATATATATATATATATATATATATATATCTTTTTTTTTGTCTCATCTTCAATTTATATATATATATATTTTTTTTATTGAAGGCGAGACAAAAAAAAGGACATATATAAAATAAATAAATAAATATATATATATATATATATATTTATTTTATTTTATTATATATATATATATATATATATATATATATATATATATATATATATATATATATATATCCTTTTCTTTTATTATATATATATCCTTTTTTTTTGGTCTCATCTTCAATTAAAAAACAACATATATATAAATATATTTTTATTTTTTATTTTATTTATTTATTTTCTTTACACCAAAAGATTTGCACAACACACACACATACACATATATGTATGTGTGTCTTAATATGCATAAATAAGCATTTATATTTACTTCAATAAATTGAATATGTAGGAGGGAGGTATATACAATAAGTGTATCTTCCATTATCTGATCTCTTTTCAAACAACTCAAATAAAGGGTTTTCAAAAAAGAAAACTTGGAAAACAAAATAACACACAACAAAAATCCCTGATTCCATAACCTAAAAGAAATTATTCATTGCTCACCCTATTTACAAATCTAAGAAAATAATGGCCAAATCTATGAGGAAAAATTTACTTGCCTGGATACACTTGAATCTCGCTCTCCCAGCTGAGCTCCATTCATCTCTTTTCTTCTCCCTTCCTTGTTTGACTCTTGTGATAACAACACCTAAGGGGGCAAGAGCTTGGAGGAGAAAATGAGACTTTAAAACACTAAATTGGTTTTGGCATTTCCGTCCCGCCCCCCCCACCCCCTCCCCCCCCCACCACTTTTTATTTTATTATTTTTATATTTGAAACCCTAACTACTCCCACATTCTAACTTTACCATATGCATGGTCACCCACTAAGTGGGTCTAGTTATAACCCTGCTTGTTTTAGGGTCCACTAAAGCAATTTATTAAAGCAACAAATAATAATTAGTCAATGAAGCATGTTAATATTAATTATTTAATCTCTCGCTTATTAGGAAGCAAAATATAATATTTCATTATTAAAGCGTGTTAATAAATATTCTCTTGTTTATTTATTTATTATAAACTCGAGTAAGTTGTTAAATATTTAAGGTAACTAGTAACATGAACAATAGCAAATACATATGTAGCAATTAATACAAGCATATTGTAACCCAGATCGAGATCTCATATTAGTTCAATAAAATAATTTGTCAAACACAAAATAATCAAGTCCATAATATAGAACCATAAATACAATTAGACTCAGATATAATCAGCACAATACTAGGCATCTCTTGCTGAGATTCCTCCATACCTAATATGGTTTCCACCTACGATAATGCCATAAAGGTAAAACCATCTATAGTGGTTCAACACAAGGGTATTACACTTGTTCTAAGTTTGAATGTGTATTTTGCATCTGATTTCCATCTAGTAGTTAGAGGGCTAAAAGTCATGCATATATAGTGTTCTGATGCTTGTGCGGGTGCTAAAAATGATCCGGGCCAACCCTAGGAGGGTTTAAGATTGAAAAGATATTTGTTTGTGAAAAAAGAGGGAAAAAGACATAACACCATTATTAGGACACTAACACAATGTGGTGCTAGTGTCCAAGTGCAGAACACTAGTCACAAAGGGCTAAGATCCAAAAATGAAGGTCTGGGACTATTTTAGGGATGACTAGAGATGCATGTGGCCCGCATAAAGGTTGGATAAGTGTGAAAATAGGCTCTAGAATAGGTCTATGGCTAAGTTAGGGATAGGTGGTCTCAAGTAACACTCTTAACACTCAAATATTACTTTTGGGTGATTATAATGGGCATTTCGGTAAGACTGATACAATAGCTTTGGTGGAGGAGAATTATTTTTGGCTAGAGATGAAGAGAGATGTGGCAAGGTATGTTTTAAGATGCAAGATATGCTAGGTGGCTAAAGGCCATGCACAAAATACATGATTATACATGTCATTACTATTTCCAACAGAACCATGGACAAATTTGAGTATGGACTTTGTGTTGGGGTTGCCAAACATACAAAGAGGTAATGATTCAATTTTTATTGTTGTAAATAGGTTTTCTAAGCATGTAAGAAAACCAATGATGCCACTAGATTAGTAAAACTATTTTTCAAGGATGTTGTGAGATAATATGGTGTTCTAAAAACTATTACATCATATAAGGACATAAATTTATAAGTCATTTTTGGAGGACACTATGGAAGAAAGTAGGAATTTAAATACTATTTAGTAGTGCATACCACCCACAAATAGATGGACAAGCAAAAGTAGTAAACATGAGCTTGGGAAATTTGTTGAGATGCATAGTCGGAGAGAATCCCAAGCGATGAAACTTAGCTTTACCACAAACTAAGTTCACCTATAATAATTTAGTGAATAAATCAATAGAGAAATCACTGTTTCAAATTGTTTATGGTAGAAAGTTTATGGGTGTTTTATATTTGGTGCAATTACTAATTACAGAACAAGTTAATGATAATGCAGAAGCATATGTAAAATACATACAACAATTACAAGAAGAAGTATGAAAAAAACTACATGAAAGTAATGAAAGATATAAATCAATAATAGATGTATCAAGAAGGTCAAAGGTATTTGAAGGAGATTTGGTGATGGTGTATTTGAGAAAAGCAATATTTCCTAGAGGAACATAGAACAAGTTGAAGTACAAGAAAATTCGTCTATGCAAAAATGTGAAGAAAATTAATGGCAATTCTTATGAGCTGAGTTTAGCACATAATTTTAATATCCCTCTAGCATTTAATATTTCAGATTTATATAATTTACATAGAGAAGATGGTGAATGGGAAGAAGACGAAGAAGTGGATTGAAAGCAACAAGTACTAAGGAAGAAGAAATAAAGGATAGTATAGGTTTTGGATAAGAAGACAATGAACATAAGACAAGAAAGTTATAACAGGTATTTGGTACAGCGGAAAAGACAACAACAAGAAGATAACACTTGAATTTTAGAATGGGAGCTAAAAAAATTAACAAGAATAAATGATATGAATATAATCAGGACAACTTGTAGTAGTTGAGTTGTTTTCAACCAGAGGAAAATAATCCAAAGACCTATCTTCCGAAGGCCACAAATTTTGACTCGTTAATATGATTGTCTTCTCCTTTATGGAAAAATGAATATAAAGGAAATAAGAATACATAGATAACTAGCTTCATCGATTAGCGCCAATTCCAAGATGTTTGAAGAGCCATACAAGATCATCTAAGGGTCCAAATTTGCATTCTAGTATTTTTAGTCATGCTAAAAATAGGGGAAATCATATAACTTTGTAAATGGATGTGAACTTGGGTTGAAACTCATCCAACATCGTGATTTTATTATTTAGAGAATATATATAACATTTTAGACCTATCTGAACTTGCATGCAAAAGTTATGATGAAAAACAAGTTGTTATTTATAGCAAGGGTAGTTAACTATAGGTAGTTTTATTTTTCTTTTAGATTTTTTAATTTTGTATTTCAAACTCTAATTTTGAGTTAAGGTTTATTTAAAGACTTTTATGTTCATTCAAGGTTAATCAATGAAGATTATGATTTCATAAAATTATGAGTATTGTGCCTATCGATATTTTTTTGTTTTGCTAGTCTATGGATTCATTAAGCTTGTGGCTGAATTTGTTCTAAGCTATTCTTGAAATCATGAAAAGAATGCATGCTTAGTATTGTATTATGAAAAGTGAAATATCTTTCAACAAGGGAGTGAAGGCTATGTATAATATAGGAAAAATAATCGTTTAATGAACCCATTATTTTACACAATACATAGTTGTGAAATTTTGGAGATTTAAAAAGTATTTTTAGGAAATGAAAGAGTTTTTTTTAGGAAAATAGGAAATAAACAAAACCCATAAATTAATTTCAGAATATATTTACTATTTTTTTATTATGCTAGTATTTACTAAAAATAGTAAATTGTTATTTTGGAAAAAAATATATAAAAATTTACATATCAGAAAGAAGTTTTTATTTAGATATACATGAACATAAAAAAACATCTGATATTTTTTCAATTTGATCTATTTGAAAGTTGTGAGTGAAATAAATTATTGTGATTTCAAATGAATTGTGACAAACCCTAGATCTTGCAAAGTGATTTTTTTGAATTTACAAGAAAAATATTGTCTGTCTTTAGAAATTGAGATAGGTTTTTACAAAAAAATATGAAATAAAAATAACCCATAAATTAACCGTAAATTAAATTTTATGATTTTTTAGTTATGTAAGTATTTACTATAAATAGTAAATTACTATTTCTATAAAAAAACATATGCAATAATTTTATAATAAAATTTAGTTTTCATAGATTTGTCTATGAACAATAAAAACCTAATTTAGTTTTATAAATAGATTTTCTTTTACCCAAAATTATTGACAAAAACCTTAGTAAGGTTATAGGATTTCGATAATGTGAGACAATAGCTACAAAAAACAAGACTATGTATGATAGTGATATGTAAATAAAATAGATGATTATGTATATAAAAAGTAAGATTATGTACACTAATGAAAATGAAATAAAATGATGATTATGTATACAAAAAGTATCAAACAAATCTATGATCTAAGAAGACAATGCAAAAAATCAAGGATGAAAAGGGTGATCTAGAAGAGTTTTGAATGATGTGTAGGTTCTCAAAGATACTCGTTACTCCATTGGAAAATATTGGCCTAATATTTTAGAGCACTAACTATGGAGGTATAACCATACCCATAGCCCACTAAACCTAGTTTTGAAGGTAAGCTGAGAGTAACTTCGCAAAGCTAACCCAATGCTAGTGCACTATAAAATCAAATATATGGTATAACTTCCTAGTTAGTGTAAACAAGGGGATCCTAATTTTTTTAATTAGCCTTGTACAATGGCTATGAATATTAGAGAAAGCTCCTCACGCTATGATGTTTGTAAACAATAGACTAAGATTGTAAATAAGGCACCGCATAGATCAAAATGATAATAGTTAGGAGTTTACAGAGTACCAAAATATAGTCTCTAAAATAATCAAAATCAAATAAAGTAAATGAAAAATAAAGGCAAAATAATTTTGGATTTGGACCATAAAAAAATTCCATTCGAGGTCGAAAGAAAATAGTCTTTGTGTCGGTGTTTATTTGAAACAAGCTCTTTTAGTGTCAGACTTACTCAAATGTCAAAAGAGAGTGAATCTGTATAGTATCCAAGGTTGAGAACTCACTTATTTTAGTGTCAGGACTTTATAGAATAAATACTAAAATCTAAGCTAAAATTCAACAAGAAGTACAAATAATGTTCTATTTTAAAAGCGGCTTCACCAAAATGTTTACCCTTATAAATAATTAAGTTTAGAAATTAACTCTAAAGTATTGTAAACTTGAAATCCCATCTAAGAGAGATAAATAAGGTAGTCCAATGTAAAATACAATGATATACAAAATTTACAGAAGTTATAAATTGCTAAATATAAAAATTAGGATTAGGATCAAAGAGATGTCCTTGTAAACTAATCTATATAAACTGTATTATGCTCATGCTGACTATGACAATATAAAATTGCTCGATAGGATCTACAAACACAAAGTCAATTAAATTTTTGCTTAGTTGTATATTGGGACAAGTGTGTAATAAATAACTAGACAAGGTCATAGTACATTATTGTTCTCCACTACAGCTCTATTTGTGTTGACTATGCATTGAATCTAAAAGTTTGAGGTTATTCACCTTTGTTTGTATGTCAACTATTTTTGTGTGATCTCCAATTTGACACCTGGATAATTTGTAAGAGACAAAATCCTATCCTCCACAAGGAACAAATAATATCAAATACAAAGGGGAAAAAGTGGGGAAGTGGGATATGGTTGACCCATCCTTAAAAAATCTCTCGTTGATTGAGTGTTGCCTACATAGTCTGTGTGAACCTCATGACGATTTAGTTATCCATATGGAGAAGATCATATAAATGTAATGAATCTAAATAGCAAATTTGATTAGAATGCTTGAAAAATGATGGCCTCAACCTATAAGAAAATAATGTTAACTTGGCTAATGACTATACTACTACGACAAAAATATTAAGAGGGCTCTTTGTTAAGTAGATAAGTGCTTTTAAAACTATAGTTTACAAGAGAGTGCTAGATAGAGCCGTTAGAAAGCATGCCATTTTGAAAAACTAGCCATGGGAGCATAGGAGACAAGTCCATACTAGTGGAGAAGTGCATAATGCACCCTTGTCTGCTTGGTAGGCACTTGTCTAGATTGGGCAAAGGCTTTTGAAACCAAATTGGCGATGAAGTGCATGTTAATTAAGGGTGTTTAGGAATAAATTAGGGAAGTCTAGAAGATGTTCATTAAATTGCAAGACTTTGAAGGTTGCCATAAAGATAAATGGTTATTATAATGGTGAATTAACCAAGCAAGGTAAAATGTCAAGCACCGGTATTGTCAAATACTTACTGATTTAATTTTAGTGTCTACATAGGGGATCATGAACTCATTACCAATTAGCATCCCATGACCCTTCTTAGTGTATCTTACAAGATCATTGCTAAGGATTTTTCTCTTCGGGTTAGGATTTGTTACATGTCATCATTCATCCTAAACAAACTAACTTTATCCATAACATATATATCCTTAATAACATATTATTGTCTAGGAGGGAACGAAAAGGGCTAGGAAGTCTCATAAGAATGTCTTATTTGTCAAAACTAACTTTGAAAAAGCCTATGACAGGATTGGGTGGCCTTTCATCTTGGCCATGCTTTAGGTGCTTGGCATTGGTTCTAAATTTTTTAGCATGGTTCAAATGATTTTCCAAGATGTTGGCACCTGTATCATCATCAACAACATCTAATTGAAGTAGTTTGACCTCTTTTGTTTTATTTGTCAAGGATACCCTTTAGCCCCTTCTTTACAAGTTGGATACCAAGGGGTTCAATTATCTTTTGGCTGACTACACTCTCAATGGTTTGGTTAAGGTTATCTCTCCCCCAATCTCATAAGCAAATGGTTAATTGGTTAATGGGCACTTTGATGATGACTCCTTCCTCAGCCTTGCTAAAGAAGAGAGTTTGTTTCTAAATGCTATGAAATGTCTAGATATTTTTTGTTTAGGCTCTAGATCTTCCATCCAATGGAGAGAACCTCAGTGCTATAGGCTATCTACATCCCCCTTACCTAATTGGCTTCTCCAATATAAGTAGCTCTGGATTCAACCAGATGAACAATTCAAGTTTCTTGGCATTCCCTTTGCTTTTCAAGCCACTCCCTCATATATTTGGTGTTACATGCTTCAATGGGTTGAGAAAAAAGTTGGATTTTGGATTTCCAAACCTCTCTCTCTAGAAAGAAAAATTCAAATATACTTTAAGGTGTTGACTGCTACTCATGTCTATTACTCTTCATGTTGGGCTCCTTCCATGGCTGCCTATACCAAACTTGAGTGAATCTTGAGGGACTTCCCATAGGCCAACTCTGAAGGCACCAAAGGTTTTCATTGGGTTGCTTGGGATATATGTTGCAAACCAAGAGCTCTTGGTGGTCTTAGTACCCCCAATATCAAAACCCAAGGCCATGCCTTATGTGTTAAATGGATCATCTGAGCATTGGAAGGAGATGAAGCACAATTTTTTTTACTTTGAACTGCATCACTTGAGGCAAGCCTATGGGAAAGGGAGTCTGGAAAGGTTTAAATCTTCAAACTTTTTTAATCACTTAGGGCCCTATTGTTATTGATGGAAATTTATTGCTAAGAGTATTTGGAAGGTTTGGGAACTTCTCATGATACACTTAAGATGTGATGGAGATGGTTTCAAATCTGGGCTTTCTCTCAACTCCCACTTGTTATGGTGGTCTTCTGTGCTTACTTTTTATGAAGTGTCATTTGCTCTTGTGCCATGGATCAAGAGCCATTGGATTTTCATAAAATGGTATGAAGGTCATTTTGGACCTCTTTTGTAAACAAAGTAGGGATTGGATTCTTTGGCAAGCTCTCATGGTTCAATTTAATCTACAAGCTAATGACCAAGAATCTATCTTGGAAATTCAAAACTCTATACTTGATGTGCATCTTCAAAAAACTGGAGTTTATTCTCCTTTTAGGTGGTGGATTATTTGGAAATGGCTTGTTGAGCACCATTCTGTAGGTGTCAACCCCAATCATGTTATCAACTTCTTTCCCCTCAACACCTCCAAGTTGATGCTCTCAATGTCAAGTAGAGAGCCAATTCCACTGAGCAAGTTTGGAAAATAAGATTTGATCGTGTGTTGGATGACACCATTGAGCCCAAATAAACATAATTATTGTGGTGCATTCTACACCACAAACTTCTAATTGACACCTAATTAGTTCACATGAAATTGGTCCATCATGTTTGCTCGATTTGTAACCACCCATAAACTCTCAAACATGTTTTTTGGTTCTACAAGCATGCCCAATCAACTTATATTTGGATCCAAACCCTTTCGTCTGGAAATGTTCACCTGGAAGATGGTGGTTTAGAGGAATCAATCATGATTCATAATTTTTTTCACAAATTAGGTATATTTTTTGAATTGAGATTCTCTTTTAGTTATGGAAAAACATGAATGATGCTATTTTTTCTCATGTTACTCTTGAAGACTATTTCCCTACTTCTAACAACGTTAATATTCTTTCTATTGTATTATTTTAGATTTAGGTGTAACCAGAGAAAGTGTTTGGAGGTAGAACACCTCAAGACTCTTTTGGATCACTAGGGGAGTGCCTCATGTGTTGTTAGTCGGGTCTCTCCTGACTCTCCTCGTTGCTGACCCCCTCCCACGAAACTTTGGTTTTAGATAATGCGAGAAAACCTATTTCTAGAAAAGATACAACAACAAATCCCCTTGGTGGAATTTTCCTATGTCATTAGTGAGTCCCCCTGTTGTTGGTGGACAAGAGTTGTTAGACCACCCGCAATGGAAGTTCCCTTGGTTGACGCTTAATATCTTGCTCCCCAAGGAGGATGTTGATGTCGACAAGGATAAATAAAAAGACAAAAATAGTTGGGAGCCCATACTTGATACAAAATACCAGCACGCTGAAAGTGGATATGAGCACTAGAAAGACAAGTTGAATAACCCACCTCCTTCTCCATCATTTCTTGTGATTACCCCTATTACTTAATACTATTTTGCTTGTTGTTACCTTTATACAACTCTATTTTTATATGATTTTGCCTTTATTAATTAAAAATGCTTTTGTAAGACCCTCTTATATATGGACCAATATAACTCTTGGGTGTGATCTTTCCATTTTCTTTTTACAATTAATTTTATAATAGTGTTATTTTAATATACAGGGAAAAGCTTTCAATAAAAATGGAGGAGAAGAAGAAACAAGAATCTGTGAAAGCAAATAACGCTGAACAAAAACAAAGGGTGTCTACCAGAGCTTAAAACACTCATAGGGTTTAAGCCTAAATAAGGGTTTTGCGCGCAGAGAGTACTGCAACACCAGAGCTCATGGTTAAGTGAATTGCAGCTCAACAGAATGAAGAATTTGAAGGTATTAAAGGAATCTATAGATACTGTGAAGCTACAAGCCCACAACGAAGAGCTCTTGATTTCAGCTCTCGACGTTGAGCAGAACCGCATTTTCTTCGCTTCTTCAGCGAATATTATCTATGGCATACATCTCTTTGCTGTACAGGTAAGATTTTCCGCGCAGAATTATTTTATACTTTTCGCTTCATCATACTGTATGTTCAGTTTTTTAGGAGGAATGTAACCCGCGCCCTTATGGATTACTAGGGTTTTCACAAGTATTTATAAGCATTGCTGTCTGTGTGAAATATAATGAAACTAAATCCTCAAAAATGATTGCAGTGTCAATGAGAATTTTAACAAGCTAACTCTATTTATGATTGACATGTCAGGTTTTGTAGCTATTAGGGATTTATTTTCATCTGAAAAAAACTATATACAAGAACTATAATTCATTCCAGAGATTATATGGTTACTAGAGTTTAATAATGGGTTTTGGGGGGCAACTTGTTCACAAGGATCGAGCCTGTGTCTTGTCTTAGTAAGCACCATTTTCTCTCCACTCAGCTATATCAGTGTTAAGAGTTGGTTTCTTTGGAATATTGTCTAATCAAACCGGGGTTTCTCCTAAGATGCTGAGACTGCTTTACGTTACGACTACCACTATCACATGGACATGAAGCTTTTATGCCAATAATTCAAGTTTTAAAAAAGCTTCAATGTAATAATAATAATAAAAATTTTAACGTCCACGAGACTAAAAATAGTCTATGGGACAGCAAGACAACTCAAGCAGATTTAAGTAGCACTGTTCGCTTCTTGTGTAGGCTGATGATGAGCCCCCCTAATTGCTCAATGTGCTCTTCGTTGAATAGGTTATGCCAAGAACTGTCACATATAGTATCCGCAAATTTATCTCTGCTATCTTTGTAGGCCTCACATTCTAGAATAAAGTGGTGTTCAGTTTCCACTTTCCCAGAATTGCAAAATCTGCAAATTCTCTCTTCCCAAGCCTCCTTTGGCCTCTTCCAACGCCCGGTCTCACAACGAAGTTGGTGAGAGTTGGTTCTCAGCTGAGCAATAAGAATTTTAGCCCTCCAAGAAATGTTGGCTCCTATGTACGCTTTTTGGAGTTGATCACAAGTGGGGTTGAACTCATTTATATAATATAGTTTCTTCCTCCCGATCTCGCTTCCCCAATTTCTCTTGTAAAATTTCTCCATAACAAAGACTTTTATTTCTTTATTATTTGTGGGGCACATATTGAATTGAATATTCCATTTACTCATCCATGTGATATTTTGTTGCATCCATGTCCTTTTTCGCTTACATAGTGTATCACTAAAAACAACTTTAGGCCATCTATCCTCTTCCATTTTTTCGATTCTTTTTAAATAGCTTAAAAGGCGAACCATAGCAAGTGCCTCGATAGGAACAGCTCCCATTTCACTTAGCATGATGTCATATGGGACCGTGCTTTTGATTTTAATCTTGCTTGTAATCAAGCGCTTTTGGATTCCTTCAATTTGTTTCCATTGTGTTATAGTAGTGCTGCTGACCCATAATTCACACCCGTAAAGAACAACTGGCAGCACAAGAAGACCGAACAAGGTTTGAATAGTTTTCCAATCCCACAACTCCGCTTCACGGCACTTATTCTGAAGAGCATAGAAAGCCTTCCACCCACCTAGTGTCCTTTTATACCTGCAGCTAGACCAGCTTAGCTTTTTGTTGAAATCGATGCCAAGGTATTTATAATCCGCAACCTCTTCGAGAAGACTTCCATTGTAATAAAATTCATGTTGATGTTGTTTTTTATTATTAGAGAAAATCATAACCTTAGTCTTGCTGATATTGACCTGCATCCCCACCATTCTGCAAAAGCGCTCAAGAGAAGATAGATGGTCTTGCAAACCACAGGCAGATTTGGTAATTAAAATGAGATCGTCCGCATATAAGAGCAACTTTATAACAAATTCACCTAGCTGAATGCCTTCGCCCTTTTGTATGTTTAACCACTCTTCCATTTTATCAATATATAAACCAAATAAAGTAGGAGACAAAGGGCAACCCTGTTTGACCCCAATATCGCTCCTGAAACATTCTGAAATGCCATCTGAAGTTCTGATTTTCACTTTCACCTCTTCGTACATCCTATGAACAGCAGCTCTGAGATGCCTAGGAATCCCCAATTCTTCCATCCTAAACCAAAGCTTGTCTCTCGGAACGGTATCAAAAGCCTTTTTGAAGTCAACAAAGCAACAAAAAACCTCTTCCTTTTTCTCCCACTCTTTTTCAATAATGTGTCTCAGAGTGACACAGTGATCCACTGTCGAGTGCTTTGGCCTAAAACCAGCTTGCCCTTTAGCACGTTTATGGTCTTCTTCTGCCCATTTGCTGATCCTAGTTTCTATCATGCTGCCAAAAAGTTTAGCAAAGAGGGGATTGATCATTATAGTCCTGTAAATAATACAAATTTACATGAAGCTTCTAAGTTAATAATACATGTTTTAAAAAAGGTTTTATGTTAATATGCTGTGTTCCAAATAACAACAGAAAATGAAATTGCAAATATAAAGTAGATTAAAGGATAAAACAGAAAAATGGGGGCACCTACTCACCCAAGAGTGGATTGCACTTGCAAATCAGTCCACAGAATAGGAGTTATCACACAACGACATCTCTTTGTTTGCATTAGAAGTTGAAGTGGAAAAAAGATACATTATTTAGGGTTTTTTCACCCTTTATATCAAACCCAAAAGAACCCTACTTAACTCATGATCCAACCCTTCACTAACTCTAAGCATTCGAAATATAATATATCTTGATTATAATGCGAAGTCTAAAAGGGGCACCATCTTATAACATATGTTGTGCCCAGGTACACAACATATTTATAATTGGTAACCTTAGTGTGATATGGTATAATTTTTGGCTGCTTTCATACTATACATATGCAATTCCACTGGTTAACAAATTAACTAGATATAAAAGATGTACTTGTTTACATTATATGTCATAGATATACAAAACTACAACAAATATTCAAAAAGCATAAGCATAGAACAAAGATTTATCAGAGAAAACTGTAAGGATAGAAACCACATTGACATTTCAGATTTTCTTTGAAATCCACCATGTGATGTTTCCATTTCCACATCATGAATAAACAGGTTTTGAAGATCTTTAGTCTATTCCCCATAGACTAAATGAGCCGTTTTTGGGGAATATTATTTTATTAATTGTTGAGATAGTGATTTTTATCATAAGACAATTATTAATTAATTAATAGAATATTTAAAAAGTGGGTTTTACCACTAAAGTGCTTAAATGAATTAATTATTAATTTATTATCCTTAAAAATAATTTTAATTACTATTTTAATTAAGACAACTAGTTAATATATTATTCAAAAAAGAGATGTCGGCATGAGAGTTAAAACAAGGAAAAAGAAAGGTGTTTTATCTTCTCAAAGTGGTTCACCTTCTTTGAAAGTTATAAATACACAGCGAAGGGTATAATAAAGATAAGCTGAATTTTGATAAAATTGTTCTTCATGCTTGAAGAAAACTATTGGGATGCATGTCCAATAGAGTTTCGCTACCTTTCGTGTTTGATCAATTTAAAAGGGTGTCTTTTGACACCACTTATCGCTAAGAAAATCTTGTTCTTGCCTTAGAAGTGGGGTGATTTGCTTTGGAGAGTTTGTGAGAGGGTTTCATAATTCTTTTCTTGCATGTTAGCCTTGCTAATTAATTATCCTATTTTTGCAAGTGGAGCGAACCACTTGGGGAGCCTGGATCTAGGGTTTGGAGGCCTCATCTGGTCTAAAATGTGCAAGTTAAATATTTTGATTTTATTTGCTAATTTTTTTAATATTAGTGTGAAGAATTGTAGGAGTTTGTGAAGGGTTTGAAGTAGAAAATTAAATAATAATTGTCAAAATTATTATTTAATAATTTTGAAAGGAAAGTAGGGTTTTTAGAATTTCGGAGCAACTTTTGGTGGCCTTCGCATGAAAGGAAAATTCTGAAATTATTTGTATTTGATAGTCATTATTTTTATGATCAGTTTGAGCTTTTGTTTGTATCATAATTCCAAATATTGAGGGAGTTGTGAATTTATGAAGTTTTCAGTGGTTTGTAAGAAATAATATTTGTTGAGCGCAGATTTTTGACAAGGATATTGAAGCGAAAAAATATTCAGAACAATTGTATTTTTGGAATTAAATCAGATTTTTCAGCCATCATAAAGTGGCATTCGAGCTTCAATAATTTGGCAAAAAAGTACTTGTTTTGTGCATTTCAGTTTTTGATTTTTATACAAGTATTCAGTTAATTTTGAGACAAGGTATTGGTTGAAAATCATCTACAAAACCCTACTATTGTGGTGTCTAGGGTTTCTAGAGCTTGACAAGGGTTTTTGAGCTTATTATGCAAACTAAAGTTTGTTGATTTTATTTTCAGAATTTTGGGATTTAGGGGAAAACCCTTTTTGCATGAAATCGTCTCATTTGAAGACATTACAGTGGTATCAGAGCATCGATTTTGTCTAGCTTGTGAAGGTTTATGTTTGCATATTTGGATGCATAGTCTGTGAATCATGGAGTTAATGAGTGAAGATGAATTCAAAACAAAGCTTCACAGATTGAGAAAAAAGCTTGAGCATCCACATCATTTAAAAAATGTTTTGTTCAATATTTTAGAGGAAGCAACAAAATGTTTGTCTATAATAGGACAATCCTATTCTAAATCTATGTTTTGAGCAATGAATCATTTGGTGGTTTATTTGGTTAGACCCAAGATTTTGAGACATTCAGATTTGGATGTGAAACTTGTAGCTATCACTTGTATTAGTGAAATTATAAGGATAATAGCTTTGGAACAACCATATAGTGACAATATCATGAAGGAAATATTTCATTTGATGGTGGAAAGTTTTGAAGGTCTTGGTGACATCACAAGTTCTTTTAATAAGAGGATCACTATTATGAAAAATATGGCAAATGTCAGATCTTGTGTGCTAATGTTGGATTTAGAGTGATACACTTATTCTTGAAATGTTCCAACATTTTCTTACAGCTGCAAGTAAAAATCCTACAGAAAGTATGATAACTTCCATACAAAAGGTGATGATCTTAACACTCAATGAAAGTAATGATCTTTTCTATCCATTGCGATCTATCTTATTGGTGGGTTTAAAGTTAGAAAAGAATAAATTTTTAGTTGCCCAAATGCTGTTTGAAAATGTTGCAAATATTTTTGAGAAAAAATTAAGGCCATTTTTGATAATGGAGCATGTAGGAGAAGAGACAAATCAGAAGTTTGTGAGCAACCATTAACCAAAATTTTTGTGCCACAAGAACCAGAAATTTATAAGCAACAAGAGTTGCAAGTAGAAGACAAAAATAGTGGATGGACAGCGCGTCATGAGGATTCCTATGGAGGAATCAACCAAACAGAAAAATTAGATTTGAAAGGAGGTAAGCAATAAAAATGTGACACTTTGGGGCAGCCTAGAGTGGATGATTGTGAGCCTAAAAAATATGAGTTTTTGAAGCAGCAAAGAGAGTTGCAAATGATTGGCCAACACGGAGAAATGCTAAGTACTTTGGGGCAGCCAAATATCACAAAGCTTGAAATTCAAAGAGAAGAAGACATAGAAACCAAGTTATTCATGGATGACCCTGTAAAGAGGTATGTTGAGGATGAAAATATTGATTCTGCAATGATTCTAATAATTGTTCATTTTCGTTGCATGACTCTAGAGTGGATGAGGGAGATTGGAAAGAACAATTGTTAATCACAAGTGAGAGGGAAGTACAAACCCTAACGAGATGGAATGGCACAAAAAAACTTCTTGATGAATTAATGCACAATGTGAAAGGGGAATTCCTGAAGAGAAGTGTCACTATGATGGACTTGCACACAAAGTTGCAATGGAGACAAACAAAATCAAATTATCTTCACATCATCAAGGACAATGATGTGGCCATCAAAGTTGCAGATGAGGCCTTAAATGCACATAATACAATGAAGCTTAAGGTGGAGGAGCTCACCTTTGAGCTAGAATCAACCAATGACTCCTTAAAAGGTAGTCAAAGGGCACTTTTAGAGATGAAAAATCAAATTGTGATGGCAAAACAATTAAGGGAGCAAGAGAATGAGGCAAGGGCTAAGGAAATTGAACAAGTGATTGATGAACTCCTTAGGCTCCAAGAAGACTATGATTTGGGATGCTTTCTAGAAAAACCAAAAGATACAAAGATAGAAATTGAGCATTTTATGGACAATTCATTGTTTGAAATGGATAAGGAGGTAGATCAAGGTTCCGAATTGTTGTGGGATGCAAGTGTGGTTTTTTAGGCCATGACAAGAGGCTGCAAATTTTGATCATGGACAGCCAATGACTTCAAAAAAAATTCAGCCTTCCACTAAATCAGTATGACTGAATTTGAATTTTGTTTTGCATTGGAGGTGACATCAAAAACCATGGAAAAAGTCTTTTTCAAGAAGAAATGGCTACGGGCAACAAAGAGCCAGGTTTTTCCTAAATTGGAACAACCCTCAAGGTATGAAAAGCACTATTTGTTTTTATGTGTATTGAGCCCAATGATTGCTGGAAATAATAATTTGAGTCATGAGATCAAAGAGGTGGAAAATTGGTTTTTCTTCTCTCCAGAAAATTCAGAATTTATTTGGATGCATTCACGTTCCTTACTCTATGCAAAGAACAACTTATCTTGCACGTGGCAGCCAAGGAAGAAAGCTGGAAAAAATGGTATAAAGTTTGATTTTTGTTTCTCAAAAATTTCCGAGTCAAAGGGGCAATTCCAGCCACTTAACATGATCACAGAATTGCAAAATTAGGGCATACTTCAGCTCATAGAAGGATGGATGAATGCATATATTAATTCTAAACTTTGTCATCCAGAAAAATCAGATTTAAGAGGTCAAACACAACCATGCATGGAAGGGAAAAATTCTGAATTTTATGATATGTTCTAGCTCTTGGGTCAAAAAAGGTATGAGTATGTTTATTTCCATGTTTGTCCACATGAAAAATTAGTAATCTACTTGCATATACAACCATGTTACCATAAATGAAACGCTGATTTAGTCTAGCTCATACAAGATTTTAAAAACATACTTATGTTGGCACCTTGGGAAGGTGATGTAAGAAGCATTCACAATGGGAGGGTACAACCTTCTTATGAGAATGTTTGGGAGCATATGGAGCCTTTGGAAGGCTATGAGGACACTTATAGCACGAGGGGGCAGTCCCCAAAGTACGGTACAACAGTATGAAGAAACCATTTGAGGATTTTTTCATTGGGAAACAAGTAAATGTAGATATTGCTTGATAAGGTGGGTTGGGACACCTATTTGGATTTTGCAATTGCTTGAGGACAAACAATTTTGGGTGGAGAGGATTGTGATGGCTTCATTTTCACATCATGAATAAATAGGTCTTGAAGACTTTTAGTCTATTCCCCATAGATGAAAGGGGCCATTTTTGGGGAATATTATTTTATTAATTATTTATTAATTGTTGAAATAGTAGTTTTTATCATAAGACAATTATTAATTAATTAATATAATATTTAAAAAGTGGTTTTTACCACTAAAGTGCTTAAATGAATTAATTATTAATTTATTTGCCTTAAAAATAATTTTAATTACTATTTTAATTAATGCAATTAATTAATATATTATTCAAAAAAAAGATGTCGACATGGGAGCTAAAACAAGGAAAAAAAGGTATTTTATCTTCTCAAAGTGGTTCACCTTCTTTAGAAGTTATAAATACATGGCGAAGCTTAAAATGAAGGATATGCTGAATTTTGATAAAATTGTTCTTCATGTTTGAAGAAAACTATTGGGATGAATGCCCAATAGAGGTTTGCTACGTTTGGTGTTTGATCAATCTAAAAATGTGTCTTTTGACACCACCTATCGTTAAGGATATCTTGTTCTTGCCCTAAAAGTGGGGCGATTTGCATTGGAGAGTTTGTGTGGATTTTTGTTAGGGTTTCGTGGTTCTTTTCTTGTATGTTAGCCTTGCTAATTAATTATCCTATTTTTGCAAGTGAAGCAAACCACTGGGGAGCTTGGATTTAGGGTTTGGAGGCCTCATTTGGTCTAAAATATGCAAATTAAATATTCTGATTTTATTTGCTAATTTTTTGAATATTAGTGTGAAGAATTGGAGAAGTTCGTGAAGGGTTTGAAGTAGAAAATTAAATAATAATTTTTAAAATTATGATTTAATAATTTTGACAGGAAACTAGGGTTCTCAGAATTTCGGAGCAACTTTTGGTGACCTTCCCATGGAAGGAAAATTCCAAAATTATTTTTATTTGATAGTCATTATTTTTATGATCAGTTTGAGCTCTTGTTTGCATCATAATTTCAAATATGAAGGAGCTATGAATTTTTGAAGTTTGCAGCTGTTCGTAGGAAATAATATTTGTTGAGGGCAGATTTTTGGCAAGGGTTTTGAAGCGAAAAAATATTCAGAACAGCCGCTGTGTTTTTGGAATTAAATCAGATTTTCCAGCCACCATAAAGTGGCATTCGAGCTTCAATAATTTAGCAAAAAGGTACTTGTTTCGTGCATTTAATTTTCTGATTTTTTTCTGCAAGTATTCAATTAATTTTGAGACAAGTTATTGGCTGAAAATCATGTACAAAACCCCACTATTGTGGTGTTTAGGGTTTATAGAGCTTGACAAGGGTTTTTGAACTTATTTTGCAAACTAGGGTTTGCTGATTTCATTTTCAGAATTTTGGGATTCAAGGGAAAATCCCTTTTGCATGAAATCGTCCCATTTGGGGAGATTACACACCATCAAATCAAAAGTGATGAAATATTATAGATCTAGAGCTCTTTATATAAATAATTCTTGTTACAAGTGTACATAGGTGGGAATACCTTCTTCCAAAAATCATTAATTAATTCCAATCCCACTTATGCTCACTAGACATGTGAGTGGAATTATTTAATGACACCAACTCTAACAATGGTCGTGTCAAATATATTGAATGAGAGCACACTTACATAATGAATATGAATTAATCATCCCATTACAAAAATGACTAATTAACAAAAATACATTAAAAATATTGCTCAGACCCTCTCTAAGTTTATGTTTAACAGGTTTCCAATAATGCCCCAAGCCAAGACCATTGTCTCTATTCAAATTTTAGGTCTCTTAGCAATTTATACAGCTTCCTTGAGACGGTGTTTAGTGAGGTGATTCTTTCCAGCAATGAATTTTGTTCTAAACATTATGGACCGTGGAAGATTAAAGTCTTTAACATACGTATAGTTAGCTACATTGCATATACAAATGGTATTTGGCTGATTAGCACAATGAAATTTTGTGAATGTTTCATGTCTTTGGTTTTATTTATTCTTCAACTTTTCTGCCAATATCTTTCGATATTCTGATTTATTTATAAGTGCTTCCGACCATCTTCTTCATTGCTTCTGCTTGCATTTTTGCTGTAATTGGTCTTTGGTATGACAAGTTTTAAGCGTATCATGAGTTGTCCATTCTTCATGTTGTATAACTTGGATGCCACTTAACTTGTTTTATAATCAACAATGAAATGAATGCTTTTCTATTTTCAGAAATAAAATAGCTGAGATTTAAACACCTGCAATCATTTTCTCGTTAAATAGGAATACAATTTGTCATAAATGGTGCAACTTGTATATGGTCTAGGTTTCATCAAATCTTATCTTTAATTTTTAATTCATCCAAAGAGCTTGAACATTATCAATCCTTACAAGTTTAAACCTTCAAAGGCAGCAGTTACATAAGTTTTGTCATTGCTATACAATATTCAATAGTGCTGATTTCAACCTATCATAATTCTTAATATTTACAAACTATGCTCATATACCTCATCACATCACAACATACGCATTGGTATTAGTTCCTTCTAACTAGTCTTCAAGTTTAAATATCCTTCATCATTCAAGTGGAAGGAAAGCATGGCTTATTCATATATGCGACAGTATTCATGTATTTACTCATAATTGGGTGTATCATACTTCATTTATCCACTTGATTTTAAACACTTGTAGCTAGCTTACAATACATATCCAAAAGCCGCTTACAATGTCAATCCCCATGAATTTTTCCTTAAAGTTAAGATAGATTCTAATAGAACAGCTAAAAACATACTCAAGACACCATGCCAATATTCGTCCATTGATACCTAAACACACATAATATTTGCACTGATTATCCTAGACCTGTCTTGTTTCTCTATGTCCAATATGAAGACACACTTCCTCAAGCAAGAGCAACTGGGATCCTTTATGCACAGACTTGATGGATCCGTTTGATTTGGGGGAAGATTAACAGAGTGCTCTTCTTCCTCTTCCAGTTTTGCAGATTTGGTTTTTCATATCTGCCAAGCTCATTCAGTTCCTCAAATTCCTTTGGCTGGTGTCTCGATTGAAATCTTATGCTGCCTCAAAAACTCTTCGACTCTAAGGAGATAAACACTTTGACTAAGATACTTCACCCTAGTTTGTTTTGTAGCCTAGAGGCTGTTACCATCTATACTCTGCATCCATGCCTTCTTATTATTGCTGAGTGTTTTAATTTAATTATTGACTTAAAAAGAACTATTCACTTTCAATTGCTTTCCCATTCTCAGATACTATCCTTATAGACACATGGACATTTAGTTTAGAAGGTCAGAGCTTTACACCATTACCAGCCAGCTTATCCGAGCCTTTATTCCATCCTCTTCTTATATGTATTATCTTTCTGTGAGTGATGCTTGGTAGCATTTCTTGGTGTTCCTCAGAAAGGCCTATAATCTCATTTTTCTTTAGCTACCCATTTAGTTGTGAACGAAATTTAATCGATCTTTGATAAAGAATACCCTTTATTGACAAGGATAATTATCTTTGGAGTCAAAGAATTCCTTCGGGCTTTGTTTAAGGCCAAGAACTCTGCAACATTGTTGGTTTTATGCTGTAGGCTGAAAGAATATATCACAACAATATTTTATTATGGTCCTTAATGATACCCCACCACTAACCGTTTTAGAGTCTCGATTTAAGAAATTTACATCAATTCTTTAATTGTTTCAAAGATTGCATATTGCAATTCTGGCATTGTCTTCTTTGAACATTCTAGATATGCAAAGTGTGACAACATTGCCATTTCATTTAAAAAAAATCTTCTTCAATCTATACTAGATTCTTCAGACTTTTCAATGAATTGACTTAATGTGTTAACTGCATAGCAAATGTCAGGCAGAGCATTAATAAGATACATAAGTGATCCTATCAACCATTGATAAAGTGTGGGATCAACTAAATCAGAATTCTTATCACAAGTTAATTTAAAATTCGGGACCATTGGGGTTGATTGTTGACCCTTGTTTACATGCATAAATTAACTATAAGAATGGCTAAGGATGAGGATGTGTGCGTGAGACAAAGAGACTCATTCTAGGCATCTTGCAGTGCATTGAAGAATAAACATGCGGAGGAGGAAGGATGATACGTGGGTTAGGAGAAGACCCTATGACGTGCAATGTGTGGGTTAAAACAAACACACATTGGGTGGAAACAAACATAGGTTGAAAGAAGCACAAAATAGATAAATGAATGGTATATCTGATAGATGGCAAGCATCAAGAGAAATATCATGCGGATGATCAGGGATCAATCCGAGTGGAGAAACATATGTTGAGGAACATGTGCAAGTGAAGGACATGTGGGTTTATAGTTGGCATGAATGGATAGGTGGAGATGATTCAACACCAGCTGGTAGGGGTCGAGGGGGTCCTAGAAACCTATAAATAGACCCCTTGACCTCTCATTTGATGTACTTGGATCGGGAGAAGTGGAATCTTTTGCTGGTAGAGCGAATTGAAGAGTATTTGGCGAGCAAGCTTAGGGTTTTGAAGATGGAATGAACCGTGAAAGACAATTATTTATGTTGTATATGTTTTGTAACTTGAATGCTTAAGAGCAGGATTGGATGCATATTATATATTGATGATTAATGAGAATGAAAGGAATTGTTCATCAATGAGTTAATGCTAGGTTGTTTGGAAATGGAAACGGAAACATTTTCAAAACGCGGAAACACCAATTTTCAAAAACCCTTGATTTAGAAATGCCGTGGAAATGTCTGTACAATATATATAATGCATAATACTCATTTTTAGTCTATAAAAGATAAAACTCTTAAAAATATATAATATTCATTCATTCATTACTTCAAAGACAAAATGCACATTCAAATCTAGAATAAATCATCTAGATTGTTCTCAAAATCATGAATGCCACTCCCACTATTTTTCAACTTTATCATTTGTTGACTATAAATCATCTAGTTTGTAGGGGCTCCCTGGTGCATCGAAGCTTCCAGAATGCATGCCTTAAAGGGTGCATCGGGAATGGCGTGGGATCAACTTGTGGCACTTTGCGAGAGATGTTCTCATACTATTCTATCATACCTACATCCCTTCATGCAGAGTTAATGTGTTGTAGTATACTTCCTTTGTGTGAGTGCTAGGGTTTGTATAACTGTTGTTTTGTGTGTGTGATATCTTCTTATATCAATGGGATTCTTGGTGTTCTCTTGCTGTGCCTCGGGTGAGTGCCTAAGTCTTTTGGCCTGGGTGATAGGCCGGTGCTATAAGTATTTTGTATTTTGCGCATGATCTGATACGTGCAGGACTAGGGGAAAGATCAGTATAAAAACACAATATTGACATTGACTTGCAGTCCAACATTTGAAATCTTTTTAAAATTTTCAGCAAATACTTTTCTTGACCAAGGGAAACATCTCCATTAATCTGCCAAACTTCCAGTCCCCCAAAAAATGCAGCAGCCCTATATTATTCATATCAATTCTCCATATCAAACTGACTAGCAACTCATTTATACACCACATAATAAGTTTTGAAAGAATTTACGGTTTTTGAAAATAATATTGCCCAACTGTTAAGGTTGCCATTAGTATTTTCAATATGTTTTATTATTAATGTCATGGCTTTGTGAAGCCATCATAGTATACTTTTTAGATATTAAATAGTCTATTTATAAGACTATATACCTCATTCACATTCAATCAATTATTTGTGTATCTTTTATTTATGTAGTTCTGCCCTACAGGGCTTCTCCACTCTATTGTGTTTGCATTATTTTTCTTCTTGTATGAATAGCTAAAGGTTTTTTTTTGGGGACCTACTCTAAATCTAATTTGGTATCCGAGAAGAGATGGCTGTTCATCCATCATTTGGAAGACCATATTGTTTGTTGTGGATTGGAGGCAAGAGTGGAGTTATTTTGTTGCCTGCAAATCAGATGTGTTCCTAGGGAGCATGATCAAAGTATTGCAGGAGCCTGAAGAGTGCGTGCCAGAGTCACCACTAAACACAACTGTTCATCTTTTTTGGAAGGCCACACTCTTTGCTACAAGCATCTAACAGTAGAAGGTGCAGATCAAATGCATTGAGGAAAGGAGAAGAAGTGTGGTTGTAGCCAATTAGCGTGGCTGTAGCTTATTCCTTTTCAAATAATTCTGCACATAATCACTACTGTGCATGTTCAAGAGGGATGTGAGTTTTTTTTTTTTTGCTTTTTTGTGGCAAAGAAAATGCTATATATCTAGGCACAAAATATGTTACAGGATGTTTGTACCTAGATTTATCTTTAGTCTTAACATTATTATTAAGTTATGTTATATTTTAAGTTATGGGGTAAGTATGGTTTTGCATCTTTTACCATTCCAACTTATAATGCAAATAGAGAGCCACCATTGTGTGAGAACTCGTTTTACAAAGAGATTTGCCGGTGCAATCCACACTCGGGTGAGTAGGTTCTCCAATTTTTCTAGTTTATTAGTTCATTTACTTAAATTTACAGTTTAGTTACCTGTTGTTATTTGGAACACAACAAGTGGTATAAGAGCTTCAATTGGTTTTCTGTAGCCGATGCAAAAATGCCGAGGGGAGTTTATTTAAGAAGCAACTCGAAGTTTGTGAGCAAGGATGAGATGATGTATTATTTGCTGAGTTTACCAATGAGTTTCGAAGGGAGATTTGTTCTTTGGGAAAGTAGATAGAGCGCCATCAAAGCACAATTGTTGAGGATGAGGAAGAGGAGTATATCAACCCTGGGGAGGATCTTGATCATGATCCACTAGATGACAAGGAGGAAGAGGCATAAAGCTCACAACTCCCCTCTTTTAATTTACAAATGAAGATCCCACAATATGAATTTGGTGGTGGCATGGAGGTCCACACATGGCTGAGCACACTTAGATTGGCCTTTTGGGGTGCAAAAGATTAATTGGCAAAATGGCAAGTTGAATGTATAGCTACAACATTTGGACGGTGCTGCCCATACATGGGGGAGAGAGATGGGTTCTTACAAACCCTGATGGGGGCTTTGCTAATTTTGCCAACGCTCTGACTGGGACAAGTAGTATATACCCAGTTAATGTAATTGTTTCAAAAGGATATGTTCATGGAGGATTACATGGAAAAATTCGATTTTGTAGTCTAAGGCCAAGCTTTCTTCAAATCTGGTGTGAAAGATTTATATTTCCAATCTTTGATACAAATGGAGGTAAGGATGTTTGAACCATAATCTTTTGAAAGAGCTATTATTGTAGCTAAAGGGTAGGAAAAAATATAGATGCCCTATAAAATAAAATGGTAGGAACTATTGTTTGGAAGTCTTTTACTCTTGATAGGAAACACAATAACGAGGGAAAATTCGAGTCTTCACCTTGAAAAACCTTTATCGTCAGTCTAATCTTTATGTCCATTGTTGTAAACCCCTACGTAAGTGCAAGGGTCATGTATGTAACGTAAAAAAGTTTTATATGGTGGAAGATGTGTGTTCATCTGAGCCATATTTCTTTGATAATGAGGATAACCCTGATCAACTTGATGTAGAGTGTGAACCAGAAAATGTCTTTTTCTGTAGTTGAACAAGGAAACTGTTAATGTCACTTTCCGCCACGGTAGGGTTGGACCATCTAGACACCTTTTGAGTTCTTTCCCCATTTCAAGAAATCTTGGGTTTTGGCCACAGTTGATCTAGGATTTTCACTTAATATTTTGGATAAGAAACAAGTCCGTAGGTTCAGTGTCCATTTAGACACCTCTGAGAGAGTTTTCCCATTAAAGTTATAGGTTGGGTCTCCATTGAATGCTGAGGATTAGTGCATAATGTGGGACTTTTAGTGGCAAATTATGTCCTCAATGATAAATTCTATGTTGTTGATATTGGGGGTTCAATGGTTATACTCGCTTGGAACATACTTCACCAATCATTAAGAGAGATTCCTTGAATTCAAGCAAAGGGACTGCGAATATACTATCAAGCTCTTGACCCTAAGGGAAATCAAACTATTGATTCTAGTCATATGAAAAAAATCCTAAAGAAGGGGCATTTTGGGTTTATGGCTCGCCTTTATCGTATGGATGTAGGCTCTTCTGTCCCACATGACCGGGCTCCAATGATTTTAGAGTTGCTTTGCAAATTCAAGGTAGTCATCCAAGATCTATCAAATAGCCTGCCACCAAATAGGGAATTGGAACACATTATCGAGCATGACCCTACAAAGGATCCATCTTTGATACATCCTTACATATACATATATTCCTATAATAAAGGTAGTGAGAAATAGTCCTAAGGTTGGTAAATTGTATTTCCGACATGTATTCAAGCTACACAGTATCCCAAAATAGATCATTTGCGATCAAGATTGGATATTTCAAAGTCATTTTTGGTAGGAATTGTTTTGTAATGCAAGGGTGACCTTTAATGTGAGCACTGCTTAAACAAGTGCACTGGGAAGGGTATTTGAGAATGTATGCAGGGGATAAGCAGAGTAAGTAGGTGTAATGATTAAATTTGGCTGAGTACTGTTAAACACAACACCACCTATCACCCTTCCATCAAAATGCCACCTTCTAAGGCTTTATATGGGTATGAGCAACCATCACCATTGGAGTGGGTAATTCAAAATGATATGGTCCTAGCAATAGAGGAAGCATTGCATGGGATGCACAACAGTACAATTTTCGAGGGAGAACTTGGTAGTGAGCGCGAATAGATGAATTAGCAAGCAGATCAACACATGATAGATAGGATATTTGAAATCGGGGACATGGTGTTTGTGCAGCTACAGCCATACATAAAGGTCACGTGGAAGCATGCGGAGAAGCACAAGCTGAAACAAAAATATTATGGGCCATAAAGGATGAGAGTCGGGGTAAGATGCTTATGCATTGGACATACCAAACAAGGGAAGGTTGCACGATGTTTTCCATGTGTTGTGTTTGAAGAAAATGGGATTGAATATTGTGCCACAGATAGAACTTCCTATCATGGATGAAGAAGGCAAGCTTGTGCTGGAACTCAAGTGCATTGTCAAGTAGGAGGTTAGAAAGCTCTGAAATCAGGTTGTGTGAATGTTCAAGGTCAAGTGGAAGTGTCTACTAGTAGGGGATGCAACTTTGGCGACGAAGGAGTTTCTAGGCAAGCATCCAAACCTGGCACATTGTTGACAAAATGAGCTAAAAATGTAAGTGGAGCTTGAGGAGTCAAAAGAACAAAGCCCCCATTCTCATTCATGTGTTTTGTTGAGTAGTATAATAAGGTGTGTTGGCTAGATTTTTCTTCTATGATGTAGTGGTATTGAGTTCCATCCTTCTCGCATCCTTCGCATGTATTAAAATGAATGGTGCAAGATTTCGTAGTGGGAAGTTCCTGGGAGGTCACCCGTATTGGTACTATTCTAGGTTGAGCGTGCTTAACTTCAGAGTTTTTACTAGCTTTGAAGGTAAAGCTGTTTTAAGGGGGATGACATGTTGTGTACCTAGGCACAACATATTATTAGAATGTTTGTCTCTAGATTAATTTTTAGTCTAAAGTTATGGGTTACACAGGGTTTCTTGTGCTTTCAATATAAAAGGTGGAAGAAACCATGAAGAATGTATCTTTTACCATTCCATCTTCTAATGAAAATAGAGAGCTGCAATCCACACTTGTGTGAGCAGGTGCTCCGAGTTTTCTAATTTATTAGCTTATTTACTTGTATTTGCATTTCCATTTCTTGTTTCTATTTGGAACGCATTAGAAAGAGGTGTGCATGTGAGACACAACAAGCATAGCAGTAGAGGTGAAGCACATAGACATAGGTGAAGTGTGGTAAAGTGCAATAGACTCATGGGGAGTAGAGAAGAATTTCATTGCTCACGCAGTAGAAGCTCTCAAGGCAGACATGCATGGGCAGAAGCAGACGTGGCTGGTAAAATTAGGGTGCTGCCAAAAAGAAGAGTAAACAATATTTTATTTTAGTAGGATGCTTTTTTTTTTTGCTGCTGTAACATTTTTTTGTTAGCCTTTTGAATATTAATACTATGACAAAAACCATAGAATAGGGATTTACAACGATCATGGAGTCCTTCAAAGTGAAGATAACTCTCATGGAATAGAATTTCCTTGCTTGGAAAAATGAGGTACAATTCCTTCTTCTTTTGCATTCTTTAGATATGCATATGGGTGGGGACAAGGTGCCCAAGGAAAACAAGAAGAAAGCACTTTCCATAATAAAGCTAATGTGCCTATTGATTTTATTTACATTGCGGAAGAGGAGAATGTTCCCTTAAAGGTTTGGACAAAATTAACTACGATGTGTTGAAAAATGGACTCGGAAAGAGTGGCATCACTTTGAAAGCAATTTCTCTAACATCGCTTTCAAGATTTTGAGTCCAAGCCAACAATAAAACTTAGCGAAGGTGAACCTACCAAGGATGAAGAGCTTATGGAACATATCTTGCAATTTTGCTTAAGGAGTATCATTTATTTTGTATTATACAAAAGCAAATATCCGGATGAGTATCACTAAGTCTCCTACCATAAAAGAACTTCACGAACAATTGGCCTCTTACATTGCAACCTTAGAGAATTGTGGCTTTAGTGTAAATAAAGAAGGTAAGGCGCGTCTCTAAACTCAAATTAAGGTCAAGATAAAGGTAAGGCAAAGGAAAGTAGAAAGGAAAAGATAAGGGAGATCAAAATCAACATCATAGTGGAAATTGAAAAGATAATAAGAGTGATGAAAAGCCTAAGGGAAAAATCTAGAAAACTTACACATATTGCAGCAAGAATGGGCATGATGAATCCAAATGTTTCAAACAATTGGGAGACTTGGAGAAAAAGGTGAAGGATCTCACATTAAATGGAGATGTTTTTTCAAGTCATGGAGCTCGTAACTTAGCTGCACATTCTCATTTCACTGGAGATGCTTGGTATTAAGATCTTTCAGGGCAACTAAATCTTCTCATGATGTTTGGTACATAGCTTATGGAGCTTCAAATCATATGACCATGGATAGGTCATCCTATCCCTTAACTTAGGGAAACCTAAGAATGAGGTAGTCTGGATTGCCAATGATGTTGCCTTATAGCTATAAAGGGGCCCGAAGACAGGAGCTATCTTGGAGGAAATTTTTCGTGTCGTTTGCTTTATTCCCGATTTAAACATCAACCTATTATCCATGTATCAACTTGTGAAAATTGGGAACAAAATTGAATTTGTGAATGACAAAGTCTTCATCAAAGTGCCAAAGATAACTTGAAGTTGCTTGTTGGAGTTATTGATGAAGATTCACAACTCTTCAAGTTTTAAGAGTTTATTAATGAGCATCCAAGAAAGGAATGGAAAGCCATGATAACATTCGTTGATGATAAAAGAAAATTGTGGCACTATTGCATGGGAAACCTCAACTATGGATCACTATGCTCCACGAGCAAAAGGAATATGGTGGAGTGTTTACCAAATTATCTTGAACCTCTTATTCATGTTTGCGAAGGATGTATCCTTTGAAAACAACACAAAGGATATTTTGACAAAGGAAAAGCCAATAAAGTATCTGACCTTTTGGAGCTTGTGCATTTTGACTTGTGTGGTTATGTGGTAGTCCCTTCAATTGGTGGAGCTAAGTATGTTCTTACATTTATTGATGAATTTTCCTATAAAGTATAGGTCTACTTTTTGAAGTATAAAATCTATGCATTTTTTTTTGTGGAGTTTAAGGCTATGGTGGAAAAGCAACGTGGGAAACTTATCGAGATCTTACTGATGGACAATGGAGGTGATTGTGTGAATCATAAATTTGAGGTATTTTGTAAGGATCATGACATTAGTCAACAACATACGGTACCTTACACTCTTGAACAAAATTAAGTTATCGAAAGGGAGAGTAGGGTACTTGTTGAGATGGAAAGATGCATGCTTCATGCAAGGAACATTGATATAAATTTGTGGGATGAAGTGGTGAGTTGCTCATACTACATTAATTGATGTCCTACAAGAGCCCTCAAAAAAGATATTACCCCTAAAGACAAATGGAGTGGAAGAAAACCAGATTTAAGTGACTTCAAGGTTTTTGGTTGTGATGCATGGGCCAATAAACCCAAGGAGAAGATATCCAAACTTTGATAAAAAAGGCCAAAGTAATATCTTTGTTGGTTATGGAGAATACTCAAGTATTTTAACATAAGAGATGACATTATCCAAAGGGATGTTTGTTTTGATGGAATTTTGAGCATAGTAAGTCTCCTAATCTTTCATGTCTTCTTGAGGATGAAGTTGGGGGCATTTCAAGGTTCCTTTGGATGAAAGGTGAAATTCATATTGTTGTTCAAAGTGAGAATCATGATAAAGGTCATGTAAATGGAGACCATAATGAGTCTATTGTTGATGATACTTAAAGTGAGTCTAATGTTAAACATGTGGAGCCTAAAACGCTCCATTGGGTTAGAAGGCAACTTGAGGGAGCCTCTCCGATGTTCAACACCTCATGGAGATTGAAGGAAAGACTTGTGGGAAAAAGCATAGAGTCAACTTTGCCCTTATGAGCAAGGTCATGAAAAGTGTGTACCTTGCCACATATAGGAAAATTTGTGGAAATTTCTAATGGGAATCAACAATGAAAGACAAATATGATGCTTTGATGAAGAATAAGAATTGGAAATTAGTTCTAGGCATCGTGATAAAATATTGTAGGGTGCAAGTGAGTATATTAGACCAAATTTAACTTTGAAGGTGAAGTGGATAAATATAAGGTTATTTGGTTGCCAAAGGTTTCTCTCAACAAGAAGGGATTGATTACAATGAGATTTTTTCTCTTGTGGCTTGCATGGACTCCAGATGACTAGTTCCAACCTTAACTTCATGTTTTGGATGGGAGGTTCATCAAATGGATGCTAAGAGTGTTTACTGCAATGGGGATTGCAAGAGGAGATCCACATGGGACAACCACACAGATTTGAGAAGCAAGGCCCCATCAAGTATGCTTGTGAAATGGAAAATTCATTGTATGGATTAAAGTATGCATGTAGAGCTTGGTATGAAAAGGTTGATGCCCTTTTCATCAACTCGGGATTTACTAGATGAGGATTGGTGAACAATGTGTTTATTCAGAGCATTGAAGATCATATCTTGATCACGTACTCTATGTCGATGATTTAATCATCACCGAGGATTCTTCATTGGAAATTAAGGCAATGAAAGAAAGATGAAGAAGAGCTTTGAGATGACAGAATTAGGTCTATTGCATTATTTCCTAGGATTTCAAATTTGGGAATTGGACTGTGGGATTGCTCTTTCTCAAACTAAATATGCCTTGGATGTCTTGGAGAAATTCAATATGGAAGATTTTAAACCTATTGCTACACCCTTGGCTTTAGGGAAGAAGCTCATTGTAGGAGGAGATGGCCTAATGATGCAAAAGTAGATGCAACTGTTAATATAGGTCCATTGTTGAGCGTCTTCATTATCTCATCAACACAAGACCAAATATCACCTATGTTGTCTCCTATCTCTCTAGGTTCCAATCGGGTGCTCATGAATCTCATGAGAAAGCGGCTAAAAGAATCTTATGACATGCGAAGAGCAGTATCTCTAGGGGCATCATCTATGAAAAGGGTAGTAAACCTACCTTGTTGGGATATTGGATTGGGATTGGGTTAGTGATACCAATGATCAGAAATCTGTATCCAACTTTGTGTTCACTGTTGGAGATGGTCCCATAGCTTGGTCAAGTAAAACACAAGATGTTGTTATGTCTTTAACGGAAGCGGAATATAGAAGTGTTGTTGCTATAGGATAGGAAGCAGTTTGGTTGAGACAACGTTTGCTAAATCTATGCTATTCTCAATATCATTCTACTATTGTATTTATGGATGATCAAAGTGCTTTTGCTATGGTTAGAAATCTAGTTCAGCATCAATGGACCAAGCATATTGAAATCCACATGCATTACATATGTCAATTGGTTGAGAAAAAATTGGATCCTCAATATATACATTCGGAGAATAATCTTGTAGACATTTTTACTAAGGTGTTGGTCGAGGCGAAGTTTGTGGGATTGCATAATGTGCTTGGAGTTACGGAAGCAGCCATTGGGGGGAAGGGTGTTACACACAATGCCAACCTTCCTCACATTAGTGTATATATTGCTATGACAATCTTATAGGGGGTATTGGAAGTGATTTTGGCTAACTATTAAGGTTGGCATTAGCATTTTCAATATGCCTTATTATTAAAGTCACAACTTTGTGAAGTCGACATATTATATTATTTAGGGATTAAAATACTCTATCTATAAGACTATATCCCTCATTCACATTCAAGCAAGTATTTATGTATCTTTTATTTATTTAAGTCTGCTCTATGGGGCTTTTCAATTGTATTGTGTTGGCATTTTTCTTCTTCTTGTGTGAATAGCTAAAGGTTAATTTATGGGACCTACTCTAAATCTAATCAGGTATCAGAGCAGAGGCAACTGTTCATCCATCCTTTGGAAGACCATAGTGTTTATTGTGGATTGGAGGCGAGAGTGGAGTTATTTTGTTTCGCGTAGAACAATGGTGTTCTTAGGGAGTGTGATCAGAGTAGCATAGGAACTTGGAGAGTGTATGCGTAGCCACATCTAAATGCAGCTGTTCATCTTTTTTGGAACATGCCATACTCGTTGAGATGGCAAGATGCATGGTAAGAATAAGATCATTAGCATACAACTCTAAAACAAGCAAATCATATTTATCTAGAAAGAAATACAAGTTTGAATCTGACGAAGTTTTATAAAATCCCAAATTCTGCAAGTGATCATCAATGTCGGCATACCAAGCCCAAGGTGCTTCCTTTAGGCCAGATAATGTCTTCTTTAGTCTCCATACACGAGTATCACGGTTATGGATCTCAAAACGTTTATGTCAATTAAGATAATTTCTTCTTCAAGGATGCTGTTTTGACATCCATTTGAGATAAATTCCAATTAAAGCAAACAACCATGGACATGATAGTTCTGATAATGGTATACCTTGCCACGACGACAAATGTCTGATCATAGTCCACTCCCTATTTCTAAGAGAACCCTTGGGGTAAAAATGTTGCTTTGTATTTCTTGATCGATCCATTGGCAACATGCTCTATCTTGAACAATCATCGGGAATCAATCCTTGATTTCCCCATCGGCCTTCGTACGATTTCCCATACATTTTTTTTCATGATGGAGTTATATTCCTCATTCTTGGCTTCATGCCATACTTGTTCTTGAGCAGCTTCCTCATAACTCAAAGGTTCTGCATGAAGAGTAGAAGTCATCAATGCGGGCTGTCAGGAAATTTCTTAGGTGGATGGCTTACCCAAAATGAAGTTCTGGGCTTGCCAACATGCTCCTCTGCATCCTGTAAGACTTGATAAAGCCATCTTGGCTTTCGCAATGAATTGGGAGGTTGCAAGACCTCTACTTCTTGTCTGGAATCAATCAGATCAGAATCTAATTTCTGATCTGAATGTGGTACATCAGGGGTATTGGCCTCTTCAGTCATTGTAGGAGGTTCTTGAGAACTTGAGGACCATCCCTACTCGATAAATTTTACATCCCTACTTATCACCATCTTCCTCAGCCTAGGAATGTAGATCCAGTAGGCCTTAATTCTCTCACTATACCCCACAGAGATGCATTTGATACTTGAAGGCTCCATCTTTGTCCTTTTATCTATAGGTACATCTTTTTAAACAGGCGACCCAAAAACTTGAAAATCAGACACCTCTGGCTTTTCACCTGAGATGACCTCCTCTGGGGTTTTGTCTTTTAATACTCTATGCAGGCACCTGATCAAGATGTAGATATTAGTAATACATGCTTCAGCCCAAAGACATATGGGCAAATCCTTATCAGAAATCATGGCTTTTGCAGTTTTGATGATGGACCAATTCTTTTTCTTGGCCACATAATTTTGTTGGGGATTTAGGAACTGTAAGTTCTCTCTTTATCCCTGAGTCTTTGTAGTAAGCACAAAACACATTAGACATGTACTCTCCTCGATTGTCTAATATGAGTTTCTTAACTCTCTTACCCATTTGGCTCTTCACCAAGGCCCTGAACTCTTTAAACATGTTCAAAAATTCATCTGTAGTCTTCATTAAGTAAATCCAAGATTTTTCGTGAAAAATCATTAATAAAAGACACATAGTAAGGACTACTTGTCAAGGAGGGAGATGACCTAGCTCTGCATACATTTGAATGGATCAATTCAAAGATCCCCCTTTAGCTTTGCTCATTGGTAGGAATTGGAGCTTTGGAGTGCTTCTCAAGTGCACATCTCTTGCAGATTTTAGTATGGTCAACTTTAAAATCCGGAAGTCCATTCATCATATTCTTCAAAAGAGGTAATGCATAGCAGTGCAAATGGCCAAACTGTTTGTGCCATAAGTTGCACAACTTAGCATTATCAAGCACCAAGACTCCATGAGTGGTAGAGGCTACAAGAAGCCTATACAAGTTACCATTACACACTCCTTTAACCAAAACAGGAGTAGGTTCTTGCTTGCAATATCTAATGACACACTACTTATGTTCAAATTCAATTCTACAGTTGTCATCAACTAAGTTGCAAGAAACGAGAAACGAAGAAACATGACGGAAACGGAAACATGATGAGAAATGGAATTGGGAGAGGTTGTGCATAAGAAACGGATTTGAGTATATATATATATATATATATATATATATAATTTATATTTTTCAAATCATTAAAATTCAACTATAAATACAGTTAAAGCATTTAAATTTGCATAAAAAACAATAGAGTTTATATAATTTTGAAAAAATAAATCTACTTCAAATGTTTTCATTCTTATGATCATAGTCACAGGGTTCGGCGCATTTTTACCAAAAAATTCGAAATACGGCGATTTTTATGATGTTAACAAAAAGTTCGGACAAATTTGAGGGGTTCGGCACATTTATTGTTTAGACGGCATTCGACAGCTTTAATGTAAGGATGGCACGACCTAGAAATAGGCTGCGCAGGAGAATAGTGAGCAGGAAAAGAAGCCAACACCCGCCAATCTTTCGACTCAACTCAAAAAAAAAAAATCGTGATTTTGACTGTATTTCGAGTAAAAACGGGTATTTGAGTCTCTGCGAGCTCTGTTTGAAGGAGCCGAGGAGTTGTGACCTGCTAGTGGCACGAGTGAGGAAAGGCATCAACAAACCACCTACAGTGTCCGACAAGCGACAGGGATCGGGTAGGCTTATGCGTTCCATTTTTAAAAAAATGAACTTTCTTTTAGGTTTTCAATTTTAATATTTCCGAAAGGTTTTTTTTGCATTTTAAACTTTATTTTTTTAATTATTATGCAGATTTTTATTTTTATTTTTGTTTTTTACTTTATTTTATTTTATTTCTCTTATTTCATTTTTAAAAATTCTTTTGTTTTTTTCTTTTTTCTTTTTTTATTTTGTCATTTTATCTTACAAAATTTTTATTTTATTTACTTAATTGATTTTTAATTGTATTATTTTTTATTAATTTATATTTTTTAAATTTATTTTTATTTATATGAATATCTAAAAATTTCTTTTCTTTTATTTTATTTTTTATTTTTTTGGTTAAGAAAATATATTTTATTTATATTTATTGAAATATATATTTTTAATAATCTTTTAAATTTTTAATTTTTTTATTATTATTATTTATATTTTTATTTTAATAATCTTTTAAACCCTTTCATTTAGTTTTTATTTTATTTTTTATATCAGTTTTACTTTTTTTTTTATTATTTCTTTTTAATCTTAATTTAATGATAATCTATTTTTTTATTTAAGTTTTATTTAGTCTATTTTTTAATTTATTATTTGTTTTTTATTTTATTTTTATTAAATTTATATTTTTAATTTAACATTTACTTTGTATTACATGTTTTAGATTTTGAGATATTTAGTTTTTCAAGAAGTAATTTTAATACTCAGTTTTTCAAGAAGTAATTTTAATACATAGTTTTTCAAGAAGTGTTTTTAATATTTTGATTTGACTTATTTTTTCTATGGTTCGAACTTAATGGCGATTTTATTTTGAACTTTATCCATTGGCAAACTTGAACCGAATTTTATCCTTGTCGAACTCAAACTCGAACCTTGTGACTTAGCTTATGATCTAATGATTGCAATAGTGTTTTAAATAAAAATGTATACAATATATATCTTGCATAAAATAAAATTTCACCGAAATAGCCTAGTTGTTCCCCATAGGTTCTACAACACTTGAAGTTGAAAGATTACTGGTGCTTCTATTTCCTTGACTATTCTCTCTAGATGATTGGAATCTAGGGATAGAGAATAGGACATCTGCATTATCCTCTAACACCTCAATGGGTAACTCATCATCACCGTTATCCATAAAGCCAACGTAATCCCACATTCTATGAGGTCTTGAAAGGTAATAAGGGGAAGCACTAGACAAAAGGGAAAGGTTGGAATGTATATAAACAAGGTCTTTTGCCTTTTTATTCCCAAGCCTATTACGCTTCATTGAATGGATGGAGGCATACTCATTCCAATTACGCTCACACGCAGAAGCACTAAACACCTGTGAAGCAAAATAAATTAAAATTAAATACAATATTAATTTAAATTTTAAATAAAATTTAACAACCAAATTTATAGTTTCAAAATTAATTTTTGTATTGAATTCAATTATTAAATGATGATAAATAGGTTAAAAAAATTAAAAACTTAAAAGAGGACACAAATGACTGTCGTTTGAAGTAAGGGTGGTGTTGTCCCATATGTCTCCCAAAATGTTATGATTTTTAAGTTGGCACGATCATATGTGACATCATGATGATAAATTTTTTTCTTTACATTAATATATTGTGAGAATTCCTCTTTAATCGAAAGCACACTCCTCTCTTGTTTAATATTTTAATATTTAATCTTATTTTTTAATATTTTAAACTATTGTTTTTAATTAAATGCATGCAATATATTTAAATATAAATTTAAAAGAATACATATATTTAATTATTATTTTTAATAATAAATATGAAAAAATATCTTATATAATTTTTTATTATTAAATTTATTTTAAATTAAACAAAAAACTATTTTAAAAATGTCATTTATTAAAACATACAATAAAATTAACCAAATTAATAATAATAAAAATTATCCAATAATAAAAATTTGCATATAAAATTATCCAAATTATGCAGGATCATGTTGTGTGAATCTTTTAAAAATTCATTTTCTTTGATTTTGAAGATGGTGAGGGGCCATCTTACCCAAAAGCTTGTGTGGGAGGGCCCGTCGTATCGGTTATTGAAAATTTTAACAATTAGTTATCACGTCGACATGCCACATGGGACATGTACAACACACACCACTCATCATGATTTTTAAAAATATTAATTTTATTTCCTTTACAAAATATGACAGCGAATGAACAGCTGGTGACATAGACAATGACTCTACATTAATTTCGTTGCATATTGATTGCCTGCGTTTTCACTGTTGCATTTTGACTACTTGCATTTTCACCATTGTGGTTCTATGTTGTTGACATGTGCAATAGAAGAAACAACGTTCAAACCTTCCGTGACGGCTAAGCGATTGTTTAAAATGTCATTGCCGCTGCGTGAGCATTTCCACCCATTAAAACACGAAACGTAGAGAGGTCATTACATTTCTTGCAATAGGGGTCATCAGTAATAGCTGAAACAACAAACAAGTTATTGGTCAATTTGGGAACATTCAAAACGTTTTTCAAGTGGAAAACATCCACTGAAGGCATTCGAATGGGAATAGTGTCAACTTCAGTCACAAGACAAGTGGTGTCATCGCTCAAAGCCACTTGAATTCCAGTTTTTGTAGTGTCCTACCCTTTTTGAGACCCAAATTTTTGATTTTCTGTGGTTTAGTTGAATCTGATGCATTTTGCGTTTTTGAACATAACATGGAGTTTGCATACATGCATAACACTGAAAGTAACACAAACTAACAATACTCAAATGCTTCAAAGAGGTAGAAATGCATTGTGTATCATTAATGAACAATAACCATATGAGAAAATAGCAAATACATCAAGTAACAAACATACTCATGTGTTGGTATGGTGAGTACAGGTCTGTAGCAGCAGTTTAAAGTCCATAGAACCATTCCATATTCATCAAAACCTGGACTATTACATCAAATAGCAAGAACAACAATATATATGGGAGTTTGATGCCTTGTATGATGCTCCAAGAACCACCAAAGGCACAAATATGGGCTATATGGAACCCCACGCCCCCTCCTAGGCTGGTATGGCCAAGACAAAAGTGAACAGCAGCAAAGAATATCCCCAAATCCCTCAAAATAGTTTCAAAACTGCTCTCTAATTGTTGGAAAATCGCTGTAGATGCTCCCACGCCTAGAATGGAAGAAAGGCTGAATGGAAGATGCCTCCAAAACACACTAAACCTGCCTCTGGGAAGTACGGTCTGCTGCTGGAACAGTACGGCCTGTTTTGGGAGATAAAACCCCAACGAAATGTCTTCAAAATCAGTACGAATCTCTGCAATGGAATCTTAGATATATCATTGTAAATGCCATGCCAAAATCTTCGGTTTTATCAATAGAACATCCTACGCGACAAGCGCACAAATCTGCAAATGAAGCAGTGTGATCTTTGAAGTAAGACCACCAATAACACCCTAGAGATGTCTTTCAATCCCGCAGGGATTCAACGTTGTGAAGGTTTATGTCTCCACAAGTTGCAGCTCAAACCCTTGGCTCAGTGAAAATCTCAATTCATAAAAAATATGCAATGCCCCAAATGAGTGTTCAATCTTCCCTTTTATTTTCCGTCTCTTTCTCCCCACGCCCCTTTTGAGAATTAGATAATTTAATATTGTTTTTCCCTCTCATGACTTGGCGCCCAAACAAAGGAAAATATGACTTTATTAAATATTAATATATCTCAAGTCTTCATATATTGATAAAGTCACTTTAACACTATATACATTAAGTTAAATATTTAATTTAACTTAAGCCAAATATCGCGACATTAAAATAAATGCACGAATGTACTCCGAACTGGAATTTTGAAGCACCACCGTGATCACCAAATAGGAAAGAGCACATTCCAAGTCGGACCATCTGACTTGCAACTGATCCTGATACACTTACTAAAAATAGGAAGTTTGGCCTCTAGGCCTAAAAAATACTCCAGAAAGAGTTAGAACGGAAATTCCGCCGAGGTAGAAACAAAATTCCATGCCAACCAAGCTGACTAACCCCCACAATGATCACCCGACATGGGTTCTCTAACCATCCATGTTAGTCCACGAGATTCCGAGTGGTAGACTAACCCATAAACTGACTGCCTAGGAAAGGGACATTACAGTTTTATCTTCTAGTAGTGAGTTGAATGGCCTTTTGTTATGGGATGTACCTCAATGCACCACTCTCCATGTACCAATGTTGTCTAGAAGTAATGTTAGAAGAAAGGGCTGAAATCATAGAAAAGGTGTTTTCAAGTTTCGAGGCAAGCTCCTCTACCTCAACCAAAATGTCTGCATTCTCAATAAATTGCTTATTCTGAAATTTTCCTTTCCCCTTGTTCTGCCCCTTATTCTCGTGCCATTCATAAGCATAATGTCTCTTATTATTGCATTATTAACAAGTTACACGAGCCTATTTTGGCACTAGAATAAGAGGAAGAGGCTTCCTCTTTCTTACCCTTCTTGAGATTCTTCTTCTTTGAACCCTTCATCTTTCTGATGAGAGCGAGGTTCTGGGCTGCTTCTTTCTTTGCTGAAGCTGGTTCGCTCTGTGTTTGTTCTTGGACAAAGATGTCCATAGCTGGTTGTAAGAGGGTAACTTCTCATAAGCACATATACCGTTCACACAAAGGCTTCACAAATCGGGGAGAAGCCATTCAATGCAATGGGTACCAACTCCTCAACCAAAACATTTGGAAGCAATATCAAACAACTGGTCTCATAACTAAGTAATCTTCATGAGATAACCAGTTACAGTGTTACCCATTTGGACTTGGGACAACCTAGTCTGTAAAAGCATCTTTAGAGATATATTCACACTTTGAAATAAAGCTATCAAAAAATCATTCTTTTATTTTGCATACTTTTCTGTACAGCTAGCAGACATCCTTGTGATGCAAGGGATCTAATAATCTTTCACAGAGTCTTAGATGATCCTCCTCGTCTTGGCAGCCTTCTTGTAGGCAGCAAGTTGTGGATATGTAGGGGCAGCCACTTTGCCCTCCAAAATATTCTAAAGACCCAAATCATCCACGAGAGTTTGGAGTCTGAATTCCAAGGGTTAAAGTTAGAGGCTCCCTCTAACTGGTCACGTTCCGTAAGACCTTGCATGCTGGAACTAGCCATGTCTGCAACCGCTTCAAGACTTTAATCAGAAAGACAATCATCTCAGTTAATAAATAACTCCACTCATCAATCACCAATCTCACGTACATGTGCCTTTGACAGGTATTCAATCAATCATCAAACTCTCATGGGCTGCCTCAAAGGCTTCATACTGAATTGGAATCGTCTTGTAGTTTGCTAACATTGCACGCTTTCCTTCACCATTCACTGGAGAGAAGAAACCATTAAATCTGCTCTGCTACCATGTTAAACTCAGATGTCAACAGGCCTTTAAACATTAAGTAGAATCTACAAAAATTATCTTAAGCATCTTTCAATGCTGCTGTCTGTAAATCAGACTTGCTCATTTATAAATTGCAATTTGCAGCCACCGTAACACCTCTATAACTCCATGCAAGTAGCAGGATCAATTCATAGAAATCTAGGATAATAGTAGAAGAAGAGAGAGAGAAATTACTGACTTTAGCACTTAAAAATACTCAAAACTGCAAAAACAAATGTCTGCTGTCATAAATTGCAGCAACCTGCACTTTATTCGCTCATCCATCAACTTTGTATATTAGCACTCATGTGATTGAATATGACTCTCATGATGATGATTTCCTCTCACAACTTTGGAGTTATCCTTACACCTCATACAGTCAACTGGACACTTGAAACGTGTAACTGAAGGCCTATCTATCAATCAACTCACTTGATTGACACAATAACTCGCGACTCACACAATTGAACAAATCAATCAAACTCAATCCCTACCTAAATGTGTCCCCTTGAAGTTATCGCCCTTAACTAAGTCATCAATTTAGTAAAATAATTGTAACAAACTCTCTAACTGAATGACTGAAAATAGGGAGGAAAGTGGTACCATAACTAGCCCATCAAGGGTGTTAATATCAAGGATGATGTTACATCACTTGAATGGCACCACAATTTCATCTCGTGGTCTATTATAAGTGCATTTATTATATTACAAATAATACTTAAGTCTAATGCATCTTAATAAATGCATTTTGACTAAAACACATCATTAACTTATTACATAGCCAGTGGCACATAAAACAGAAGTAGAAAAAGAAATAAGGTGATGAGTATTAGTATGGAACAAATCAACTGACATTACTAACACCCTCAACCTAACCCAACCACATCTAAAATGACATAACATCGATATTAATGGTGATTATGCACATAACGCGGATATTGTGGTTACTTTTCTTTATATTTTTAATATTTTATGTATAGACGTTTCCAATATGTAATGAAATTACTTAGATAATTCACACCAATGGACTAATATATCACATAAATATGAACAAAATAAGTAGATCCACAACAATAGTTGATGAAAGAGTAGAATATTCGATATATATGACTGAGCCACTTTTAGGGGTCAATCTCCATAACAATGCAATAAGACATAATTCGCAATATGAACCTCCAAGACTAACCACTACCTTCTATATATACTCTACTTAGGCCATGGTTATTCCATAAGCCGACCCTACTAACATTATAAGAATCATAGAGAAATGTGACAGGTTATTATGAAAGGTTATGTAAGTCATAAGTCGGCCACACATATCCCTTGACATACTATAGGTTAAGGGCGTAGCATGCCTCTCCTCTTCAAAACAATATTGTCTTCTGTTGAACAAATCTGGATGCTGCTGCAAAAGCTTCATCTCCACATGTTACATCTTCATGGTTCAAATTCTTCCACTTGATCAGATACTCCTTAATCTCTCTTGTTATCAGAGTTTTTTGTGCATGTGCAAGGTCTTCTCAGGGTCTAGAATGACTCGGCCTTCATCTAGTTCTGGTAACTCAGTTTGGGTAGAAACCCTCTATCCAATTATTTTTTTTAGGCAAAACACATGAAATATAGGTTGTATGCAAGCGGACGTGGGTAGCTCTAGCTTGTATGCAACAATACCAATTTTCTGCAGGTTCTTATAAGGGCCATAATATTTTGGAGAAAGTTTGTTATCATTTTTTTGTTGCTTCAAAGACATGCTTATATGGCTACAAACGCACAAAGACTCAATCATCTATGCCAAAATGTTGTTCACTCTGATGATGATCTGTGTGTTGCTTCATTCTTTTTTGTGCCATTGCCAAATTCTCTTTCAAACTAGTTAGAACCTCTTGTTGATGTTGAATGTGTTCTTCAACATCTCGAACTTTGGGCTGCACCCTCAAGGAAGAAGTGATGGATGGGGGTTGATAACCATAAAACGCCACAAAAAGGGGCATTTTGGAAGAGGTATGGAAGGAAATGTTATACCACCATTCTGCTAGTGACAACCATTGAACCCACCGTTCGTGTTTATCTAATGCAAAACAACGGAGATACCCTTCTAGGCATTTGTTGACCACCTCTGTTTGCCCATCATATAGAGGATGATATGACAAGCTATGAGCCAACTGCGTACCCAAACATGAGAATAAATCAATCCAAAAATTATTAGTAAAGATGGGATCATGATCATTTACAATGATGTTGGGAGTACTATGTAGTTTTTGAACTATATCCAGAAAAGCAACAACTAATGTACTAGCTACAATGTTGTGACAAGGAGTAAAAATGAGCATATTTTTTGAACCTATCTCCAATTACCATGATGGCATTTTTACCTTCAGACCTTGGCAACGTTGTAATGAAATCCATGGAGACCTCCCACCTTTGGTTAGGAACGAATAAAGGTTACAGAAGACCGAGTGTCTTAATTGATTTAGCCTTGTTATGTTGACACACCATACATTCAGCGACAAATTTTTGTATGCCCCCTTTGAGTCCTTCCCAAAAGAAATTTTGTTTGATTCTCTGATAGGTTTTCAAAAATCCCAAGTACCCCCTATTGGAGATGCATTAAGCTCTTTAAGGATCTTGTGCTTGAGGCTAGAATTCTTACGTAGGCATAAATGATCTTTATACCATAGTGCATTACCTTTCCACTCAAATTTGGTCGAGGCATCAAAATTATGCTAGATATTTTGAATCAGAACCTATGTATTCTTGTCATTCTCCCATTCTACTCATATGCTTCTTCCAACTAATTTCCCTATCAAATGGCCATTGCACATAACAGTTCGTTAGTGGGTTCATCCCTTTTGGATAATGCATTTGCTACAACATTTTCTTTTCCTTTCTTATAGATGATTTCAAAGTCATATCCCAACATTTTATTCACCCATTTTTGTTCTTCTGATGACAATCGTTCTAAAAACCATTTTAGACTTTCATGATCAATGTTTACCTTAAAGTGTCTACCCATCAAATAAGGTTTCCATTGCTTGATTGCATGAAGAATAACCATTATCTTTTTCTCATAGATTGGCTTTAGCCTATTTTTACCTTTGAGTTGACAACTCTCAAATGCAGTGGGTCTTTCTTCTTGCTTGAGTACTGACTATTGCCCCCATTTCATACCTGATGTATCACATTCAACAATTTGTTTTTTGAAAAATCAGGGGTAGCTAAAACTGGAGTGGTGCACATATCCTCTTTAAGTGTCTCAAAAGTCTTGGTAGTTGCATCGTTCCAATGGAAAGAGTCTTTCTTCAACAAGGCTATGAGTGTTGCTGCTATTCTACCATAATTTTTCACAAATATGCAATAGTAACCTGTTAGCCCCAAAAAACTCCTAAGATTCTTGAGGGTTTTTTGGCACTTACCATTCCATCATAGCTTTGATCTTTTGAGGATCAACTTTGACTTCTTCATTTGAAACAATATGACCCAAGTACTCCACCTCTTGGACTCCAAAAACACATTTTGAAGGTTTTGCATAACGTTGATGTTATAGAACTAACAATACTTGTTTCACATGCTGCAAATGTGCTTCCTTAGTTTTGTTGTATATCAAAATTTAAAATGTAGATGGTGTATTTGTTACACCAAATGATATGACCATAAATTCATAATAGTCTTTGAGTTTTGAAAGCTGTTTCAGGGATATCCTCAACTCTAATCCAAATTTGATGGTACCCAGAACGAAGATCTAGTTTTATAAAATAGACACCACCATGTAATTCATCTAGTAAATCATCAATTATTGGACTAGGGAACTTATCTTTGATGATGTACTTATTGAGTTCTTTGTAGTCTAGGCATATCCTTCAAGTGCCATCTTTCTTATGCACCATGACCACCTGAGGCGAATATTCACTTTGGCTATGTTTGATAATACGCTTCTCCAGCTTCTCATGTACCCTATTTTGAATTTCACTCTTCTGGGCATCTGGATACTTGTATGGTCTGATGTTAGGTGGTTGACTACTCGAAAGCATGTGAATGACATGATCATGTTCTCTACTTGGTGTAGTCCTTTTGGTATGGCACCAAAAACAGATGGGTGGTCATCAAGAATCCTTTGGAGATCAGGGTGTGTAGACACCTTTGTTGGTTGAACTTTAATGGAGAACAATCATGCTACAAATCATTCAACGTTTTTTTTTGAAAATCTTCGTTATTTGGTGTGAACTTACCAATTGTAGAGATTTTGCTTATAATCTACATAGTTCAAATGTCCTATCTTCAGAATGAAAACACATGAACAATTCTTGGAAAATCATCTCTATTGTGCCCAAGGTTGTAAGCCATTGTACTCCTAAAACAATGTTTAACCCACCCATGGGAATAACATAGGAGAGTCTAGCTTATAGTCTTCCATACCAAGCTTAATACTCTGACATTTTTTAGAACAATTGATTGTGCCACCATCTGCAATCATGACTTGAAATTTTGGAGCTGGGTAAATGAAATAGTTCACACAAGTAGCCAACTTACTGTTGATGAAGTTATGTGTACTCCCAGAGTTAATTAATATTGTCACCTTTTGTTTCTTGAGGAAGCCCACAACCTTAAGGGTTTGAGGCGTGCTAATACTCGAAAGTGCATGACAGGGGATAGTAGGGTGGGAATTTGCAGATTCCTCCTCTGTCTCTTCCTCACCCTTACCTGAGGCAACATTATCTTCTTCATTTTCATTGGCTCAAATGTAGATTAGCTGCTTCTCATCACATTTATGTCCTTTGCTCCACTTGCTATCACAACTGAAACATAACCCTTTTGCATGCTTCGCTTCAATTTGCTAAGGAGTAAATCTTGTAGGCTGAGGAAATGATTGTGTCGAGGAATTGCGTTCTCGGTTAGTAAAAGCCCTTTGTTTGACCAGATCTCTTTCCTCTGTCTTGCATGCTAATGTTATGGATTCAGATATTGAACTTGGATTAAACATGCGAACATCATGCTGGATGTTGTCCTTGAACCCACCCAAGAACATGTCATTCATGTTGTCCTCATTGATGTCATCCACATGTAAGGAGAGATTCTGGAATTGCTGAATATATTCTTTGATAGACCCTGTTTGTCACAATTTTGCTCACTGACTGAAGTAGTTTTCAAAGACATTGCGATAGTGCATATGTAGCTCATCAATAAATACCGACTAGCTAACAAGAAGGCCCTTCTTTTTCTTTTGAGCACACAACCACCGATACCATATGAATTGCTTAGGTTCCAGATACAAAGATGCCATGACCACTTTTTGTGCACATGGGTCTGATGTAGATCAAATAAATTTCTCATTTGATTGATCCAAGTGAATGGATCCTTACCATCAATTTGCACACTTAGACTTTTGATGTCATGCGCTTCAAACCAGTATTGGAGTTTTGATTGTTCTGCTTGGGAGAACACAAATGGAGCGGTGGAGGATTATTTGGCTGAAGATGAGCCACAAGAGTGGTTAGTTGCCCACTACTAGTTGCCAATCGAGTCTTCACATCATCGATGCCCCCTTTTACCTAAGTGATGTCCCTTTTACTGCATCGAGATCATCTTTCTTCACCATGCTTTGCATATTTAATTGAAGTTGCTGAACCACCTCAGAAACCAAAGAATCAGAAGTGTCAAATACCAAGTTGTCCTTGTGAGACATTTTTGGAGTGTTTTGCCCTTTCCAGCGGCCGTGAGTGTTGGGACCAACCATGCACGAACCCTAGGATTGAAGGTTTTGGGCTTAGAAAAAGTGTATTGCAGATTATATAGTTGTGATTGTCTCACCGAGACGAATCCAATGACTGCTAATTTGCACAAAGGTGCAAAAAAAAATTTCTAGCATTTTTTTTTCAAAAATAGATTTCAAACAATACTACGGTGACGAAAAAATTAAAATTTTCTTTGATCACAAGTGATGTTTTTTCGATCCCTCAGCGCTCAGAATAACTACATTAGATCCGAAAAAACATGTCACATAAACTTGCACAAACCGATGCTCTGATACCACTTGTAATGAAATCACTTAGATAATTCACATCAGTGAAATAACATATCATAAAAATATGAGCAAAATAAGCAAATCCACAACAATAGTTGACGAATAGCAAAATACTTGATATATATCACTGAGCCACTTCGAGGGGGCAACCTCCACAACAATGCAATAAAACATAATTCACAATATCCACTACCTCCTATATATAATCTACTTAGGCCATGGTTATTCTATAGGCCAACCCTACTAACAATATAAGAATCATACAGAAATGTGACGAGATATTATGAAAGGTTATGTAAGCCACAAGTCAGCTACACATATCTGTAGACATGCTATAGGTTAAAGGCATAGCACAAGAAGAGCCGTACGCAGGGTCCCAAAAAATCAATTATTCACACTTGCACTTGTTTCTTGGTAACTTAGTCTATAATCAAATTTTCCACATCCGTAGCAGTAAAGTGGGGCTCTCGTACCACTAAATTTTGCCTAGCTCTGTTATAGATTTGGAAGAAATAGGTAATATAGCCACATTGAGGAAATGAGACAGCTCCAAAATAAAATAACAAGGCTATCACTATGTAGCGTAGCTTAGCCTTTATCGTCCTTCCAAATATGGATTACCATATGAGAAGGGTAATGCTTAAATAGAGAAAGCTTTGCTCTTTTAACGAATCATTTCATTATTTATATTGTCTACATTACGTAAGGATGGTTCAACTGGGGGAAGTTCACTAAGCGTTTAGGTAAGCTATTGCATGATAATGATTGTTCAGATGCAAATAAAATCATGCTTGAGAGAATTCATCTGCTTGCAGGTAAATTCTCATATGATACCAATCAGTGTCTTTATATGAAATCTAATCATTCACATGTAGATAATCTTACAGAGAATTATCTAATTATAAACACCATGCAAACTACTCCATGGTGGGATTCTCTCTCTATGCAAGCGTGGCTAGAATTTGTATTATCTACACAGATATTCTTATGACTTTGGAAACATTAAAAAAAATCTGTTAGTAATTATTTCTAAAGATTGATATTGGCAACTTGAACAATTGCTTATAGAACTTTCAATAACATTTCTATCCACCATTAAATTTTTATCTTAACTGCTGTTAAGTTTATTGGTATGGTTATATTTGATATGCACTGTTCCATTCTGTCAGTCAGCTATGTAAAACTTCACAACACAAAATATTTTTGCAATTCATGGTTAGAGTGCAACCAAATTTGTATGTTTTCTTGAGTTGTAGTTGGGGCAAATGTCTAAAGGGACTTACTGGTGGTGGCCTGTGCATGCATTTTTTAATAACAACCATGATGCTGATGAATGAATGTAAATAAATTATGTAAATTCCAGGGATGACTTACAGCTGGTTGCTGATCTTTATAGGTGAGATTAAGTTCAGATTTTTGAAAATGATTGATATATCACAAGACATACCTTTAATGGCTATTCATATGGCCTTATAGAGGTCCTTGCTGGTATCCTAATGGGATTTGCTTTGGATACCTTTGGTGGGATACTGGTCTAATTATCCAATTAATGCTGAAACTTTTTTTAACTAATTGTACAGATTCCAATGTATGTAAACCACGCAAAATTGATGGTGGAAATGCTTGGAAGGTGATATATATAATAGCCTGGTTAATATTCTCCATAGGCTGCCTTATTTGGAAGCAATGAATTTTGAGAGAGAGAAGTATCATGGCTTATTTATCTAAAATTTGATTCGCTATCCTAAACATGCAGTTAGTGGCTTCTGTGTTTATTCCAATGGTAGCTCTATGTCATTATAATATCATCAGAGTGACATGAATTGGATGTAACAAAAACTTGGCAATTCAGAGTGGAAGAGTTGGACTTGGGACTTGGATTTTTTTTGCCAAAGACATGAGGTTTTTAAGTATATAAATAAAAAATTCGAATACTTAATGTACTTTCTGTTACCCTGAGTTTTATTCAATTCAGTTTTTTGAAAGTCTTGCAAGTCTTTACGACCCGAACTGCAGGGTGATTAGCTGATTACAAATTTTGAGCTTTTTGAAAGTCCTATGACTTTGAGCACCATTTCCTTGATGTTGCCTTGCACTTGACTTTACCTCTTTGCTGTATGATTGATAGCGGGTTTAAGAACTGTGTGCACCTTAGAGCCCTTGTTGTCACTTTGTTGAGGCACTATTAACTGATAAACCAATTAACGGCATTGGAGTGATAAACCACGAGATATTGATACATAATACCTTACATTTATGTCTCTTTCAGTTTGTGAGAAGGTACTTTCCTCCTTTATCAGCTAACTAGGCATCTGGATACCGTGATATGTGGAGACAATGATACCCAACCTGGCAACCATAGATACAACGAGTGAGCTATCACAATATTTGTTCCATAGATACAATGAGCGAGCTATCACAATATTTGTTGGTTATGATTCATGAATTAATTGTAGCAATATGCTTCATAGCAACTGGTAAGCTGTCCCTTGGGAGGATATGAATATGTCATCAATATTGTCCTTTTTTGACACGACTTCTTTAGTATTTATGCAATGGCTCATGATGCTAAATGCATATGCTTCTTAGGCCATTGCTTGAGAGCCAATTTCAAAACTGTTGTATCTCACTTAATATTTATCTCCAGAAAATATATAATTCCTAAAAATTACATAGCTTGATGGGGTACTGTAGCTTGACATTGGTATATATTTATGTGTGTTTGACCTAAAAATAGGGCGTTTTGATAATTGACCACACGAGCAAAAAAAATGTTGCTGGCTATCAGGCAATCCAGATGTTTGAGTTCCATCCCATGGATTTATAGTAGCACACTCTGTACACATGCACTCCCATTCTCTTGCATGCAGCCATTATTTGAGCATTTGACTGAGCAGTAAGATGGAATCAAAATGTCATTTTTTATTTAATAGTTCAGGCATGTCTCATTAAAAAATTAGGACTACAAATTGATATCATGTAAGAATTCATATATTATATCTCTCTCTAAAAATATGGGTTTTTATTTTCTAAAGATACCTAAGGCTAAGGAACCCTAGTCTGAAAAAGTTGGCGAGATGCCAACACACTTTTCTTTTTTTGAACGTTAAGAATGCAAGCATCGAAGAAACATAAAATTTAGTCTCATACGTCAAGAGCTTCATAAATAAGCAAAATTTTAAACTGTTAAAGAAATACTGATACATCCAAGGAGATCATACAATCCCAGGCTTCTAAGAACTCCATTTTGATCAGCAGTCAGCCATGAAATCTCATCAGATAACAGCAACAAAGGAAAACCCTATCTAAGAGAACCTATCACGCCCTCCCTCCCTCTCATTTATCTTTTTCATTCACTCTCTTCAGAGATTGAAAGCACTCAGGCATGCAGTCAACAGCAAGCTGCCATCTAGCAGAGAGGGAAAGCAAGCAGCAAAAAGACATTCATATTCTCACCCGGCATTCTTGATCATACTAGCCGGAGAGCTTTGGGAACTGAAATCATCCCCACAAACTGAATTTATCTCACAATTAAGCTCTCTTCAAGCCAAAATATATAAAACAAGTTCTTGCTTTTATATAAGCTTAATAGAGTCTAAATAATCTGGTCGAATCTGTTATAAGCTGCTGCTATTATGGCAGAGAATCAGCTTTTAAAAAAGAATATCATAAGTCAGACTTTTACAGCAGCATCTTCAAATTACAGAGGAGCAGGGACAGCAATTATCCACTCAGCATCTCATCATCATTCACAGGTTCAGCTTGAGGTGGGGCTTTGTATTATCATTGTCTTCAGAATCAGTTGTAGGAAAAGGGATAGCAGGCAGGGTAACCCGCAGACCCAAACCTATGGCATCAGCATATGCTTGAAGGTGTTTCACTTGATATTTCAGTTCCTTGATCATGCCCCAGATCTTGCCATTGTGGGATCTGCTGTTAGAATCATGGATCATAAGAATCTCAGATTACTATTAGCATTGAATGAACTGCCTGATATAGCTACTTGAGAAGCGACAATAATTATGGGCAATGTCATAAATATTCCTCCTCCTCAAAGTCTGCTTGAAATCCATCTTGATGTGACTAATCAGCTCATTCATTTTCAACTCAGTCTGTCAGTTTCCATTCATACCTTGATAAACTAATGAATGTGATACACTTGAATTCTTCTCTTTGGTTTGTGGCATTGAGCCCTCTATCAGGTTCCCTTTATTCCACTTGCAGTGAGAACACAAACTCTTCCACTAAAGCTGTTTTCAGCTGGGCCTTTGCAGTACACTGTGGTCCTTCCGTTCTGAGAGTGTTAAGTGCCAGCTATCTTGGAAATCACCAGATCTGGAACAGAAATCGGAAAATGTCACGTAGAAATTAAATTTAGACTAGTTTTAATTAAAATTAAGACCATATACCAAAATATAAATGGTGCTTGCCCACATGCTCATCCATCTAAGCCTTAAGGAATTAATGTGATGATCAATTAAAGGTGGATATTATTTGCCATGCCAATGTATTTCTCCAGTGTATTTCTAAATATTTTGTCACCTTTATTTTGTCTGAATTCTTTGTTTTTACTTTAGAAATATTAACATGTGGACATTAGCAGGAAACACAATGGACAATAAACTTATGCTTACCATCCAAAGGGGGACTGTCCCCGATCTTGGAAGCAGAAGACCAAATAACTGGTATGGATTACCGAATAGAACAAGAGGCATTGATAGTTGGGACTTCAGCTGGGGATCTTTTGTTGGTCATTCCTACCTCCAGCACCGTGGAGGTGATTGGTAGGGTAGAGGGTGGAGTAAAGACCATGGCTTCCAGCCCAGATGGCGCACTTCTTGCTGTAGCAACTGGTTTTGGGCAGCTAGTATTAATGACTCAGGATTGGGATGTACTGTATGAAGTAACGTATGACCTAGACCATAACTTGGAGGTATGCAATAATGTCATGAAATTGTTTTTTGGGGCTCTGTCTTCCACTTCTTACCCGTGTATATTTGCAAGACTTATGTTTGTCTCTTTAATTTGAAAATGTTTTTTGAGATGTAAGATTAAATACTTTTCTCTCAAATTTCACTGAGTAAAGTAGATAAAACTGTGCAAGAAACAGAGTTCTTTATGCATCTGTCGATGGTAGAAATGCTGTCAATGTGTCTTAATGGTTGGAACTTGTACTTCTAATGTTTTTTGTCAGACTGTGATGTCAGGGATTGCAGAAAATGGGTTCAGAGGCTCCTCCGGACCATTAAATCAAGTGCGAGTTTCTTGGCGAGGAGATGGTAAATACTTTGCTATTTTGGGAGGATCAAGAATCTCTGAAGGTTTGCAGCGACTCAGAATTTGGGAAAGAGAGTCCGGGACATTGCATTCCTGTTCTGAACCTAAGGCTTTCATGGAGGCAGCTATGGATTGGATGCCCAGTGGAGCAAAATTGGCAGCTGCATGTAATGGAAACAAATATGAAAAATGTCCTTCTGTGGTTTTCTTTGAGAGAAATAGTCTTGAAAGAGGCTCATTTGACATAAATGGGCCTATAGAAGCCAGAATTGAGATGTTGGCATGGAATTGCAACTCAGAACTGCTGGCTACTTTGGTGAGATATGAGCAGTGTTATAGCATTCAAATTTGGAGTTTCAGTAATTATCACTGGTATCTGAAGCAAGAGTGGAGGCACATGGGCAAGAGCAAGTTAAAGTTCGTCTGGGACCCTGAAAGACCCATGCAGTTCATTTATTGGACTGCATGTGGATCAGTCTGCCATTTAAATCTTTTCTGGGACAGTGCTGTCAGTGACGAGTCTACAGCCTTGGTGATTGATGGCATGAATGTGCTGGTCACACCTCTTTCTTTATCTGTTGTGCCTCCTCCTATGTCTCTCTTCAATCTCAAATTTCAATGTGCTGTTCAGAGTGTAGCTTTTACTTCTACAGGTTCAGAGGCTCATTTAGCCGTGGGACTATCAGACGGCAATTTGAGTGTTGTGAAATTGCCAGAAATGAGTATTTGGTATGAATTGGAAGACGTTATTTACAACACTGCCATTGTTGATAAGAACAGTTTTCAAATAGAGTTTGGCAACCTTAGACATATAACATGGATAGATTCGTATGTTCTTTTAGGTGTATTGCATTGTGACTGTGATCAGGCCCGTCTATATTCAGGTTTCACATCTGATAAATGGAGAGAGTCTCCTCTAATGAGCGAGATAAATAATGAAGTGAGTATGCTTGTGGAAATTGAACTTGTTTGTGACCAGGTGAAGGATGCAGAGTTAAAGTTTTTGTCATCCAATGGCTGGGTCCTCAAGTCATATGTGCATACGGTTATGGAAAGTCCAGCAGTAGCCATTGCTGCAAATCCTATGAAAAAATCTTCAGCCTTTGTTCAACTTGGAAATGGTTCTATTATTTCATACACATCAAAAGTGGGAATAAATATGGCACTGACCGAGTTGTACAAAGACAGACCATTAGACTTGAAGGGATTTTTGTCATATTGCCCGTGGATGCATGCTATTTCTGTTCATGATCAAGGGAATTTCAAGGTTTTGTTATTTGGACTTGATGAAGATGGAAAATTACAGGTGAATGGCCGGATAATCTGTAGTAGCTGTACTAGTTTCGCGTTTTATGCGAGCGCTGCAGGCAAGGTACAAGAAATGGTTACTCATCTTGTTTATACAACAAGGAAGGACCTGCTCTTTGTTGTAAGTGTCGATGAAATATTACATGGAGATGGATCTCATGAATCAATGGGAAATGAAGTGTCACAAAGAAATTTTGAAAACAGGCTTCAAGGTGGGATGAAAAATACCAACGAAGAAATCTCCAATGGGCTCAAGGTGTGGGAAAGAGGTGCGAAGTTGATTGGTATCATAAATGGAGATGAAGCTGCCATAATCTTACAAACAGTTCGTGGGAACTTGGAAAGCATTTATCCCCGAAAATTGGTTCTTCTAGCCATTGCTGGTGCACTAGTTGACAGGCGTTTCAAAGATGCAGTTTCTTTGGTCAGGCAACATAGGATAAATTACAATGTAATAGTTGATTACTGTGGTTGGGAAACTTTTGTTGAAGCCACCTCTGAATTTGTAAGGCAAATAGACAATTTAAATCATATTACAGAATTTGTGTGCGCTTTAAAGGATGAAAACATTATGAGTTCGTTGTACAAAAATGTTTTATTACCATATTTCCCAAAGGACAAGGTGGATTTTGGCACACAGATTCTCATGCCAAATACAGATTCTCCCTATGAACATGATAATCAATTTTTAAAGAGGGTTGCACCATTAAATGAGAATACAGGGACAAGTTCTAAGGTATCGGCTGTTCTGGAGGCAGTAAGAAAGGCCCTTGAAGAGCAGGTTCCAAAAAGCCCTGCAAGGGAGTTGTGCATATTGACTACATTGGCTTGCAATCACCCCCCAGAGCTGGAAGAAGCATTAAGAAGAATTAAAAAATTGCGGGAAGCAGAGATTTCAACTAAAATGAATGGTGGAGGTGGTCCATCTGATAAATCCAATCCAAGTGCAGAAGAAGCTCTGAAACATCTTCTTTGGTTGTCAGACCCCGATGCTGTATTTGAAGCAGCACTGGGACTTTATGATTTGCATCTTGCTGCCATTGTTGCCCTGAACTCTCAGCGTGATCCTAAAGAGTTTCTTCCTTTTCTGCAGGAACTTGAACAGATGTCCCCTCCTATTATGTTTTATACCATAGATTGCAAGTTGCATAAGTATGAGAGTGCCTTGAAGAATATTGCTACAGCAGGAGATGCATATTTTGATGAGTGCTTAGAGTTCGTAAAGAGCAATCCAAAAGTTTTCCCCCTTGGAGTTAATATTTTTAAAGACAGTGAAAAGAAATCAGTTATTCTGGAAGCTTGGGGGGATCATTTATTCAATGAAGAAAAATTTGAAGAAGCTGCTTTGGCATACTGCAGTTCCTGTTCTTTCCAAAAAGCTTTAGGGGCATTTCGTGCAGGTGGTCTGTGGAAAGAAGCACTAACAATGGCAGGTATATTAAAAATTACAACCGACAAGGTTTTAAATTTAGCCAACGACCTGTGCGAAGAGCTTCAGGCTCTAGGAAAGCCAGCAGAGGCTTCAAAAATTGCATTGGATTACTGCAAAGACATTCAAAGTGCTATTAATTTGCTTGTAACTGCTCGTGAATGGACAGAGGCTTTGAGAATTGGATTTCTATATGGCACAGGAGAATTGGTAGAATCTCAGGTAAAGATCGCAGCTATTGAGTGCGCAAATGCACTCATATTAGAATATGAAGAAGGCGTAGAGAAGATAGGAAAATATTTAGCACGTTATTTGGCTGTTCGTCAGCGGCGTTTGCTTCTTGAAGCTAAGCTGCAGATGGAGGACAAGGCGAAGGAAGATTTAGATGATGATACAGCTTCAGAAACCAGCAGCAACATTAGTGGAATGAGTGCTTACACCTTTGGGTATGATGATTTTGCATTGCATTTTCTCTCATAGTTAGGCTTTATATTATTTAGTGCTGCAAATTTTAATATAAGTTTGCACCCCATTTGAAAGCACTATAAAAGTTAAAAGGTAAAGGTTGCTTTTTAGGTCATGGCCAAGCCAGATGCCAATTTAGCAGATGAGGCTTCTCTTATGGAAGCCCACAAGGTGATTTGTTTCTATTTAGTATTTACCTTATATATTGTTTAACTTTTGTACCCTCCGGTCTTGATCTCATGACCAGGCTGGGGAGTAAATCAAACCTTGCCACTGTACCTTTTGTACAATGTATCTCTTTGCTATTCCTTGACATCTGTGAGTCCTGCAGAAAGCTTTTCTAATTAAATTACAGTTTTCATAGCTTATCCACTTTTTGCTGCCCTGCATGCTTTCCCCTGTACCTTTTTCTGAAAGGTGTATCCTACAGTTTGTGGGAGGGAATTTGTGGTGCGACATTGTGTGATGCCTACCAATGCACCATGTTAAACATCTGAGCCGACACAGATTTTTCCCAAATAAATCACCACTGCCCATTAATTTTTGTGAGTATTTATTCATTTTGAAGAAACTGGATCGGTATATCTGCAGAGCTAATATCCATTGTCATTATTTATGTGCATAACATAAAGGTAAGGCAGATGTACTGTTGTGAGAGAGTAGACATTAGACTAGAAGTGTAGACACCTAAAACTGGCCACCGATGACCTTCAACCAGGGTTTTGACCAATTTCTACCAAAGTGCACAATTTGGCCTAAAACACTAAAACACATTAAAAGATCTGAAATTGATATTTTCAAGTGCCGATTTGGCCAGGATATCATTAAATAGGACAATGCAATTTATGAAGCAGCTAACTTTGATCAGATCATTTCGAGTCAAAATGCCAATTTTGCACCGAGGTGCACTGGATTGCTTTTTTCTATCAAATCTCTTGCACGAGACATGTGTCTTTGTTATTTTGTGTTGACAACATTCTAAATGGGATAATGGATCCAACGCATCTGACATCGACTTCCAATTCCAATCCAGTCAAATTTTGGGCCAATAGCAGGACATTTTGACCAATTTGAATAATTTGTGCACCAAAGAGCCAAGGTTTGCATCAAAGTGCTTAATCATGCTTAAGAGCTAATTAAACCAAATCATGAGCTTAACTAAGAATTCCATGGAACTTGTTGAATAAATCTTTATTGGAAATTGATTGTCATTAACTGCATTTTCAAATGTCACCATTCTATGGGGTGGCATCTACAAGCCATAAATGCCACAAATATCAAGATTTATGTCTCCCATGCCTCATTACGACTCTCGATGCCTCTTTGTTGCCTGTCTGTCTCAAATATTTATGAGGGCATTTATTATTTTTGCCTCAAAAATTGAATTAATCCTTAGCCACACATCTTCATCTTGAGATGGATGGTTCAGGTTGATCCTAAAACCATTCCAAAAATCTATAAATAACAAGTCTCAAAGCCATAATTTCAAGCTCTCATTAGCCAAAATTATGCACAAATGAATTCCAAAGGCCATTGAATTAGTGTTATAATGCTTAAATATTGAGCCAAGCCAAGCCAAAGTCAAACATGGTGCCAAGGAGAGATGAAGGTAGCCACACTTAATTGATGCAGACTTGAGCACAAACCGAGCAAGCCACTTCAACAAGCTGTTTGGAGCATCCAAAGAAGGTGAAAGAAGGTTTCTTTTGCATTTTAGTTGTGTTTTCCATTCTAGTCTTGTTAACTAAGCTCCCCCTAGTAACTAGGCCTAAAGATATTATGATAATGTGTTTATTTCATTTTGGGACTAACACGCTACTAACCATCCTCTCTTGAGTCAAATTCCTAGTTCACAAGAAGCACATCATTCAATTCAGCATTGATTTGGAAAAGAGTAGAATGTTCTAAACAATACTACATATATCATAGCATGTTAATCGCTTTGAATGAAAATACGACTAGAATAGATCCATTTTAACTTGGATTTGACATGTCCAAGAGGTATCCAAAAGACTATGGTGTAAATCCCACCACCATGTAGGTCCTAAAAATAGGATTTAGCACTGAGTCCTTTGGATACCTCTTGACACATGTCAGATCCAAGTTAAGATGGGTCTGTGCTAGTTATTCTTAATACTTATAGTACAAAATCTCAATTGTTCATGTTGAATCAGTTGCTTCCAGTATTCTGATTACTTTTTTTTAAATTTCATAAATAGGGTGAAAGCTACATTTATAATCTGGAAAGTTACATCATCATCCAAAAAATATTAGTCTTGGGTCTGGAATAACTCTAAATCCAGGGAGCAGTAACATCTCTTAATACATTGAAAATCCAGATGGGATGTAAAAGCCTTTATCCAGGCCATAGAGAAGGTAATGCAGTGCAGATATAAAGGTCTGAAAATAACCAGTATCAGCATGAATAACCCAAAAATTACCACTGAGTCTAGGTCTAAAATTAGCTACTAACCCAAAAACTACCAATACGAATATCAAGAAACTCAGCCTGATTCCAATTCCATAAAAAGTTTGCTACAAGGAGCAGCAGACCAGTCCAACAAGACAACAGCTTCATTGGGCCTATGAACAGCCTGCCAAAAGAACATAGTTACCTATGTCTTGGGGTTGGAGAGACGGGGTTTCGGGGATGGCAACAAATTTTCCAGATTTTGGGGACGTCAATAAGTATTCCGGATTTTAGGGAAAGCTTTTAAAATCATAAATAAAATTTCGTATTTAAATATTTAAAATACAAATAAGTTTAAAAAATTAAAAATAACTTAAACAAACTAAAATAAGCTGAAATTTAAAACAATAAATTACTAAATAAAATTTAGTATGATGAAAACAAATACTTACGGCTACCGGACATAAGAAATTGTAATAGTTATCTGCATCTTGGGAGTGGTAAAAAATTCCGTGGATATTAGGGATGGCTATTAAAATAATATAAAATTTAATATTTAAATCATTTAACTTTATTTAATGTAGTTTAATGGATATTACAAGTTTATAGGTTTAGGGGGAATCATTGTGAAATGATTGGCATGTGACCTTTCTGTTAATTGTTATTGATGAGAATATCTTATAATTTATTGATTATTCCTTGTAAATATCTCCACATTGTAAATTCCACCTTGTACACTTGGCCCAACGCTAGAGAATCCTAGTTTACATGTGCAGTTCACTGGTTGCATCTCAGATAGACTCAATGAGGCGTCCATGCACATGTACTGTTCACTAACTGCATCTCAGTTAGACTGAATGAGGTGTCCTTGCACATGTACAGTTTACTAGCTGCACTTAAGTTGGACTAATTGAGGTGTTTATGCATGTTCACTTCAAGAGCAGTTTGCATCCACTTAACCTCATCCCTTTATAAATCTATTCATGCCATAATTATCTAAGTCTTGGGGATGGGGAGACGTGGTGGGGTTTCAGGGACTGCAATTTTTTTTCCAAGTTTGGGGACTGCAAGGAGATGGCTATCAATTCAATATATAAAAATTAATATTTAAATATTTTAAAATTTTTTCAATGAAAATTAGGTGTTTAAACTTTATTTAATATTTTCAGGGTACTTTTGGGATTAGGGTTCTTTTTTTTGTAAAAATGACAGCTTTTTTTTTTTCCGGGAGGGGGGTTGGGTGGGGGTGGGTCAGAAATTAAAAAAAAAAAATCAAAACAAATTGGGGACGTTCCCTTCAAGTCCCCAAGTTCCTGAAATGTCTGGGACATCACCAAAATCTGGGGGATATGTCCCCACGTAACACTGATTTATGCCTCACTAATGAAGAGTACAACATCAGCTTGATGGCAATCTACTATTGCTTGCATGCGAGGATCATTCATACTATTTGATTCCAAATCTGATTTGAGGTTATTTGCTCACTCTCTGACTATAGCCAATTCTCAATCACTCAACCTTTCTAGATTTCATGTTTAGATGTGATTTGCATATCCTCTTTTAAGATGGGTCTGGTCCAACTCTTATGTTATAGGTCTTCAACTGTTTGCCTACTCAGTCTCATCATGAAAGCTTATCCTATTTTAAGATTGGTCTTAAAAGACCAATGAAATTATATTCTTCAAATGGATTCAAAAGCTACACTAACTCTGTTATTATCTTTCACTGATGTCTCTAACTCATATCTCCTCTTTAGGATCCTTCTATACCAATCTTATCTCAATTTTTAGAACTCTTTTCTTTAGGCCTTGATTCATAAGCCTATAAGCAGATCATTGAGACTAACTTGTAGTAGAGGATACAATGATTTGTCTGTACCTTTTAAGATCTCTCATACAACTTATTTCACTTCTTCCTTAAGTCTCAGACACTTGAAATAGCTCTTAAATCCTCACTTTCCTTATAACTCTGTCAAGACAGTCCTCATTATCGAGGTCTTTTTGAGTGCACTATGAGTTGAAAGCATCTTTAATCCACTTACAACATTCTTTTGGATCCTCATACAAGCTCTTACAACATTAATATGACTCTATGTCAACATAAGGACTTCTTGCTCTCTTAAAAGGCTGTTTTCTTATATAGACCTGGAAACACAGTCATTTAAATACTGACTTTTGGGACTAAATACTACTTGTATTTGATGGACATCTATTAGGACTTGCACACAAAATTCCACCTCTTTTGGATGAGTTGATCTCAAGAAAACTTAGATTTTATGTCCTAAACCCTTGTTATACATCTACAGTTCAGAAAACACAGTCATCTATAACTTATATATTTTAGTGTCTGAAGGCATAATTCCACTTGGAATGGATCAAAGATCATTGTCAGGCAACTACACGTAAAATTTCAAGTCATTTGGCTGGATACTTTTCAAGTTATGACACCTTTACTAACTTGAAAACCTAGATTACAGCTCCTAGGCCGAGAGCATTCTAAAATTAATATTTTGGTTCCCAAACACTTTCATGAGTAAATTCCACTTGGGGAATGACCTACAAACCTTTTTACACCTTACCCAACTAATCAGACCCTAACATGCTTGAGAAAGTACGTACAACAATCAGTTTTCCTTTGACTGTAACTGACTGAGAGGACTTAATTGATTAAAATGTCTTTTTTTTTTGAGTTAATATGACCAATGAATCCAACAGATGTTAAACTACTTCCCCATCCCTTCCCAATGATAATTCCACTCTCATGCAACCTGAAATACGTTCTTCTCTTCTATACTATGATTCTCTTGTACACAAATTCTGGGCTAGACATACACAATCAAGCATGTACAGGGTCAAAACACTCATAAACTTTATAATCATATAAGAATCATCTAGATACACATAGTAGATACTCAAGGAACTCTTTAAACATCAAGAAAATCACTTATTTCATTCATCAATCTTCAAATAAAGTACAGACCTTAATACACTTGTATGACAGACCAGACCTCTTATTTCCTTTTTCACAGAGACTCTCCTCTTCCTAGCAACTGTCTTTCTCATCTATTTCACTCATAGCTTCCTTCTTGACATCGTTCGAGGTCCTTCGAGTACAGACATAGGCTTTGGATAAGCAAAAGACCAATTTTCTCTCAACTTCTTGTTTTCCAACTTAGTATATGCTAATTTTCTCTCTCCAACGTAGGGATTTTTTATGCTTCTAGATAGTGTTTTCATCTTTTACATGAGTAAGAAAAGATTTACATAATGTTATCAACCTTGTAGGACTATTTCCCAAGGTTTTATGCCCTTACAATTTGCCACAAGGGTTTATAGGCCTTCTTTTACAATTTGAATATTTAAATCTGACTTTTGTTGGGAAAGCTTTTTTACATAGCTAGAAGTGTCCTTGAGAAGACTTTGATGACTTAGACATCTTTAAATAACCACTATAGGACTCCTTATATCAATCTAGGGCCTATAAGACTCTTTACAATGCATTTTGAATCATATTGTGGATTCTTGCCTTCACAATATGGCTTATTGACTTACTTAGACTACTTATTTACAAACTTACATTGATGGACTGATGCTCTGGCATCACAGCTTTTGGCAGCATTTTTCCCCTCATATTTTTCTGTTTATTGCGCTGTGATAATTCTGTAGAGATGTACCATTTGGTATTAGAGCCTCATCAAGTCCTATTTTAAATACATCCAGTCTTGCTTGAGATCCATCCTTGCCGAGTATCATTTTTCTCAGCCTCAAGTTGTACTTGGTTTTGGCACCTTGTCCACCCTGTTGTCAACCTTTGATATTGTCTGCTGTTTCTGCATTTGCCGCACACATACAGTTGCAGAAAATTTTCTGCATTTTTGGCCAAGTTGGCGGTCTTTCCTGCAAACCAGCATTTACTTCTGCTCATCTTCTATGCTTGGAAAGTTTTCCGCATACATTCTGCTGTGCCATTTCAGCAGCTGTTCACTTTGCTATTTGAGATCTGGCACCTCTAGCAGCAACACCGTGCAGTCAAATCATGGTGCTTAAAGCAGATCAATTAAATACATGGAGGTTACTTCAATTTCATTCCTTTTAGATTACCTTTTTAAGGGGTCTTTGCTTTTCCTCTCCTTCATTCTAGTGTTTTTTTCCATTTATTATCTTTACCAAAGAGCTGCATGATCAACGACAACAACAAAATGTTTTTCAACTTAAACTCATAAATCAGATGTCAAGCATGTTCCACCTACTCATGGGAGGGCAAAAAATCTCAAGTTCCACCTCTAGGGCCAACTCGGTCGCCCAACCTGCTTTCTAGTTGAACACTGAGATTATGAGATACCCATTTCACATTTAGATGGCATAATTACTTTCGAGTCACTTTTGGAAATCATCATGGAAGCTTCTTGGCTGCTGGTTGCACTTCTCCACTTCCTTTTACCCACAAACTGATGGCCAGACCAAGGTTGCCAATTGCATCTTAGTCCATGCTTCCCCATCTATGGTTAGACTAAGCAGTGGGACAACTATTTGCATTTCCTTCAGCATAGTAAAAACTTAAAACCGGACTACTGATGTCTCTAGGAGGAATTCTCCTTTTGAAATCTGTTATGGCTTCCAGCCATTGGCACCTTATGAGTTTCTGGTTGCTCTTCGGGCTCCAGCTACGTCCCACCAGCAAAAGGAGCAAGCCAAAGCTTCTTCCTTTGTGCAAAATTTGTCCCGCTTTCATGCCAAAATTAAAGGTATCCTTCAGCATTCTTTGGCCAAATTCAAAGCACTCAATGACTATCATCGAGCACATCATTCTTTCGAAGACGGTGTTCATGTTTGGCTTCACTTGGATAAGGGGAGGTTTCTTAACCAATAACTTCACTAGCTGAAGCCCATCCCTTACGGGCCTTACGGAATTCCCTATGCTTTTTGCTTGGATCTTCCAGCTCAACTTGGCTCCATGATGTTGTCAATATGAGCCAGCTCAAGTTGTATGAGCCATCTGACTTGGAGGAGGTTTGCATCACTCATCCTGGAGATTCATTTGCAGTTTTTCAGCAACCTTTGGTTGATGATAGTAGATACTTTGCTTAATTTTTTTAATCACACCGATCATAGGAAGCAAACCACTATTTACTTGGTTGGCCACAAAGGCAATTTGTAAACACATGCCAAGTAGTTCTTAGAGTCGTCGGTTGAGAAGTTTCCTTATCTAATGTAGAAGTTGGTGACAATTTCTACTAAGCTGGGAGGAAATGATTTGAATATGGTATAATCAATTCTTTATAGTAAATATCCCCACATTGTAAATTCTACCTTGTATGCTTGGCCTCGTACGCTAGAGAATCTTATTTTTCATGTACAGCTCACTATCTGCATCTGAGTTAGATTGAGAAAATGATTTGAATATGGTATAATCAATTCTTTTTAGTAAATATCCCCACATTGTAAATTCCCCCTTGAACACTTGGCCTAGTACACTAGAGAATCTTAGCTATCATGTACAGTGCACTATCTGCATTTGAGTTAGACTGAATGAGGTGCCCATGCACATGTACCATTCACCAACTGCGTTGCAGTTAGACTCAATGAGGTGTCCATGCACATGTACAGTTCACTAATTGCATCTCAGTTAAGACTGAAGGAGGTGTCATTGCACAAGCACAGTTCACTATTAGACTAATTGAGGTGTCTTGCATACTCAGCTCAAGAGCAGTTTGAATCTGCTTAATCTCATCTTTGTAAATCTATTTAGACCTCACTAATGAAGAGTGCACAGCATCAAACAACATCTCTCCTTTTGTATTTTATCTGTTTATTCTGCTGCCATAATTCTGGAAGGATATATTAGTTGCTGATTTAATGAGGAGTCAAAATGTTAGATTATTATGTTTGCTAAATTTACATCCAAATGTTTGTTTGTAGTTGTCAACAGATATCAGTTAGTTAAAATGTTTAACACTACTTGTATATTTTTCGCTCAGGAACAAATTATAGTGTATTATGTGGAAAGCGAAGCTTCCCAGCAGGTTACATGATGCTGGTGCAACCTTTGTGTATGAGAGAGACAAACCCGACAGTAAAAATGACTTGTGTAAGTAGATAGCAAAAGCCATGTTTTTAGAAATATCATTTAGCGCAAGTGAAAAACTGCAATAGCGGTTAGAGAAGATATAACAAGATAAACACCAACTAAAACCTGGTGTAATTAACGAGCCCCATACCTAACAAAAACCATGAAATACTAACTAATACAAGAGGACATATTAACGAGCCCCAAACCTAACAGAAAACCATGAAATACTAACTGATACAAGAGGACAATGCTTATAAAAATAGGAGACACGAGGAAAGTACCACTCTTGCATTTTTACTTATTGAAATATTTATGACTTTGTTAGGGGATGGAAAGAAAATAAAACAAATACTATGTTGTTCATCTTGTCAACAGCCCCTCCTGGGATGGTTGCGCATTGTATTCATTCCTATTGTGAAAAACGGTTCATAATTGCTATATTGCTCTTTCCTTACTGGAGTTGCTGTTAGATGTGGTGTAGTTGTAGGGGACTTCCCAGTAATTAAATATCTGTAAAGTGACTTTTTAAGATCAAACCAAGATAAGCACAAAATAATGGACTAGTATTGATAGTGAATGACCCTGAGCATGCATTAAGGAAGATCTTATTCAGTCTTAACATTCATTTTTTCAGTTTTACAACCGTCTTTTAGCTTGAGTGCAAGAGATGGCTTAGCTGTTGTGTGAAAGATGATGGTTTGTAATAATAGGCTCAGACAAGTTCCTGGCATGTTTCCCATGTCAATTTTTTGTATTCACAATGTCAATCTGCAACCAACTTCAAAGAATGATTTAAATCTGAAGAATTACTCGAGCCTTTTCCCTTTTATTGTGATCCCTAAAATGTATAGAGCACCTGTTGTGCTTCGTATCTACTGTTATACAAGTTACAAGAAATGGCCTTTTCCGAAGGAGTGCATTCTGCACATTAATTACTCATAAGCAGTTAACTTATGCTATTATTTAGTATTCTCTAGGAGTTTTGTAAAATAAAAAATTCCAGTACCATCCTCTGAACCTGTAAAGAGTATGGAGACAACAAACCATGCATCTCCGAGAGAGATTGGTATGGATGAAAATCATTCAATATTCTAAATTCGGTTGAATTTTTAGATCTTGAAAAAACCTTATGTTTCCAAAATATTCATGGTGCTAAGGTCATGTTCATTTATGAACAGTGATTTCCTGAACAACAGTCTTAAAGCCAACCAATGCTAAATGTGTCCATATTACCGGTTGATTCTGCCACTGTAATTTTGATTGAAGAATCTTTCGTGTATTGATTTCCATTTTGGCAACTTGCAAAATATTTTTCCGTATTGGTTTACTGATTGTTTCTCATAACAGGGACAGTGAGGGATCAAACACATCTGTTTCCCCGAGTATGCTAAGCAGAGGAGGCCGTGTAAGGACGAGAATACGAACACGTCGTAAACCTCATGGAGGAAAAATTCGTGCTGGCAGGTTGGCAATGTTTTCATTCCTTATCATGTCTTGAAGAGACTTTTTATGGGTTGTTAAGTTCTCACAAATATCAATAATCATGTGAGTTCTCACAAAAATCAATAATCATGTCATGTCAGTCCTGGAGAGGAGTTTGCTCTTGTGGAACACTTGCAAAACATGGCCCTAAACAGTCGTGCTCAAGAGGAACTAAAGATGCTCTTGCAAGTATTGCTATTGCTTGGAGAGGAAAAAATTGCTAGAAAGTTGCAAAACATTGGAGTGCGCTTCCAATCTTCTCAGCAAACTGCTGTTAAAGAAGCTGAAAATAAACTAGCTGAAGATCAAGTACAAAAAAACACACCACTTTTGATGGAGAATGCAAGTAGCTCAACAAAGCAGGAATTATGTGACAGGCAGTGCTGGAAGTGGGAAGTACTATTGCCTCCGTAATTTGTAGCATGCTAATAATTGTCCCTCACAGGGGCATGTGCTTTTTGATGTACTATATCAGCATTGACCAATAATATTTGTTGTATTGGTTGTGGGGTAATTGTTTTCTCAATTCAATTGCCAAAGAATTTCCAGATAGTTAGTTGACTAGCAGTTGTGAATGCTTTTGATTCCCTACCTTCTGATGGCAGTGTCCAATACCGAAGAATAATCCTCTATAATATAAGACAAAAGTCCGAAGAACATCATAGGGCAGGGGCTAAGTGGTTCCGGAAGAGGTCTGAAGAAGAGAGACCAAATGCTTCCTGATTATCAAGGAAAAGTTTATAGGCTATTTTTTGCTTGAGGCCGATCTTTTAACCATTTGCCAAAAAACTAAATTTGTCAAACAACAAACTCTCTGAAAACATTAGTCAAGATTTTTTTTCTAGTATGGTAAATTGTTAGTGTTAAGGTTGATTTGTGACTTGTGTTCTTTAACACTATACGGCCCATCACTTAAGTCTCTCATATACATATATATTTAGTGTATTTATTATTTTGATCTATATGATCAGTGACCATGATTTAGTATTTGTTTGCTGTTAATCTATGGTCAACATTTATTTAGGCGCATCCACACGGATCATGCTTTGGTTGAGGTTGACTATATATAGGTCACCCACTAAACATTTGTAAGAAATTAAGTGTTTTTCATTTTTTTTATTCAAGTGTGTAACAACATTTATAATTTGGTGTTATATTTTCTTTCATTTTTTCTTGTGGCGATGGATTTAGTGATTGATTTTGTGACAAATACTGTGCAATCCTACATGGTGTTAGAGCAGGAGCAAAATAATCAACCATCATTCATTTGTTGTGAGAATTCGTCTTCTTTTGATTTAATTTTTGGTAGAAACCCTAAGTTTAAAGAATCATGCATATCTCACAAACTGTTGCAATTTTTACAGGGAAGTGGGGGATTTGTGCAAGGAAATACAGTCCAATTTTCAACCTTCTATGAATTATTTGGACAGACTTGGGAGGCTTTTTAAAAAGTTTCTCCCAAGGCATGATTTTTAGTTTTTTCTGATTTTCTTTCTTTTTTAGAAAGCCCCAAAAAAATTATGGTGGCTCTCTTCTTGGAATTTTTGGCTCCGAGGTCGAATTTATTCTTGAAATTCACTAGTCATTCTAAGGCCTTTTTGCTATGTATTTTTTCTACTTGCTAAGTACGCCATGGATTTCATGATGAGAGTTAGCAAAGATATTATCCAATTTGACGGAACAAATTCTCTTGTGGTGGAATCACATGCAATAAACTCTTAGACAGGTTAATTGGTTGAGGCACATTGATGAAGATAAATCATATTGTGATGAGCACAATATTGTTAGAGCCATTCTTGTTCACATAACCATGGACTTTATTGGTTACTTTGACAAGAGTCTGAGATAGTTCTGGGTGTATATTTAGAAGCATTTTGGGTTATCCTCCGATGGCTCATCTCATTCCCTTGATGATAGGCATCTTGTTCATAAAGATGGTATGTATTCCACAGGGAATTTTTTAGGGGTTATTTTTCACCAATTGGTTTTTTTTTTTTGAGTAAATTCTCAAATTTTAAATTCACCAATAAACAATTTAAAAAAAAAATATTTACCAATTTTTTTTATAAAATGCCCAGAGGTCAAATTTATTGAAATATACATATATTAGTAGTAAATTTTATGTTTTGCCTAAAAATTTGTCTATTGTATATATGTTCCATAGTTTTGAATATAAAAATATTTGCCTACAATTATACACTTAAAAAAATTGTCATTCCTTAAGAAATACCTTGGTCTCTCATATTTCAAATTGCTTCTAGTCGTGGAGTAGAGAGAGATGGTGGCTCCTAGTCAATCTTAACATTTAACACCCTCTGTTAAGATTGATTGAGGGGCTCGAAATTGTCATTAGCTAAACATAAATTTTATTTTTGGGGTAGGTTCATTAACTAAACGTAAATTTTAGGTAATGCAGGTCTTGCACTTGGTCTCATTTATTTGAGTATGCAACACCTTAAATTGAATGTGGTAGTTTATTCAATTTCAACCCCAGTTCATTTTATCATGTGACATGCCCTCTAGGGATTTGAACATGAGTCTCCACCATGAAAGCCCCAATGATTTACCACTTGAACTCATCTCATTTAACAAGTCAAGATTCTATATTAAATTACTAAATGGGCTTATTAAATTTATAAAATATCAACAATAATTAAAAATAAAAAATAAAATAAAAAATAATTAATTAGTAAATGACACATTTTTTGAAGAATATGCATAAATAAAAGATAGCCAATAAAATTATGTTGTTTGATGATTACTCAAAAACTTTAGGTACTTGCCTTATTTTATGGCCACTAGTACGGTAGAAATGATAATCAAAATAGATGTTTAGTAGAAAATGCATAATTGCAATCAAATATTATATGCAACAAAGAACTATAGATTAAAATGTTTTACAATAGAATTTATTGATTGTGGAAGTATATATAGTTGAAAGACAGAAAAAAGTTGTTATCCTTGGGCATTGTTTTAAGAGGTTTTACATGAAGGATATAATCTCATGCACCTTCAACCATGGTTGCATGGCAATAAAAGCTACTAATAACTAGACTCTCCAAGGAGGAATGATACACAAAATATTTTATAGCTATAACAACCAAATCATATAATTAAATGTTCAACATAATGAATTCATCATTGTATATGCGGTTCATATGAAATGCTTTAAGGTCCAAAATTATACACTCTCAAATCATTCTTAGCATTCTTGTAGTTTATAAGCAAATCATGCTATGTGTCTTCCTCGAAATCCCCCTTGTCATGTTGTTTTATGCTATGAAGTCTTATTATACTAGTGATGTTTTCTTGCCCTCTTGTTTGGACTTGTACACAACATTTTTCTTTATTCACATTCAATCATTGAAAAATAGAGTTTATTATTGATCTCTTGCATGTCTTTACTTTAGATTGTAGATATAGGATTATTATAGAAAAGAAAATAGAAAATAGAAAACATTATAATATTTGATTGAGCAGAGCAACACATCATACACATTATAAATGGTGTGTAAATATCTTGTATAATTGGAAAGGGTAACAAATTAAACCTTCATTGAAATCCAACTTTGTTATATTGAGCTCTAGTAGGATGGATATAGAAACAAGTCTTTTCACCTATGCAAAACATTGTCAACGAATTAGAGACATCGAGATGAACTATTCCCTGATCCTCTCACTCCTACTCCTTCCTTCCTTGATATAATTATACTAGGTGGATTTCCAGCAAGTGACTTTATTTTAGGTCCTTACATTTGATGCTCTAAAAATGTTAAATAATCTTCTCTGCCAATATCTTTTGATATTTCCATTCTTCCCTTCGGGTCTTGTCAATATTTGTCACCCTTGACTCTCTACACCTAATCCCACTTACTGTTAATTAGTCTCCACTCAAAATCTTTGCCAAAGTGCTCATAATAGACACCTAGGTTCAAATTTTGTTGAAGACATGATAACAAGGGGATTACCCTTACTTATGCTTAAGAGGATCTTAATTGTGCTTGTGGAGGGACCCGCTAGGTGTTCATGGGAAGTGTATTGATAAATTGAAACTATTTATTTTGTTTTCCCTTCGAAATTTCAAACTTCAATTCGATGACTTATTTTATTTGTTGACGCATATGTGGATAAATAAAAGTAATTATTAATATTATTCTCATTTAAGAAAAATAAAAGTTATATAAGTTTTACTTAATAATTGCAAGACTTGATTGAATAGGGAAAGAATATTTTAGAATCTCCTTTGAATTTAAAAGTAACAGTCAATATTGTCATGTTAATTATTTTATTTTCGAGTGAAATGTTTTTAAAATAAATTGAAAGTTGATTATATGACTTTTGCTTAACATTCATAATAATTGATTAAATAGTGGAAGAATATTGTATAATGAACTTAGTTTTATGTTTTATAATTTTACCATGGGTAATAAACATGGTTAATTATAGAGGTTGTATGATATAACTAATTAGAAGAACTTTAACATGTATTATTATTATTGTAGTTTTTATTAAATTTATAAATAATTATATAAAGGTTTTATTAGATAATTTTAAATAATTACACTTATCTTTAAAACTACTATTCTATCAGTTTTATAAAATCAATGTGATTAATTAAGAAAATTACAAAGTGCTCACCCAATCAATTAAACTATACCATATGTTAAATATCTTGGATGAACTTAAAAACACACTTAAATATGAATTTTTTTATGTTTAACTTCCATGCATAAACACAATGAATTAATTATATGTTCACACCATTCACCCTTAATTTTTTTTTCGAAGATAATTAGGGTCTCTTGTAGCACCCTTTGGTGCCACATACTAAAAAAATCATTTATACATATTTTAATAAAAGATGAACTAATTTTTGTCTTTAAAAATAGGGTGTACACACTACATTCACACTTGTGAAAACATTCACATTATGAAAACATTCGTTACCATGTATGCAATTGCACAAGTTTAACTTTTTCAGTTTTAACTTGGTCTTAGGCTCATCTAGGGCTCTTGAAAACCTCACAAATAGATCTAGAATGCCCAAAAACGTAGAAATCAAATATTTGTTTGACTGAAACAAATATTGAATACAAAACTTATGAAATATATGACTTTAAGATTTTTTGAGGTTCACAAAACAAGGTTTGCAAAACTAGGTGCACAAAACTAGATGAGACTACAAGTCTAGGAAACTTCACAAGTCTATAGAGTTGCACAACACTAGGTTTACAATATTAATTAGAACCTCACAAAAATTGAGTTTTTGAAGCTCTATACATATATGTTGGCCCCCATTTCGTGCTAAGTAGTGGATCCGCACCAACTCGATAAACACCTAGGCATGAGGCAACTATGTGGATAGTTGTTTTTATCTTCTAGCGGTGCCAATTGGATGGTAGCTAACAACTCCAAGCAGCATCAAGAACTAGGTGCACGAGACAACGATCAAAAATTAAAGACAAGCGACTCCTTTTTGAATCACGCAACATTGGGAAGCGGGTGTACAAGATAACGACTGCACATTAAAGGCAAAGCATAGTGGAGGTAGTAAGATGTGTACCTCCAGCGTCAGCTCAGTAGTTGGCGTGATCCATTCCCCATGAACCTAGGATGCTCCAAAACCTATAAAAGGAAGCCAAGTTCAACTGAAGAAAGGAGGCAGATTGGATTAGTGAAGCCCTAGCAAATTGATGCTAGATAGTGTAATTAGGAGATAAAGTAGTTTGGGATGCTCGTAAAGCTCCCCTTTGTAGCGACCAAGCTTGCCTGTGAATCTCTGGGCTTGTAGTAACGTAAGTCGAGCTTATGCTCAGTTTATATGGACTATGTATGTATTGTTTAACGTATTAATGAAGAACGCTTTGCGCAAGTAACTAATGGACTAAAGCTTAAGTCTTTAAATGTTCACTGATTACATGTTGTATTTTTTTGAATGTGTGTATTGAGTTTTCATGAGCTTCCAACCTGACCCATTCATGGCGAACCTGTAGCTAGCGAATAATCCTGTGTCTGTGTTATGAAATGTACTAAGTGTGGTTAAGACCCTACACCTCGAATGATATTTGTGCCTGAATGCAAGACCATGCCTAAGTCCCTTAACCCGACACCCAATTGACCCTCAAGCACTTGAATGCCATTGAGACTATGAACCCAAGGATTGTGCCTATGAATGACCAACCATTGTTTCACTGACCCAAGCGCCTTTAAGAACCGAGTTATGCCATGACACAACTATCCCAACACAAACCCCGATCCCTTCTCTACTATGCTTCGGGTGAGAACATAAGGCTTGCACCTTATGTATATTGATGCCAATGCAGTTGAGTGCTAAATGTTGAGTGCTAAAGGAATCGTCAGTGCCTGCACCCCCTAGAACATGCCTAAATATGACCTGAAGAGCTAAGTAGGTGCATGACTAGCCCTATGACCAAAAAACCTACTTTTCTACATCCACCAAGCCCAAATTGAGGAGGACAAGCCCAAAACAACTTTTGTGACTGAATGAGGTTGTTTTGCTTAAAATGTGATGCCCTTTGGACTCAAGAAAGTGCCAGCCATGTTCTCTAGAGTGGTGATCATCATGTTTAAAGATTTCATCCACAGGTTCCTCCAAGTCTATCTAGATGATTGTATGGTGTATGGCCTCATCAAGAACCATTGTAAAAACCTACGCCGCCTCATGTTTGAGAGATTTTGGCAACTTCAAATATCCTTGAACTTAAAAAAGTGCATCTTCACAACACCATTTGGAACCCTACTCGAGCACATCATCTGTAAGGATGGTTTGCTCGTCGATCTAGTGAAGATCGCCATCATCATTCAATTCCAAATTCCTTCCACATAGAAAGACATTTGCACCTTTCTTGGCCACTGTGGATACTACAAATTTTTTAAAAGGAGTTATGCAAAGATTGTGACACTGCTAGAGGAGCTTATATGCAAGGATGTAACATTCTATTGGGGTGAAGTGAAAGAGGATGCTTTCAAAACCTTGAAGCTCAGGTTAGCTAGCGTGACTATCTTACAATTCCTTGGCTGGATGACACCTTTTCATGTCCATGTTGATGCTTCTAGCTCTGCAATTGGTGCAATCTTGGCACAGCTTGGTGAAGGCAAAATGGATCATCCAATCTCCTTCACCAGCAAATAGTTGACCTCAACAAAGCAAAATTACATACTGACAGAGCGCAAGGCACTCGCCATGGTCTATGCCTTGCAAAAATTCAGACAATATTTGTTGGCAACCCCATTCATCTTTTTAACTGATCATGAGGCACTCAAGTACCTCATGAACAAGTTTGTTTTACATGGGTGCATATGTAGATGGATAATTCTTTTCTAAGAGTTCCAGTTCTCCATTGTTGTTAAACTTAGAAAGTAGAACTTGGGGCTAGACCACTTGTCCCACATCAATTTTGGGGATGCGATAGTGCTCATTGAGGATGACATGTCAAATGCATAAATGTACAAAGTCTAGCTCATCCTTGAGGATTTGGCAGAGATCACTATCTTTCTAACATCTGGAGTTGCACCCTAGACTATGAAAAATAAGGAAAAAAATAGCTAGCAGTTCGTGCCACCCCCTTTTAGCTTATTAGTGGAGAAATGTATAAGTTGATTAGAGATGAAGTGCTACGCCGATGTGTCTTGGAGCATGAAAGAGACTCCATCTTGATAGAGGTGCATGAAGGCATAACAAGAAGCCATTGCGTAGGAGATGCAATGGCACATAAAGTGTTGCAATCAGGCTTATGGTGGCCAAGCTTGTTCCAAGATGCAAAGAACTACACCAAGGCATGTGATATATGTCAGTGCACACAGAAGCCTAACCATCGAGATGAGATGCCCTTCGTCCCCATTCTTGCCCAGCTGCCATTTGAGAAAATGACCATTGATTTTGTTAGGCTGATCACCCCCACAACATGATGCACAAGTGCAAGGTACATTCTGGTAGCCATAAACTATTTCACCAAGTGGGTCAAGGCCACACTGACAAAAGACTACACAACCACGTGCTTCATCTAAGAAAACATAATAAGATGATACGAGTGCTTTCTCAGTCTAACTAGCAATAGGGGCACTCACTTTATCAATGAAATGGTGCACATCCTATTGGCTGAGTATATGGTGGCACACCACAAAACCACCCCGTATCATCCACAAGCAAACAACACAACTAAGGCATTTAATAAAATACTGGGAACATGCCTCACAAAGATATGTGACGTTGGGTGCAAGGATTGTGATGATCGAGTGTTGGTAGTACTATGGGCATATCACATAACTTACAAGTGATTGAATAAGGCTACACCATTCCAAATGGTGTTTGACACTAAGGCAATCTTGTTGATGGAGTTCTTGGTACCCTCATTGTGCATCGCGTGCATTGGTCGGTTAGATGACCAAGAGTCACTAAACACAAGGTTGGAGAACTTGGATCACCTAGATGAGATGCATGCCCGAACTAAATGGAGCCAAAAGATAGAAAAGATGTGCCAAAAGATCTAGCATGACAATCATATAAAGAACAAGGTGCTAGTAGAAGGAACATTCATTTTTCTCTGACTACAAGTATTTCAAGCACCTAGGAAAACTACAGATAAGGTGGATGGGTCCCTATATCATCCACCACATATTGGAGATAGGTGCATGCAAGTTGTGCACATTGATTGGCAAAATGCTTCCTAGGCATTTCAATGGCAACAAGCTGAAGCCATATCAGCAATAGGATGATGCTTGCACCATAAAAACATTGACTTCTTGGTCACTAGTCGGTTGAGTTGAGGTGACCAAAAGAACATTTGGTGCAAGCCAATTAGTTCTTTTTTGTTTTGTTTTTTTCTTTAGTAGTAGTGTAAAGAGTAAAGAAGTGGTGCTTTGAGGTCCACTGGGAAAATATTTACTCCTAAATCTAGTTGGGTGAGTCAAGCACTTGCACCTTTTAGCGCTTGAGGTTAGAAACCTAAATTTTGGGAAAGTGAGGATTGCTAGCATCAGACAAGAGAAACACACTAGATCACCATGCACTAGATCCCATAGGCAGGGCACTTTCAAGCCCTAGGTAGACATTCATTTGGCCTTTCATACATAAATCCAATTAGGTGAGTCGATCCCTTGCACTTCCTAAAGTGCCTAAGGCCATATATCTAAGTGGTGGGTGCGTGAAACTTTCTAGACTCAAGAGGAAGATGCAAAAAATCTAGGTGTGCAAGAGATAAATTATAAGGCTTTTAGAGGCCTAAGGAAGAACCACTCTGGCACTTCTATGCATAATGCCAGTTGGGTGAGTCGAACCCCTTTGCTTTCTGAGCACCTAGGGCTAGACACCTAAGTTTTTGGGTGCAAGGAGGTTGACAAACTTAGACAGAATAGGATCCAAGTGAAGATGCATAACTTGATCATGCACAAGAAAGATAGTGAAGACACACCATATGATCATGCATAAGAGAACCACAAGAGGAAAATCAAACATTGTAGGACCAGTGCATGGGATTTATATGGGGTAGGATAGGCTAAGGCAAGATGAAGTGCAAGAAACTGACCAAGATAAGCATTTTTGAAATAGAAGTGCAACTAAAAGAGGTAGAACTGAGGAGGCTGAATCATGCACATGTGAGGTGCTGCACCCAGGTTACCATATTGAAGGCAAAGGTCACACTAAGAGAACAAAGCGTAGAAAGGGAATCATCATAGATAGTTGACATACCTAGATTTGAGCAAGAAGTGACCATTTGAACCATAAATTACTTCACCAAAATACCATTAGGAACATTGAATGCAGTGGTAGTGAAGGCACAAAGATATGCAATAAATGAGTTGGTGGTAGAGGATTTTCATGGATTTCATAAAATTTCATAGAGTTCAAGAAATATAAATGCCGCCACACCATTAATGCACTTGTATTAAAGATGGTAGATGCCAATAAGGTATAAAATAGCACATGGCCAACTGGTTTTTGTTACAAACTTTGTGCAAACTTGAGATGTCAAGCAAACCAGAGCGAACCAGGAAACTAGAGAGCTGAAGCACATAGACCCTACTAGAATGAGAATTTGAACACCCTTAGGCACCCAAAGTGAATGATTATGAACCTAGAGAAATTGTGCTCATGGTGAGATTAGTGTAGAAAGGTGTAAGAAGAGATTTTAATAGGAAATGGTCAGTGGAAAAGTGAGATGCCACCAAAGACACCATTAATGGTCTATGAAGCTTGAAGCTAAAGGTACAATCACATTTTTGTGACTATGAAGTGTCAAGAACCATTCGAGGCTTTGGTAGACCTAACCTATCGTGCTTTAAAACTAATTTGTTTAGGATGGGAAAGAAGCATAAGGGAATGGGTTCACAACAACAAAGTATAAAGGGGGTGTGCATAGTGGTAAAAGTGGCCCCTACAAAAATAACAGCACCATCGATAGAAGTGGTCAGCGTTATGCAAGTTGACCTTAAGGCACTAAAAAATGGACTATCAAGTCATGCAATTTCCTGCAGAGGTCTTGGTGGGGGAAAATTGGCATTAGTTTGCACACACCTACCAGCTAAAGGAATACAACCATCATACTTCCAACCATTCACAAAACCTAGCATCAGATTGAATGGTGGATATAGAGAGCAAGACAAAGTAGGGTGCGGTGTTTTTTAGTAAATCCATTCATGATAGATTGGTAGCCTCTAGCACAACTCAAATGTATGAGTTACCATGATTTGGGAAGCCAAAGGAGCTAGTGCAATTAATTCTATCACACGTCCATGGTGACCACATATACTTTATAGGGAAGAGCATGAGGATGTCGACATAACTCATTGGAAGGATAATCGGGCTCCCAGATGCTGGGAAAGACATATATGAGATGATGAATGATGATGAAGAAGTGAAGTGCATGACAAATCTCCTGAGTTATTACAAGGGGGGATTCACATTCCCCATCAAGGATTGCAAGGGCCTTAGCACGAGGGTGGCCTCATGCCTCATGAGCTCAAAACTTTGCCCCAATGATCATTGAAATGATGTATCAAAAACCTACCTCTGCATCACATATCATATGGTATAGGGCGTGAAGTTCAACATTGCCAAATTAATTGCTAAAGAATTTGTGAAAAATGTGCTAGATTGCCACACAATGAAGGGGACCTTTAGGTGGGGGTCCATTCTCATCCTAATAGTCATGGAGGAAATTGGCATACTAGATAGAGAAAAGGACAATCTATGGGTTTTTTTAGATCACAATGACTCCCCGATGTAGAAATACAAATACTTCACTTGCCCCCATTCCTTTAATGTAAAATATAAAGTGCACATGATGAGGTGGTGCAAAAAATATATAGAAGCATTTGGGATCAAGTGGTGCATCCCCTAGGAGCTCCCCAAGAGCATGTTTGGAATGACGATCTTTGCTGTTATGCATCATTTTTATATAGTACACTTGTTGCTATCCAATAGCAACATATTGAGCTAGTTGAAGCTCCCATATTCCTTCTCAACTATGCATTTCAGGTATGCACTCAGAAGGATCCCCAATATGTAATAATTGGATATTCTAGTGAGGGAAATCAACATGGAAAGGAATAAGTTGTGGTGCCAGTTCATGCACCCATATGGGAAGGCAACACAAGATGAAGAGGATGATTCAAACTGCATTAACATCCACCCCCTTCAAGAATTTACCATACTCAGGCACATCCATAGGTTGTACTATGAGATGAAGCCAAGGAGGAAGGGCCCTAGTGCCAAGAAGACTGTCGACCCCCCCATCAGAATTGGTGATGAAGGAATTGGTGATGAAGGAATGTTGATGAAGGACTGTCGACACTTTAAAAAATAGAGGAACACATAGAATTTAAAATTGCCTTAGGCAATGAAGCCTCTTCATCGACCTTGATAAAGAAATGCATAAATTTCATACTGAAGTGCTTCTATCTCAAAGGAGAAACATAAGAAGCCAAAGTTCCCATCTGTCATGCCCACTATCACCCTATAAGACATAAAGGTGCAAGAAGAATTAGAGGAGGTAGAGTTGGGAAAGGGTGTGTATATTGTGCCTGAAGAAGACTCCTCATCTAGTGAGGAAACTCTCCCACCACCCTAAAGCAAAGAAGCAAAGTAGGAATAAGGTTGGATGAAGCTTGTCCTTCGTGATGCAGACATTTAGGTGTGGGAGCTTCATAAGAGAAAATAAGAAAGGAAGATGGTAGGAATGATGAAGGAAGGGAGTGAGAAAGCTGAGGTTTAATAAATGTGCATGATAGAAGGAGAAATAGAGGAGGATCCTAGCATGGCCAAAGTACATGAGGATCTCTAAGGCAGAACTACTACTGCGCTTGGAGAAGTAGGACTAACAAGTTCACCAATTGAAGAGGAGTTAAAATGTAAATGGAAGGGCATGGGCCTAGATTAGGATCACATTGAAGCAGCACTAGAGTTGAACCACAAGAGAGAGGCCATGAGGGCCAAGGGCATTATCTAAGTAGAAATTGATAAAGTGGAGGCCGAGGAGATAAGGGCTGAAGAGGAGAGTACCATCATGATCATCAAGAAGAGGAAGGAAAAAATAAATAAGGTCAAGAATGAGAAGGCCAAGAAGGAAAAAGAAGAGAAGAGAGTTGCTGTAGGCATAGAACCCATTAAAGACAAAATAATAGAGGCACCTAGCTCGCACACTAGCCCAATAGAGGAATTTATAAAATAGGTGTGCCTTAGTACTGAAGGGGTGCCTAGAGATAAAGAGGGCGATGTTGGCACCTCAAAATAACAAATAGAAGAAGAAGAAGTAGATGAAGGGGAAAAGACCAAAGAAGAACCCCTACAAGAGAAAGAGGGAGAAGGAACTGAGGAAGGGAATAACCCAAATGAATAGGAGTAAGAATAGATGAAACTAACCATCAAGAAAGAGGAACTTGAGCCAAGCTATCGAGAAAAGGTGCAGATGGGGTTTACTATAGATGAGGACTTATACATGCTGGAGTACATGCCCTCCAGAGATATAACAACATTGACATGCCATCAAGTGTCCTTTGCACTTGACTGCTACATAGATGAGCCTCATTTCAAGGTATCAACCAAGGCAATATAGAGCACTGAGAAGCTAGAAGAGGGGCATGCCTATCAACTAGTCAACCCCCAAGATATGAACCCAGTAAGGTTGGCTAATGCCCTCCTTAAGATGGCCTTTGAGGTGGCACACAATAACATTGTCAATGATGTTCATACCACAAAGTCTAAAGATATTACACTTAAATCAAAATAACTTAATGCCATGAAGCTCAAGCTCAAGCAGTTGGCCAAGCATGTTGAGGAAGCAGAGCCCTCCCTTGTGGATGGTATTGAACCTTCTCATCTATTTGAAGTTGATAAGGTGTGAAAGCTGGTCAAATAAATGCTCCCTCAGATGAAGCTGATGCAGGAGGAAGAGGACCCTTATGAAGCTATTAAACAGAGCTCAATAAAAAGCTCAATGAGGTAGAGGACCTCTTCACAAGGTTGGAAGAGCACACAGATGATGTCAATGTCATATTTTTAAACTTTTCCACCCAAGTGTCATTCATTGACATGCACCTCCAAAAGACAAAGGGGGAGAAGGAGGCATTGATGAAACAAGCATTCACTGTTAGCAGGGCAAAGCGCACATAGATAATGGTGCAAGTTGACACATTGAGCACCTAATTGAAGACCCAAGAATAGGACCTGGAGGAACTCTTCCATGCCTTCCAAATAAAGGTAAGCGATCAAGGAGCCATCCTAGATGGTGGGGTCCGAAAGGCTAAGGAAAGGTTGGAAGCCTTCTGTAAAGAGCTAGCTAATATAGGCGTGCTCGTTCTTGAGGCTACCTTTACGAAGATTTGATAGTTCCATTAAAGAAATAAATCTCACAATCCAGGGCTTCTAAAACTTCAAGGTAAAGCTACAACAAAGCATGCCTAAATTTTGCACAGCTAAGGTGTTAAAAGGATAGTCTGAGGATAGACTAAATTTTTTGTATGGGGTATGTTAGGCCCCATTTTGTGATAAGTAGTGTATCCACACCAACTCAACAAACACCTAGGTGTGAGGTAACTATGTGGATAGTTATTTTTGTCTTCTAACAACGTCAACTAGCTGGCGACTAACAACTCTAAACAACATTGAGAATTTGATGCACGGGACAATGACCAACCATTAAAGACAAATAGCTCCTTTTTGAATCACACAACATTGGAAAGTGGGTGCATGGGACAATGAATATACATTAAAGGAAAATCATAGTGGAGGTTTTAGGATGTGTACATCTAGCACCAACTCAGTAGTTGACATGCTCTATTCCCCATCAACGTAGGATGCTCTGAAGCCTATAAAAGGAAGCCAAGTTTAGCTAAAGAAAGGAGGCAGATTGGAGTAGCAAAACCTTAGCAAATTGATGCAGGATAGTTTCATTAGGAGATAAAGCAGTCCAAGTTGTTTTTAAAGCTCCCCTTTGTAGTGCCCAAGCTCACTTGTGAGCCTTTAGGCTTGTAAGAATGTAAGTCGAGCTTATGCTCAATTTATATAGACTATGTATGTATTATTTAATGTATTAATGAAGAATGATTTGCACAAGTAACTAATGGACTAATGCTTAAGTCTTTGAATGTTTATTGATTGCATGTTGTATTCTATCAAATGCGTGTATTGAGTTTTCATGAGCTTCCAAATTGACCCATTCATGGTGGACTTGTAGATAACAAATAACCCTGTGCCTATGATATGAAATACACTAAGTGTGGTTAAGACCCTGCACCCCAAATGATATATGTGCCTGAGCACAAGACCACGCCTAAGTCCCTTAACCTGACACCTAATTGGCCCTCAAGTGCTTGAATGCCATTGAGCCTATGAACCCAAGGTTTGCACCTATGATTGATCAACCATCATTGCACTAACCCAAGCCCCTTTAAGAATCGAGTTGTGCCATGGCACAACTAGCCCAAAATAGACCCCAATCCCTTCTATACTACACTTTGAGTGAGTACATAAGGTTTTCACCATATGTATATTGATGCCAACATAATTGAGTGCTAAATGTCGAGTGCTAAAAGAATCATCAGGGCCTGTGCCCCCCTAGAGCATGCCTAAATTTGACTTGGAGAGCTAGGTAGGCACATGACTAGGCCCATGACCAAAAAGCCTACTTTTCTACAACAATATATGATACCCAAGTGTTGAATATCATTGAAAAACCTCAAAATAAGGAATCCAAATGTAAATTTATATTTTTTAAATTCAAAGTGTAAGGGCTTCACATTTGTTTCTCAAGTTACACAAATTTGGAAGCACATCAATAGGTTTGTCCACATAAATTATGTTTTGAAGCTCCATACCTATTCGAGACCCCAAGTATTATATACCATTGAAAATCTCTTGAAATAATAAATCCAAATATGAAATTAAATTTTAAAAATCCAAGAGCTTCAGAAGTGTTTGACAAAGTTAATTGTATTAATCTTAAAAAAATGGTTTTAAGTAAAGAAAAATGTTGAAATATAAAAAATTTAATCATTTTCAATGGTTCGTAGATAAAAAATAAGAAAATATTGATGAGAAACTTTACCGATTTCATAAGTATATTTTTAAAACTAAATTATAAAAATAATTTAAATTATAACAAAAATTGATTTGAAATGAAATTACAAATGATACTTCCAAATTATTCAACAACCATTTTTCTTAATTCTTGGCAAATGATTTTAATAAAAAAAGTCAACATATGAATGATAAGATATATTAAAAATAGTACAACTAACAAAGATTAATCAAATCCTTCTTAAAATTTATAAGTATATTTTTAAAATTAAAATCTACAAACCTATTAAATTATAACAAAATATGATGTGAAATGAAGTTATAAATGGTACTTCAAATTGCTCCCACATAACATTCTGTGATATGAACATAAGCGTGAATTGCAAATAAAATATTTAAATATAGGTTTTAAGAGTTTTACATTTAAAATATTACTCTCTACATGTTTTTAGCTCCTCATTCCAAGTAGTTTACTCCTAAATTACATTTTAGAATGAATTACACATTTACTCACAAATAATATGCAAATTGAAAAAATGAAGCTAAAATGTCTAAACAAAAAAAAAAGTATCATTAGGTCTGCATAGACTACATAATAGTTTTTATGACCATATGTGTGATCATTTATACAGGGAATATCTCTTCTAATAACTCAGGGGTTACATTTCATTTCTCATTACCTAATGTTAATAAGTTTATAGGCCAATTAGGTAACCTTAGAAGATGTTTAGATATGACTCGGCCAATGGGTCTTAGAGAATGAATATAAATAATTGCATTGTTGTTTGAACATACTTTAATGAATACATCAGATCTGAAATGAAAGTATTGCATAAGCTAATTAATAGATGGGAAGATAAAATCTATTATTTTTTCTTCTCTTCAATGTAAATATGGAAAAGTAAGAAATAAATATGAGAAAGTAAGAAAGATAAAAGTAAGGGATCCTTAAAAAAAATAAGGATTTTCCCTGGTGGAAAGACTCCCTCCCCGACCACCTACAAGTGTTAGTTGAAGAAGATTCATCTATTTTTGATAGTGATGATTCTATGTCACTTTCAGAGGATCTTGAATCCCCTATTCCAAAAGATGACCTTAAAAGTCCCCCTTATTCTAAAGATGAACTGTTGAAGGATTTAATCTCTCCAAGGAAGGCTACGAACTTAGTTATCCCCTCCACTTCAACCACCTCCTCTGAGAAGAACCCATACATAGACTTATCAAGGGTAGAACCAATCGATGTCTCAATAACAAAAGATAAATCCAAACCATATATTTCAATGGAAAACTCCTTAACATTCCAAATGAATGTTTTAAAATACAAGGGTGAACTAAGGTTCAAAAAAGGAAAAAAGGTACAAAAGTAGTGGTTTAGCCCTCCTATATGTCCCTCTGCTTAGGGGGACTCCAATTTGATTAAGTAGAAGCCTATTGAAAAGTTGCAAAAAATTCCTTATTTTTAACAATGTAAAGAGTCATGCTTGACTTTGTTGTTTGAAGGTTGTATAGAAGATTGGAAGATGTTTTACAAAAGCATCCCCGATTACAACTCGATTGCTTTTGGTAGGTTAGAACCGCTGTCTGATTTTTCTTATTTTTTATTTTTTGGCATGTTATTTTAGTGTTTGTTATTCCTATTCCTTTGCCGCTAGTAGAGACATCCCAATTGAGCGTGAATGCCACATCTATCTCTCCTTTTTAAAATGTTTAGGACCTTCAAAACTCATAACCTTTACCCTATCTAATAAAAAAAAAAAGATTTGTGCACATCTGATGGTTGAAATTATCGATCCATGATTTCATTCATACCAAAAATGCAAAAGGGTGTGTATTATTATTCCCCCAACCACCCTCAGAATGAGTATATGAGTTTATAAGAGGTAAAAATGAATCCATGCTTTTAGTTCTTACACATGTTATATAGATATATTCATCCCAACTGTTCTACCATTATCACTGCAGTCTTCTCACACACCCATAACTTTGATTTTCTCACACTCAATTCTTAATAAAGGGATAAGGTAGGGTCATTTGGGGGTGTAAAAAAAACAAATTGAAACACACAAGTTCATGCTAGATCAAGACACTCAAGGGTTACAACACTTTAGTTTATAAATAGTTAAAAGAGTGATTGAACCAACTCACAAACATATGTTAAATAAAAGTATCCATTGAATAAGCTATCAAAGCACTTCTCATCACCTTAATTTTAAGTATTGTTAACATAAATTTACATGTTAACAACATAATAATTTCTTACTTCTATGCATGAAATCATTAATATGTGGTTAGACTTCCCCCTTCTCCATACCCAAAATCAAATTTAAAACTTATATATATATATATATATATATATATATATATATATATATAGGGATGTTAGCAAGTAATTTTGTCCCTTTCCCACACTCAACACCCATGAATAACTAGTATGATCATATTCTCTTATCTCACATCTAACAAGGAATACAATATGTGTATATTTAAAGCTTCAAGTATTTAATGCAAATAAAAATAAAGCATGCAAAACTTTATATTTTATTTGTACTCTCTTCTTAGTATCACAACCCACCCCACACAAACACAAGATGGAAAAAATATAAGAATAAAAAAGGAAAGAGAACAACAATAAGAGGTTTTCACAAAGATACCAAACAATTAAAAAAAACATGATATTTCATATCATTGAACACAACAATCCATAATTTTACCTCTGATATACTAAGCATTTTTGGAAGGATTTTGAGAGGTGAATAAAATAAATAACCACACCCAAACTGCTATAAATAACCACTCCCAAAATGCTTATGTCCTTTAAACTACTGGTAAATAGAGATGAAAGTCTTGATTTTTTTAAACTCCTCTCTTCTATGCTTTATGAATCCATGATTTATATCCTTTTCTAATACATTGAAATATGTTTTCCTTTCTTTGAATTATGTATCATTACCAATGATGTGAATTCTTTGCAAATCCTTTGAAATGTATTAATTTTATGTTTTTAAGGTTATATTTAAAATATATAATTTAATTTAAATTTTACCTTTCATGCTAGCTACCTCATATTTTTTCCATACCATGACTCCATGCCATGTCATCAGTGTCTTTTTAACTCGATCGAGGAACCTTGATGAAAATATAGTGTCCCTAAAATATGCTATGTTTATAATCTTTGGGAAGGAGTTTTTTTAAGGATCTTAATGGTGATTTCCTTTTTGTACCAAAGAGTGTGTTTACAATATTTGAGAAGGAGTTTTTACAAGTATTTTAACACTGATTCCCTATTTGTACTAGATGGGTTCTATCTCTAGAGTTTCGTTATTACTAGATTGGCTCAATTATATTCTTATAAAATTATGTATTACTTTTCAACTCCAATAAGTGTTAGTTAGTATAGATCTTATGATTTATATGTAAACCAAATTGGATAACAATATCTTTTTGGTATACACATGATAAATATAAATACTGACATGAATAATAATTAACTTGAACTTCACATGCATTTTAAAATATTTATAATATGTTCAATTATAAATGTCACATCAATATGAAGTACCATATGATATTCAAAATCAAATATGGGTATGAATATGTTAAGTTATAAAATATAACATGCCATAACATGATTGAAGTTGTAGAAACTTAAATTTGATGTCCAAGCTGATTTTCCATTGTGTCATTTCCATATTTTGACACATTTGGTCCATTTGTATATATTTGGCTATTTTTGGATATTTTGTATCTCACATTAGGCTTTCTCTATTCACCCATTTTTAGTTTTGAGTCTTATTTATTTATTTAATAAGATGCTTATCCTCATTTTGGATGTTTATTTCTCTAGCGATAAATTTAATAATTACAGGTGAATTGTTGATTCTATCTCATGTGGATTTGACGACTTGTCAAATTTATCCTTTGTGTTTTTTTGGGTCCTTTCAACTTACCCTAATTTTCCACATCTTTGGTTTCATTTATTTTTATTTATCATGGTTGGTCATAGTGAATATCATATCTTAGAGATCAATATAGATACAAATCATTCATAGTCATTTTACCAAGTGTCAATTATCATTCAAAGTTAATCAAATATTTTCCACTATTTAAGTTAAGGCCTTCATTGATCATATCGATAGCTACACTTGCAATAGAGTTAGCTTCATGATACATCAACCTTGTTCAAGCCATTATGACATCATCAATTTATACCTAAATAGGCTTTAGATGAATGTTCATGTAGTTTTCATTACACTTCATTTGGGAGAGGAGACAAAAATCTCACTAAAAATTCCACTCACATGTACAAGAGAAATACATTGACTATGATTTCAAGAATGTGGGATATGTAGCTATAAATCTTTGAGTAACCCGAATCAACTGAATTTTCACACACTTGTTTTGCTATAATTTTCAAGTGTTAGTGTTTCAACCCCACTGGGTTTTACCAGAATAGAGTAATTAAAAAAAAAGTTAATTGCACATATTCATCCAACAGAGTTCACCACGAGAATCTAATTAAGTGATCTTTAACTAAATGTATTATTTTAGTTAACCCACAAGGTTTATAACTAATCCATTTAGCCAATGATCACTATGATAATGATATAATAAATCATTAACAATGCTAAATAAATAATAAAGACTGCATTTATTTCATTAAAATAATAATACAATTTCAACCACAGTTGATATAACATTATAGTTACTGCTATAAAAATATAAATGAACAAATAGTCCAATTTTAGCAATAAATAATGTCTCAATAAATAATAATACAATGATATAAATCTCCACAAAGCATAAGTTCTCTAAGAACTCAAGTATATATCTGTAATCTCAAGTGTAGTACTACTGCAGGGAGGGAGAGCATCATCCGAGTGATTTTACACACCAACCACAAACCATCGATCCCTGACACTATCTTCCAACAAAGAAATGAGCCTCCTTTCATGGATGGATAGACAATGATGGTACGAGAATATAAAGTGGAAAACTAGAACCCGTGTGCTGTAAGATAACTAATACATGATGTGTACCATAAAGAAATCTATTTTAACATGATATTGCACAAACATGTAAACTATATCAAACACATAAAATAACACTGTTTAACTATAAACATTACTTTGGCTAAAGTTTTTAAATAGTTAATGATTTTTATGATCAATTAATTTCATACACACCACTCAATCAAATTGCACCTCATATTGCATTGATTGCACTAATTAATTTAGTGGAATCTATCTACTGCTTATTTAGTGTCATAAATACAAGATTTGGTTAATTATATAATAATATAAAAAATAGTAGATTCAATCAGAATATTTCCTATTAGCAGATAACACATATTCTAAGTATGAAAATATCATATACATATATTTAGTCCATCAAATGTAATGCAATGAATTTAATAATCATCTTATTTATTACTGAATAATAAACATAATCATAAATAGTCCTCAATATAAACATACCATCCGGGTAAGAATTATACGTAGACTACAAGTTACCCAATATCAATATATAACTCAAAATGATATTTCATCCATGAAACATAATATTACTCACAACGTATTTCTTTGTTCATTTTCCACAAATATAACAAAAGCTAGTCATATAAAAACTTAATAAGATCTATATTTAAACAATTAAATACCTTATTTTAATGTTTCATCTATACATTAAACACATAATAAAGCACCCATATTACCTTGCTAGGTAATTACTAGTCACATATTTTGAACAGGGTATATGCATCTCTATATGGAATACATTTTCAGATTTACTATATAACAAATAAATCACATGTTTATTCCATACATTACAAACATAATTTTATGATTAATAACCTATTCAATAGTCATTCAAGTATGCATATGGTATACTTTACATATTATTTAGATCATCACATCATCTAACTGTACACATTCAACTGTGTTGTTTCATCTCAAGTCTTCATACAACCAATCAATTCTTAATTTAGTGGTTTGACTAAATATGCATAGAATTGTAAAATAGATATATAGTTATCAATTCAAAAATAGCCTACAAAGCTTTAACAATTTACTTGATTCGAAAGACATAATCAATGATTTATAAATCTATTCAATGCCTTTAAACTCACATTCACAAACTAATCCGAGTTTATTCATGCTAAAATGCACAAATCTCATAATATTAACAAATAATTTTACACAATCGACTATTATATTGAGACCCATGTGTTTAATGGTTTTATTTGAATTGTTCATAGATTTTGTTTCTATATATATATTTTTCTCGAAGTATACTAAGTCTAAAATTCTGGTCAATACTTAAGAGAACCTAATATAAACTTTTATATTAAATTTGAATACATAACCAAATATAATTATTCACTTTTAAGTATATTTACAATACTCAGCCAACAATGTTTATACATTATCTATATAAATAACTAAACTTTTATCTCTCAAACACCATTTATTCCAAATCCAACTCGCGGTTATAATACAACTTGATATCAATATATCTTTCTGAGTTTCACCTATATAGACATTATATATATATATATATATATATATATATATATATATATTATACTCATACATAATTCTGCCTAGCTAACTACATAATCAAAATTCAACATACACAAAAACTAGTCGACTTCCTATATTAAGAACAACCTTAAGTTGACTCATAGTCACATGGACACCATTACATGATCATATATATATGGTGTTATATATATGTATATGCATTGATGTGTATATATACCCCAGGTCATTAAAGTCTTGTAGGGTGTATATACATACCCCTACACATATATGTATATTTATTTATTTTGAGATAAATGAATAATGATAAAAGCCAAATTTACTTCTATTCTTTAAATAATTTTAATACATAGTTGAACCCTATACCTGGGTTTAAATTGACTGTATAATCTCAATGATAATGGACATAATACCTAACTCATAGCCATATGATTATTATGACCAGATTAATGGTATAATAACAAAAATACCCATATGTAATAAGTTAAAGGATAATCTCAGTCAAAGTCATATATGTAATTTGTTAATAAAAATATTAACCCTTTAACTTTATCTAGGGTTTCTATCACTCCTAAAATACATAGAGTTATCTTACACATTTAGTCCAAATTCATTAAATTTACACACAACATAGAATAGTATTCATCCTTTACAAGGTCTAATTGAAAACTTATTGTGCATAACATGGGTTTACAACTATGACTGTCTATCCATGGTTTAGGGTTATATGATGGGTTTTGTGGATGGCTGAGCCATCCATAGGGCCCATTATTTAGCCCAATTTATTTTTTATTTAAAAATACCAAAAATAACTTAAACCCTCTTTTCTATAAATTCATTACTAGACTTCATCATAACAAATATATAAATCTTAAAACAAAATTGACCTGGTAATGAGATCTTCAATGCCAATTCCAATGATTAAAAATTCTACCTTCTCTACAAAATCAAATATTCTCTCAAATCTTCTATCTACCAACCATGTCTTCCATGACCTCTCCTTTATCCAATTACATTCTACTTGCATGCCACAAAATTCTCCCATTATTCTACCATGATTAACCAACTTGCAGTGCACTAGTCATTTCACCATGCAAAAACTAAATAAATCTCTTCTTTTCTCAATTGGTATGATTATCACTAAGTCAACACCCAGATAACCCTAATTATCTTGAGAGTTCCATCATTGACTAAATAAAAAACAATTGAAATATCCCCATCGAATTATGCATATATCAATGTCTTGATTTAATGCATATACTTAACATAAAGTCATGAAATTGACTTTATAAAAAACCTTCAAACATTATAATTTCTATGTAATGTTGACTAACAATAATTCCACTAAACATAATAACCAATACCAATGCATTCAACCTTCAAACTAGAATTTAGATTCATAGGTTAAATAAATAACTATTGACTTTAGTAAATATTCATCAAACACAATGATGCCTTCCTTTTATCATTAAGAAATAAAAGTATCTTTATTGGCTTGGTATAAAATCATGTTTATTTCCTAGGTACAAGGCTTTATAACAGTATTTATTTAATAACATTAATTTCATTGTACCATACCAATTAATGTCATTCATTAATACTATCAAAGAACTTATGATTTACTAATGACTTGCTACAAGTTTACTCAATAATTATAAATGATAATAGTAACCTAATAAACATCAATAATAACTTAAGAACCCAATCAAACATAGTATTAGAATCCATCTAATACCTGTAACTATGAATCCAATCAAAACACTATTTACACAAACACTCAACCATATCCTAAGATAAAGGTAAGTCAAGTAAAACATGTATATATAGGTACAAATTCATTCAATCAACCAAGTAATATAAACAACAACTATTAATGCAGTACACAACCATATTAGTGAAATCACACAATCAACACAACATGATCATTGAACAACAACAAGATCACATGAGACATATATTATATTAATCAAAACATACTAAAACTATCTAACTCAAACAATAATCATAAAACATGTTAATCTTCTATGGTGTGTGTGTGGGTTTCCAATTTTATTCTCTATCATCCCCCAATGCCTCCATCTACACCATCCTCTTTGATGATGCCCTCCCTCCATCACACTCTGAGGGATGGATTTGTCCTGCTTCCACCTCACAAAATGAATGTAGTTAGCCCAAAACATAAGTATATCCATAAAATACTACTATATAAACTAACAAACATAATCATCAAGTACAAAATATGAAAGTACAACTATCTCATAGCAAATCAATCATGTAGATTAAACAACATATAACTATCCTACAATCAGCATACAACATAAATCTTAATCCAAAAATAGTTAATCAAATAATAACCATAATAATCCATGGATAAAAAGGTTATTCAACTTAGAGAGAAATCAGGATGTGACATCCTTCCCCTTAAAGCTGGTCATCATCCTGATGACACTTAGTCAAACACAACTTCTAAATTAAAAATATTATTCAGTAGAAAATAACATAATATGCAATAAAAAATCAATAAAATAAATGTGAAAACAACCTAAAAAACTCATCATAGTCCTCCCAAGTGGCACTATCTTCATAAAATTGGTCCCACTAGACCTTGTACTATGACACTTCTCTACTACACAAACTAAATTTATGAGTGTCAATTATTCTGATTGGCTCTACCATGACCACCCTGAGATTTAAAATCTACAAAATATTTTAATCCCACATGTGTGAAGGATTAGTAACATAAATTTTAAGATAAGACACATGGAAGATATTATGCAAAAGAGCTAGAGCTGGTGGTAATGCAAGATTATATGCTATAGGATTGACCATTTCCAAAACCTCGAAGGGTCTCACATATCTTGGTAAAAGTTTTTTTGACTTCCCAAACTTAATAGATCTTTTCTGAGGCTTAACATGTAGAAACACTTTACCACCTATAAAAAACTACCTTGCTATTCTCTTCAAATCAAAATAACTTTTCTATCTATCATTAGCCTTAGCCAACCTATGCTTGATTGTCTTAACTTGCTATTCAATTTCAAAAAACATCTCAGGTTCAAAGACTACCCTATCCTCTAACTTATCCCAACTAATTAGTGTTCCACACCTCCTTTTGTATAATGCCTCGAATAGATCCATCTTCAATGCATATTGGTATGAGTTTTTGTAAGAAAACTCAACCAATGGAATATACTCCTCCCACTTGTATTGCTAATCCATGAAAAACATATGAAAGAGATCTTCTAAATCCTATTTAACTCACTCATTTTGTCCATTGGTTTCTTGGTGATAAACATTACTAAAATTCAACTATGTACCTAGAGCTGAATTCAAAGTCAACCAAAATGTAGAAGTCATCCTCATATCTTGATCTAAAATGATTTTCTCTATAAATCCATGCAATTGATACACCTCTTTTACAAATATTTTCACAATCATAGGTGCACGATATGTCAAGTTGCCTAGTAATAATTGGGATACCTTGGTTAATTTATCAACTATAATAAAGATCATATCATGTAGGTTTCATGATAATGAGAACACTTAGACAAAGTCTATGCTAATCAACTACCACTTCCACTTTGGTATATCATATGGATATAACAATCCAACTAGATGCATATGTTCAAATTTCACATGCTAACATATTACCATCTACCACTTCCACTCTAGTATATCATGTGGATATAAAAATTCAATAAAATGGACATGTTTAGATTTCATACACTAACATTCCAAACAATGAGACACATAATATGCTTCATGTTTATTGATTCATTTCTAGAAATAGACTAGTATTAGCTCAACCATGAGCTTGTTTACTCTTGGATGTCTTGAATATGGGGCATTGTATAGTTCTTTTAGCACCATGTTCCTTAGATTCTTTCTATCAGGCACATACATCCTACCATTGTACCTCAAAATACCATCACTCTCTAACTTACATCCTTTATACCTAGAATTCTAAGTATTATCTAAAAATGCTTTCTTAACTTGATCATAAAATTCATCTCGTGGTGAGAATTTGATTACCTGATCTCAGAAAGTACTCTTGATAGTAGCCATGACTATTATGTACATTCCATAGCTTCTCTTTGCCTTTTACATAATTAATATCAAAATCATAATCATATAAGAACTCTAACCATCATCTCTAATGATCATTCAGGTTTGGTTGGGTGAAGATGTACTTGAGTCCCAAGTTATCAATCTTGAGCTCAAACAGTTTACACAACAAATAATGTTTCCAAACTTACAAGGCATGAATAATTATCACAAGTTCTAGATCATGAGGGGCATAATTCACCTCATATGGCTTCAACTTCCTGGACCCATATGTTACAACTGAGGCATCTTACATAATAAATCCTCCAAGTCCATCCTCAAATACATCCATGACCACTGAGAATTGATCGTTAGGACTAGGAACTATTAGCATTAGTGTTGAAGTAAGCCTCCTTTTTATCTCTTGAAAAAGTATCTCACACTTGTTTGATTAGATAAAACTTTGATTCTTCAGCTAAAGAGAGCTAATTAGATTAACTTTCTTAGAGAAATTTAGATTGAATTTCTTGTAATATCCCACTAATCCCATGAAAATCCTTACCTCATGAACATTATTTTGCATTGGCCACTCCATTAGGGATCTTATCTTCATTGAATCCACTAAAATACTATTTATATAGATAATATGTCCCAAATACTGCATTTTATTTTGGAAAATGCACACTTGGACAACTTGGCATACAACACGTGTTTTCACAAATGCTGCAAAACTAGTTCTAGATGCTGTAGATGTTCTTCTTCATCCTTGGAATATATGAGGATTTCATATAAAAATAACAATAAAAAATGATCCAAATAATCTCTAAACACACTATTCTTAATATTGATAAATTCTATAGGAGTATTTATCAACCCAAATGGTAACACTATGAACTCGTAGTGCCCATATCGAGTTTTAAATGTTGTTTTCAAAATATCCTCATCACAGATTCTTAACTGATAATACCTTGATCTAAGATCAACCTTTGAAAATATTTTTTCCCTCACATCAAATAAAAAATATCATTAATTCATGGTAATGGATATTTATTCTTGATCGTCACCTTGTTTAATATCTTATAATCAATACACATGCAAATACTACCATCCTTCTTCTTAGTGAATACAACTGGTGTACCCCATGGTAACACATTTGGTTGAATCAATAATTTCAATAATAACTCATGAAATTAAGCGTTTAACTCAACTGATTTGATGGTTATCATCCTATACAGTGCCTTAGATTATAATTTTGATCTAGGTATGATGTCAATCAAGAAATAAAACTCATGATTGGGTGGAAATCCAAGTAATTCCTTTGAAAACACATCCTAAGAGTTCCTTTGAAAAGGATAATCATTGACAGATGGTTCTTTAGATTCCTCCATCTCATTTAGCTTAATGATAAATACCTGATATCTCTTCCTTTGAGCTTTCTTAAGTTAAATTTCAGAAATATGTCTTAGCTTCAAATCCATTTTCTCACCCTAAAATTGTGTTTGATTTCCAAAATCATCTTGACACTCAACCTTATTCAGATAGTAGTCAACCATAACTTTATGCTTCACAATCCAATTAACTCCTAGGATCACATCATATGATCCTAATAGTGCAGTGTAAAGATCCACTACTATAGTGAATTCAAGCAACCTAATCTCAACTTTGACTAAACACTTGTCAACTTTGACCTTCAACTCATTCCCATATTATGCCAACCATGCATTTACCATAACTCCATTTTTTATAAATAATTTACTAAGCATTATAGGATCAATGAAACATTTTGTAGCTCCCATGTCGATCAAAATATAAACTGGATGATCTAACAAAATATCTGATATTTTTATGGGCAAAGATTGATACTCAATCTGATGATTGTCTACAGCTACATGAAACCATTACTAAAAAGTATCGTACTGAGGAGGAGAACCCTTGTTATTTGACTTATTCTGAGGACATTCTCATGTATAAATGTTACCTCCGCAAATAAAGCAACCTCTAACTAGTCCTTTCTTATTAGACTATTAGTTTCCCTTGAAACCTCCCTTAAAACCATTATCAGGTTTGCTGTTCCTTGAACCATTACTAAACTTGGAATTTTGATTCTTGAATTGACTCTTGGAGTCTCCACTCCTCTGCTTCCAATTCTTATTTTTGAAAGTTGGCTTATAACTTCCAAACTTATTCTTAAACTTATTTTTGACTCAGGCAAGGTATTTCAATTTTTATTCCTGCTTGATTGGCTTATTAAAAATTTGATCCATGATAGATGGTCCATGCACATCTACTTCACAACCAATTTGGAGTTTCAATTCCATGATGAATTTATTGATCCTGAACCTCTCATCCACATGATACTGAGGTATATACTTAAGGATATTGGTGAATTGCTCCCTATATTCAGTCATCGATAGGTCTTCTTGCTTAAGATTTTGAAAATCTATAAGCTTCTGATCAAAGTAAAGCTATGGAAGCCATCATGACTTGAACAATGTCATAAACTATTCCCAAGTGGTGGTGGTTGAGTCGAGGTTCATCTTGAACTTCTTTTATTTTCCATCAAGTGGCTACTTCACTAACAAGTTGGTATGCTCCCCAAATTGCTTTCATGATTTTAGAGTAATTTCAAATCTTAAATATTTCTCCATATCTATCAACCATTATTCATCTCTATTTACCAATATAATTCCATTGAACTTGGGTGGATTTAACTTTTTTGTCATGTGCCAAATATATAGTTACTCAAGCTCTCGCATCTTGTGGTACTTCCTCATGCCTCTACTCTTGAGGATGTTCCTAATTCATAAGATGCTTTTTAGGTTCCTCTTGAGCATTCATCTCTTCATGGCCATGCCCTTCTTGTTCTAGGGCCATGATTAGGTTCCTAATCTCTTGCATGACTGTGAGAATATGATCAAACTTCATAGCTTGATCAATGATGAATTGATTTAAATCAACAAGGTATTGGTATTTGAAGTAACCTCACCTCCTAGTCTAGTGTACACCATTATTATTTCTGCTTAACATAAGAATTAATTTACATTAGTGGGCACATTAATTCCTATATTTTGAGCGTCAACTTTGATACCATAATATAACAACCCCATTAGGTTTCACCATAATAGACTAATTTAAAAAAAAGTTAATTACACATATTTATCAAACAAATTTCACCACAAAAATATAACTAATTGATATTTAACTAAATGCATTATTTTAGTTAACCTACAAGGTTTATAGATAATCCATTTAGCTAATGATCACTATGATAATGATATAACAAATCATGAACAATGTTGAATAGATAATAAAAATTACATTTATTTCATTAAAGTAATAATACAATTTCAACCATGATTGATACAACATTACAACCACTGCTATAGAAGTATAAATAAATAAATAGTCTAGTTTCAGTAATAAATGTCTTAATAAATAATAATACAATGATACAAAGATCCACAAAACCTGATTTCTCCACGAACTCAAGTATCTATCTATAATCTCAAGTGTAGTCTCTAGTGTAGTATTATTGTGGGGAGGGGGAGCATCATTTGAGTGTTTTTACACACCAATCATAGACCATCAATTTGCTGTACTATCTACCAACAAGGAAATGACCCTCCCTTCACATTTGGGTAGATAATAATGTTTTAGGAATCCAGAGTGATAAACTAGAACCTGAGTGCTGTAAGATAACTAATACATGATGTCTACCATAATAAAATCTATTCCAACATGCTATCACACAAACATGTAAATTATATCAAACACATAAAATGATAACATGTTTAAATATAAACATTACTTTGTCCAAAATTTTTAAATAGTTAATGATCTCTAGGATCAGTCAATTTCATACACACCACTCAATCGAATTACACCTCATCTTAAATTGATGGCACTAATTAAGTCAAAAAAATCCATCCACTACTTATTTTATTTATAAATGTAATATTTAATTAATTATATAATAATATAAAAACTAATATATTCAATCAAAATATTTATTATTAGCATATAATAAATATGCTATGTACATAAATATTAAAACATACATTTAGTCCATCAAATGTAATACAATGAATCTAATAATCATCTTAGTTATTATTGAATAATAAACACAATCATAAATAGTCCTCAATATAAACATAGCATCTGGGTAGGAATTATATCTAAACTATAAGTTACCCAATATCAATTTGTAACTCAAAATGTTATTTCATCCGTGAAACATAATATTACTCACAGCTTATTTCTTTGTTCATTTTACACAAATGTAACAAAACTTAGTCATATAACAACTTAATAATACCTATACCTTATTTTAATGCTTCATCTATACATTAAACACATAATAAGTCACCCATATTACCTTGCTATGTAATTACTGGTCACATATTTTGAATAGGGTATATGAATCTCTATATGGAATACATTTTCAGATTTACTATATAATAGATAAATCGCATGTATATTCCATACATTTATGCATACATTAAAAACATAGTTTTATGATTAATAACCTATTCAATAATCATTCAAGCATGCATATGGTATACTTTCTGTATTCTTTATACCATCACATAATCTAATAATCAACATTCAACTATATTTTTTCATCTCAAATATTCATAAAACCAATCAATTCCTAATTTAGTGGTTCGACTAAATATGCATAGAATTATAAACTATATATAGTTATCAATTCAAACACAGCCTACAAATCTTTACCAATTCAATTGATTCAACAAACATAATCAATGATTTATAAATCTATTCAATGCCCTTAAACTCGCATTCATAAACTAATTCAAGTTTATTCATGCTAAGATGCACAAATCTCATAATATTGAAAAACAAGTTTACATAGTCTACTATTATATTGAGGACCCCTACTTTATACAATTTTATTTGAATTGATCATATATTTTGTTTCTATTTTATATATAAGTATGCTAAGTCTACAATTTTGGCCAATACTTAAGAGAACCTAATATAAACTTTTATAATAAATTCGAATACACAACCAAATATAATTATTTTCTTTTATGTATATTTACAATACTCAACCAATAATGCTTATACATTATCTATATAAATAACTAAACTTTGATATATCAAACACCATGTGACTGTGAGTCAACTTAAGGTTATGCTTAATATAGAAAGTCAACTAGTTTTTATGTATGTTGGATTTTGGTTATACAGATAGCTAGGCATAATTATGTATGAGTATAATCTATATATACAATGTCTATATAGGTGAAACTCAAAAAGCCATATTGATATTAGGTTATATTATAAATGAGAGTTGGATTTGGGATAAATGGTGTTTGATATATCAAAGTTTAGTTATTTATATAGATAATGTATAAACATTATTGGCTGAGTATTGTAAATATACATAAAAGCAAATAATTATATTTGGTTGGGTATTCAAATTTATTATAAAAGTTTATATTAGGTTCTCTTAAGTATTGGCCAGAATTATAGACTTAGCATACTTTGATATATATATATATATATATATATATATATATATATATATATATATATATATATATATATATATATATATATATATATATATATATATATATATATATATATATATCAAAGTATGCTAAGTCTATAATTCTGGCCAATACTTAAGAGAACCTAATATAAAATTTTATAATAAATTTGAATACACAACCAAATATAATTATTTGCTTTTATGTATATTTACAATACTCAGCCAATAATGTTTATACATTATCTATATAAATAACTAAACTTTGATATATCAAACACCATTTATCCCAAATCCAACTCTCAGTTATAATACAACTTGATATCAATATGTCTTTCTGAGTTTTACCTATATAGACATTGTATATATAGATTATACTCATACATAATTATGCCTAGCTGTCTATATAACCAAAATTCAACATACATAAAAACCAATTGACTTTCTATATCAAGCATAACCTTAAGTCAACTCACAGTCACATGGATGTCATTAAATGATCACATATATATAGTGCTATATATATGTATATGCATTGATGTGTATATATACCCTAGGTCATTAAAGTCCTATAGGGTGTATACACACATCCCAACATATATATATATATATATATATATATATATATATATAATGATAAAACCCAAATTTATTTCTATTCTTTAAACAATTTCAATACATAGTCAAAACCTATACCTGGGTTTAAATTGACTGTATAATCTCAAAGACAATTCACATAATATCCAAATCATAGCCATATGATTATTATGACCAAATTAATTGTATAATAACAATAATCCTTATATAATTAATGTAATAAGTTAAAGTATAATCTCAATCAGAGTCATAAATGTACTCTGTTAATAAAAATATTAGCCCTTTAACTCTATTTAGGGTTTTCATCACTTCTAAAATACATAGAGTTATCTTATACATTTAATCCAAGTTCATTAAATTTTCATGCAACAAAGAATAATATTTGTCCTTTACAGGGTTTAATTGAAAACCTATTGTGCATAGCATGGTTTTATAGCTATGGACATCTATCCAGGGTTTAGGGTTATATGATGGGTTTTGTGGATGGCTGTTTTATAACTATGGACATCTATCCAAAGTTTAGGGTTATATGATGGGTTTTGTGGATGGCTGAGCCATCCACAGGGCCCATCATTTATCCCAATTTATTTTTCATTTCAAAATATTGAAAAATGCTTAAACCCTTTTCTATAAATTCATTACCAAAAAATCATCATAACAAATATATAAATCTTAAAACAAAACTGATCTGGTAATGAAATCTTGAATGCCAATTCTAATGATTTGAAATTTTGCTTTCTCTACAAGTTTGAATCCTCTCTCAAATATTTTATCTTCTAACTGTGTCCTTCACTACCTCTCCTTCCTCCATTTTATCCAACTATGTGCTACTTGCATGCCACATAATTCTCCCATCATTTTTCCATGATTAACCAACTTGTAGTGCACTAACCATTTCACCATGCAAAAACCAAATAGAACTCTTCTTTTTTTGGTTGGTATGATTATCACTAAGTCAACTCCAAATTAACCCTAATTATCTCAAGAGTTCTATCATTAATCAAATAAAAATAAAAAAATACCCGTTGAATCATGCATGTATCAACGTCTTTGTTCGATGAATCAACTTAACATAAAGTCACGGAATCAACTTTATAAAAAGTCTTCAAACATTATAATTTCCACGTAATGTTGACTAATAATAATTCCACTAAACATAATAACCAATACCAATACATTTAACCTTCAAACTAGAAGTTAGCTTCATAGGTTAAGAAAATAACTATTTACTTTAACAAAGATTCATCAAACGCAATGATGCCTTCCTTTTATCATTAAGTAATAAAAGTATCTTTACTGGGTTGGTATAAAATCATGTTTATTGCCTAGGTACAAGGATTTATAATAGTCTTTATTTAATAATAGTAATTTCATTGTACCATACCAACTAATGTCATTCATTAATGATATCAAAGAACTTATGATTTACTAATGACTTGCTATAGGTTTACTCAACTAAATTATAAATGATAATAGTAACCTAATAAGCATCAATAATCACTTAAGAACCCAATCAAACACAATATTAGAATCTGTCTAATACCTGTAGCTATGAATCCAATCAAAACATTATTTACACAAACACTTAGCCACATCCTAAGATAATGGTAAGTCAATTAAAACATGTATAGACATGTACAAATTCATTAAATCGACCAAGTAATATAAAAACAATTATTAATACAATACACAACCATATTAGTGAAATCACATAATCAACACAACATGATCATCAAACAATAATAAGATCACATCAGACACATATAATGAAAATCAAAACATATTACAACTATCTAACTCAAACAATAATCATAAAACATGTTAATCTACTATGGCGTGTGTATGAGTTTCTAGTTTTCCTCTTTGTCATCCCCAACACCTCCATCTACACCATCCTCTCTGATGATGCCCTTCATCCATCACACTCTGAAGGATGGATCTATTTTTCATATACCTCACAATAATGAATTCAGTTAGCATGAAACATAAAGATATCCATAAAATACTATTATATAAACTAACAAACATGATCATCAAGTACAAAATATGAAAGTCAACTATCTCATAGCAAATCAATCAACATATAACTGTCCCATAATAAGAATATGATATGAAGCTTAATCTAATAGTAGTTAATCAATAACAACCATAATAATTCATGGATAAAAAGGTTATTCATATTAGAGAGAAATCATGATGTGATAGTTAGGTCAAGGAGCAAAAATAATACAAAACAATCAATTTTACTTATCGATTCCACATTATGATTACACAACACCATATGACACCTAACAATGCACCTGTATAAAAAATAAATAACAACATAAGTTTCAAGTATAGATTTTTATGACTTAAAAAAAATTTGATAGTTGTAGAGGTGATAATCTATCAAATCCACATAAGGTATATTCAATGGTTTTTATTGAAGCACTGATTCTACCATTTTATAGTCAAAGATATAGATTTTACATAGACCCACACATCCACTTCCAGATCATTTTTATAACTTCAAAAGCCCAAGATTTTACCTAGGTATGTTAACTCCTTATCCCCTTTGTCATTTCATTGCTTTTAGATTATTTTAGTTATTGCTTGTTCTTTTTGTTACATTTTTTAAACACACTTACAATTATGAACGTGATGATTTAGTTACTCATGATTGCGTATTGGTTTATAAACCATATATTTTGAAGAATGTTCATTATCTATACATGTATATAGTGATTTTGTCCATATTTCTTTAATGATGAAACTCTTAGACTCTTGCATCATATTTTTCAAGGCTGCATACATACTAATAAGACAATATATTGATTCTATGAAGTTAATAGAATAAAATGAATCAAATCTATCTTCACTGTAAAGCTAAGTTACATCTTTCTCTTTAATTTTATCTTTTAATATTTTTTATAAATATGTTACATTAGGTTATTATAGATCTGAAACTTACAATATGTGCTTACAAGTTTTATCTTGATTGTAAACCCTTATCATTATTATTTATGAATTATTGAATATATGTATGTAGTAAACATGTATTACATCAGCTATATTTCTATGCAAAATTCAAAATTGTTGGTTTTGTGAGAAACAAATCCATAAGACCTGCCTTATCTTCATTTATCTAAATTTATTCTAATCATGCCCCTTGAAATAGAATAGTTTTATATCAACCACTAGGTTACCCAACGAGCCAAGAATTGACAGTAATAGCCCTCAAAGAGTTTTTTTGTCTCCTTTCAAGAGATGTTGGGTGGATTTCCACCCTACCGATGTTGGTGTGTCATATGAACCATCAATAAATTGACACTATAAGAAGGATGTGAAAAGAAATATTTTTAGTTTGTTACGACCTTGTTGCCTATATTTTATACTTCTTATGCCTTGTTGTGTGTTTAAATAACATATCAATAGACTGATAACAGAATGAGGTAACGTATTGAAAACATTTCTTGAATCCACTAATGGCTACTACTTGGCTTGGTGGAGTTAAAGTACCTTGTGAATATTATAGGTGTTACTCATGATTTACTAAAGAAGCTCGATAAATTCTACCAAAATATATGAATCATGGGATTCAAACCAAAAAATAACATATACATGATTTAAAATATGCCATAATAAGAACTCAGATCCACAATGAGGATGTGGCTTGTCACTTGTTTCCTTATTCCCTAGATGAGGTGGCTTATGGTTGGTAACTTGATTTGCTAGATGGATATATTGCATCTTGAAATACCTTTGAAACTACATTTATAAGTCATTTCAAATTAATTGTTGATCCTAAAAACATGTATCATCAATTTTCTAATGCCTATAGAGATCCAAATGAGCCCATGACCATGCTTAATACTAGATTTCATCAATTATACAAGAGGTTGAAAGACCCATACCTTCAAACAAAAGCTGCAACAATTAAAATTTATTTAAGAGCTTTGGACCCATTGACTATATGCTTATTATAAGAATTCAATCAAAAATTGAATGCTTATCATCAACATATCATGAAACCATCACCATTGAACAAAAAGTTATGCCACATGGATATTTCATTAACCCATTACCTTCACTAGGATAACTAGGATCATACAATCTACTTCCAGGAGCAATGTAACTAGATAAAAATCAAATTTATGATCTGACTCCTTTAAATTACATGCTTGTAAATCAACTTGTGAATCAACCTATGAATTCAATCATACATTTACTCAAGCATACAATCAAAAAAGCCTCCTTATTTCTTATAATAACATTTATGTTGCACCTAATGCAAGTAGTTATGCTAGTTTAACAAGTAATCACCCAACTATTTTACCACTTTTAAATTATCAAAATTATTTTGTTGTTGTTGATAATAAAATGACATTTCCTATAAGAAATATATAGTAGATAGCACAAGGCTAAAAAATGAGAATTTGTTGGCTAAAAATACTTCATTTGGTAGGTGAGCAGTGGCCTAATAGAGTAGTGATGATGATGAGGATATAGTAACTATTTTTGACGAGTTAAAAATCAAATCAATAATGTGTTTTCCATACAATAATATAAATCAAAATTTATTTATGATCAACATGAGGATGAAGTGGAAGAATAAGAACAACTGAACAAAGATGATATATTATATGCATCCAAAACATTCCCATTATATATTGATGTTCATACACCAAAAGATTCAATTCATAGTGATCAACATGTATATTGAAAAATTCTAATATTCCTCTCAACATCAAAAATGGTAGAATTTATAATGGGCAATGTAGAACATGGCTACCAATGTGAACACGAAGAGTTGGTAGAATTTAAACGTGAATATATCTCAATTCAAGCTAGTTTTGCTCATGACCCAATTGTTTTAGAATTGAATGAAAACCAAAATAACCCCCTAGGTGATTAATAAGGAACATATAATCTTATTTTCAAAAGGAAGGAGAATGATGAGGATGCTTCTACAACATTAATGACATAAAGAGAACAACCAAAAACTATTTGTGTGATCAACTACCTTAAAGAACACATCTTCACTAGGTTGAGATTTCAAATTAATCTAATGTGTGACAATACTTATTCTTATCCCTCTTCATATTTTAACATATGGGAAGATGTAATTTTTAAACCTTATTCCAATTATCATTCATAAATTAAACATAGGTGTATTGCTAAATTTACCTATGAAAACTTGTTTAAACTAAGTGAAAACATTGTGGATAAGAGTCTTTGGGATAATGTTAATGAGAGAAAATTACAAAACTATCATAAATATGAGTTGGCCTTGTGAGGCATTGTACATAGTTTCCCTACTTTATGTGTGTTTCCTATTTTTTAATTCAGGTTGTTATTTTTGTTTCTCTATTTGTTGGTCCATCTTGGACCTTTACCCCTATTTTTGAGTTGGCCTCATTTGAATCATGTGTTACCTTCTAATAGTAAAATAAAAATGGGTTTGTTGGTAATTAACATCAATAGTGTTATGCTACATAAGTGCTTTGCTTATTTTTTATGCATGATTCTATCTAAGTAGCTAGTTTCAAAAGCTTGGACTGTCACATGTGCTAAATATCTCACGATTTGGTAAGTTTGGGTAAATTGTTTGAATTCTAAATATATTCTCTTGAAACCTTACATGAGAAACATATTTTAATTAATTTTTAGGTTTGTTTGGATGAAAATGTTACAACCAAGATTTAGATTGAAAAATAAAAAATTCTACCTCTCTATTATCATATTGGTGTTCAACTCAAAATTGAGATGCTTAAAGGAAAATAAAAATCAGAAAAGAAAAAAAATCTATTATCCAAAAAAATCAATTTATAGGTGATTGAGGCAAGCTCTACTAGGGCTATGGATGCCCTACTGATAGTAGATTAAAGCTTTGAGTAGGATCAAAGATAGTTATTTTCTATAATTTCCCACTTTCCTAGTTAGTTTTTCATATGAGCAATGTTGTTTTGAAGTATTTTTCTATATTCAACCAAGTAAGGGTGGATTTAAACATTATTTTTGAAGTAAATATTTATTAAATCGAAGGTTGTAAATACTTTTGTTCATTATCAATGCATTCATATGGATATTTTGTCCATATTTACTCATAGTTTAAACCCTTAGACTCTTTCATCATATTTATTCATGGCTGTACGCATACTAATCATGAAACATATTGATTTCATGGAATTCATCTAATCAAATAAATTAAATTTATATTCACTAAAAAATAAGATTACATCTTTCTCTTTACCCTTATATTTTCTCTTTTTTATAAGTCTGTTAGAGTAAGTTAGTATAGATCTAAAACTTAAAATTTGTGCTTACAAGTTCTATCCTAATTGTAAACTCTTATCATTGTTGTTTATGCATTATTAAATATATGTATGCAATGAAAATGTATTAAATCAGCTGTATTTCTATGCCAAATTCAAAATTATTAGTTTTATGGGCAACAAATCCACAAGACCTACCTTATCTTTCATGTATCCAAATTTATTCTAAATATGCCCCTTGAAATAGAATAGTTTCACATCAACCACTAGGTTACCTAGCGAGCCAAGACCTAAAAGTCATAGACCTCAAGAATTTTTTGTTATCTTTTGAGAAGAGGTTAGGTGGGTTTCCACCCTATCTAAGTTGGTGTGCCAAATGACCCATCAAAAATAAATTTGATTGGGAATACCCTAAAAAAATGTTAGTATTTTGGGCTGAGCTATCCTTGAATACCATGTGTATCCAAGTGTTTCCTACGTTTAAAATACTCCAAAGAGGGTTCAAAACTCATGTATTTATACTTATAATGTGAGTGTGTGAAAGTTCATGTGGATATCAATCTAGATACTATTTTTCTTAGGCCTAACCTTGATACAAGCATGCAAAATAGAATTTTGACCTTAATATACTCCAAATTTTGTAATTATTAAAAAATTAGAGTAATGTGCACTTTTTAAATAAGCTTTAAAAAAATTAATGCTTGTGTATAAATGCCTTAAAAGCACTCAAAATATTACACAAATATGCTTAGCATGTGAAGTAAATGGTCAAAAGAGAAACATGCCCAAAATAAATTGACAAAGGATCCGAGATGCTTCCATCAATTTCAGTCACTACCTTTAGATGTTAGTGTCTGTGATTGATGAAATTATTCCAGATTTGGGAAAGTGTAAAAGTTAAATACAATAGGACTAGAGATGCATGTGACATGGTAAATGAGTCTAAAAAAATTAAAACATGTTGTGTAGTCAAATAAAGCTAATAAAATATAATAATAATAAGCCAAATGCACCACCAATAAGTCCTTAATTGGTATCTGAGAGTCAATATGCACAAATTCACATAAAAGCATAGTGTAAACAAAGCTTATACCAATTTGGGGTATCTAAAATAACCTACACATGAGATTAATCATATCGATACTTTGAATTATTCTAATATGCCTATTGGAGGCTCTACATCTATATCAAGTGGTGAGACTAGTGTTTCTAACTCTTCTATGCATCCACCCATTACTACACCTCCTGAGGATAACCCCACCATTCCTATACAACATAATATTTATAAGGTTCTTCCTACTATCAATATAATGACCAATGTGCCTAATTATTATGTTTTATACTTTAGTCTTGGACATAGTAAAAATACCAATCACACTTCCATACCTACCAATTTTAATCATACAAAGGTACCTACAAAAACACATACTAATGTGAATATTGTTCTAGCAACTACATCTAGTGGTTCATCTAGAGATCTATTAGTTCAAAAAAAAGTTGATTATATGTAACCATAAATTACATAACTATCTTAAACATCTCAAAATCCTAGTCATGTGGTTTCATCTAATGAAATATTCCATAACCCATTGGATACTAAGATTCTAGTTCATCATTTTTCATCTATTTTTATAGTGATTAAATTTGTTTTATATAGTGGTAATGGTGATCCTTCACAACACATTTGAGCTTATTATTCATCATGTTTTGGTTTTATTCATGAAGATTTACTTATGACCAAGTTTTCTCCTAGAAGTATAAATGAATATGCTTTAGACTGGTTATGTGCTCTACTTAAGGGATTTGTTAATCTATTTAATGATTTGAAAAACATGTTCTTATCTCATTTTATATAAACATTAGTCAAAAGGTCACATTTTTTTTTTCAAATCAAATAAGTTATTAACGAGAATGTTGCTAACTATCTGCTTAGATTCACGACTATGCTTATGAAAATATCACATCAAATCCCTTATTATGAGATTCAAAATATTTTCTCAAATAGTTTTCTTATACCACTAAAAGACAAAGTTATGCTTATAATTCATCAACATTTTTATGAACTTTTTCACATGCTTTAAGACATCAAGATTAAACATTTAGATATGCTACTATTCTTAAATAATCATCTACTACCTTAAAATATCCAAGAAAGTCAAAATTTAAATCTAAGACTAATTATGCACATATATTTAAAGATATAAATAATCCAAAATGGTAGATGTAGTTTCACAACCAACTGATAGGCTAATCCTTTCACCTTCTAGAAAAAGGGATAATTTACAAGGTTACCCTACCCTCCTCAAAAAGTTCTAAAATTATTGCTTGAATGTAACTTGATTATAATACCTGAGAAATATCAGTTGTATATTACTCAAGATTTTGCTAAAGGATATGATGTTAACAAATATTTTTACTATAGTAGAGCTTTAGGATATTCTAGTAATCGATGCTAAAAATTATGACATAATATTTACAATTTCATTAATAATAACACCATTCGAGTTTAAGGCCAAAATTTTACATTGAAAAAATATATCATAATGCCTGATAAATGCTTGAAAAGTTTAAATAATCAATTACCAAATCATGACAATAATAAGTAGGACAACAATCATATGACACCATAATATAAAACATTTGACTATTCACCATGATAATGAGACTGATAAAATTATTGGTATGGTTTCAAGATATCAATATAAAGAACCTTCTATTACATTATATGACCATGAGATAGAAAACCATGATTAAAACAATGGTCCTAATTACATACATGGTTTTGTTGATTACAATACTTCAATAACACTTGACATTATGACTGAAAATAATTATAGAAAAAATATAATTATAATGTCATTCCTAGCTATTCAAGGCTACATTGAGATATATTTTCTTGGTATGACCATAATACTTGATAGTTATGAAGACATTATATATACACCCCTTGGTTGTATTACTTTACAAGTTGTAATAAGTTCCTTAGACCTTATTAGTTTGGTTCTATGTAGTGTTAGATACTAGTTCATATAACATATTTATTGGATGTCCATGGTTTAATAAGATTAGAGAAATACATTGTACACACACACACATATATAACTATATTTATTTATTACTATTACCCATATTCATATATATGACTTTTACAAACATCCATGCTAGTTAGATCAAGGGATTATTAATGAGAAACTACCTAAGCATTTATTTAATGACCCTACTTATTCAAGAACAATATCATTTAATAAAGCATGAAATGTGAAAAATATAAATCTAAATACAACTAATACAATGCATCTTGGTCCTTTCAAATATATTGTACTAATTTTTTTAATAATTCATTATCACCATTATTTCCCCTATTTTTTTCTTGTCCTTTTGAGAATCGAATATAACCTCCAAACACTGTAAAAATATCTGTATGTAACATCATGATTCAAAGATAATATCACACTAGAGATATCAATTCCATAATAAAATAAATCACTATATCAATGAATGTTTAACAAAAGGAAATACAAAGTTGTCATAAGACTATAAGAATATTTAAAATGATATATGTATATTACTTATTCAAAGCATTATACATTAAGTTCATTATTTATACCATAAAAAATTATGTTGATCAACCAAAATTATCTATTTTAACATTAATAATAGAAGTAAAATATTACTCAATTATAAATTATCCATATCGAGCTTTGATTACTCAGAAAACATCTCAACTCTCAAATATTTTATTTTGAGTCCTAATTAAGTATGTGCCATCTTTCTCCCCTTAAAAAGATTACAAACCTATTTCCCCTTATGGAATCAAGTACATTACTAAAGAAAATACTCATGTTTTTATAAACTTCATGTGTTACTAAACCACTCATTTAAAATATTACCTATCCATTGAATCTATTTACTATGGTGGTTAGACAACCTGACCTAGCTCTTCTCCTACCCCCATCAATCTCTGGATCTAAGCACAATAAAATTAAAATTAGACACATAAACTCAAAAAAAAAACATGTTTAAGCAAACACACATGTTGTAAAATCTAAATGAAGTCCTTACCGCAAGGCCACATAGTTAAGTTCCATTCTAAAAGGCCAATGGTTTGAAGCTTCAAAATACACCTCTTAGTTCTATTAAAAATGCATTTAATATCTTTGAAATAAATACATGGAAGAAAATTATGATTTCAACCTAATTTAGATAATTCTTATCTTGTCTACATAATTTCTTATCTCTCTAATTCCCTTTTGTGTTATTTTTTCAAGATTCAAGATCTGTTGATCATTACTCTAAAAAATTACAAGCTCCATTTAAGTCTTTGTATTTCTAAACCTTTCCTCCTCGATGTGTCTTGCACTTTCAAAATACATAAAAATAATGAGAGTTACTATAGGAAACTCTACCAATGTAAGTAATATGCTTACTTGTCAAGTAGTTTACAACACTTGAATAGTTCCTTAAATAACCTATTGGCTAAGGATCTACATATCAACTTTGATATCTCAGGTTTTGAAATGCACAAATATAATTAGTTTTTCAAGTCTACATAAATATGATCATGTAGATGCATTGATTTTGGAAATCCTATGATAAAATTTATGGTGGTTAATGTTTATTTGAGATGAGGAATTTTACAAGTGCCTTATATGTATACCAATATGGTCATAAAATATGGAAAATTAAGGGCTTAGCCTATTATTATTCTTCAATTAGTCTTTAAAAATAAAATTTCATCCTTCTAATGGTTTCATTTTCTTATATAATTGTAGTAATTAAAATATTTTACAATAAATTAAGGATGAAATAAAAATTAACCATGCTTAGATTAAAGTACAATAAGGTTTAACACAAAAGGTTATTATCAATTTTATTCCAATCTCAAGTTTATATAGATTCATTTACATTTTCAACATATAATAGATTTTTTATTTCACACAACAAATAATTTATTGATCATTCCCTACATGTAGGCCTAAAATTTTATACAATATAATGGTCTTCTAAAATAGGAAAAGGTAGAAGACCATGATAAATCTAACATATAATATACTAGTGCATAGAATGGTCTAAGGTCATAGAAAAGGGTTGATAGAAAGGATGTTGTAAGGGATCTAAAGGGGAATATACATAAAATAAAAAAACATATAGCATAACAATATCTAAGGTGTCATTAGACACTGAAGCAAAATCTATAAGAGTAATGAAAGAAATTAAAATTCTATTAGGTAGTAACCGTGAGATATCTAATTTGAGGGTTGTGTAAGTGTCAATAGATAATAATACTAAGGTGAAAATAAAGATCGTGCATGATAATAATGTATTAGTATAAACATGGATAGACATAAATGAATGAATCTAATAAACCAACCAAAGTACAAAAGAAAGAGCATATAGGTAGGATACTTACCTTTGGTTGACTTGTTCATGCTGTTGTCTGGTCCAAGATATTGTTCTCCCAAAATACACCTATTAGATTAGGCGCACTGAGTGAGCTCAAAGAAAAATTGAGGGATTTTCATCCTCTCATTTTAGGATTACTATTGATATAATCTAGGGCATGAGCTATAGGTATTGGACTCCATTAAATAGCTTGATTGGAATAGATCTCCAAGAGATGCAACACTCTCATCATGAGACCAATTATTATTTTTTCACTTAACAAAGAGCTTAATCTAGACTAACTACACCAATTGAAATGAATTTACCACACAAGCCCTAATTAACTTCACTTCATAACTTCCAAATAAAGGGGAAATATTACTTGATAATAAACAAACATCAAAAGAGAAAGAAGGTAAGATAGAAAAGTAAAGTCTCTGGGTCACATAATAATATTGATGCTTTAGAATTGATGATATGTCCATATATAATTTTATGACTATATGTTGAGTTTGATGAAAGCTTTGGATCAAGTCACACAAGGAAGGGAGTCAAGGGGAAGAGTGAATGATTAATACTAAAGTCCTTTTATAAATAAACATACATGGGACATGTTTCTAAACACACACAAATCTATGTGAGTTTAAACAAAGTATTGAAGTTAAGAAACAAACAAGAATAAATTGAGGCTCATTTTAATCAATGCATACACCTATATAAAAACACATGTTTTATCTCCTTAGCACTAATATATTTAATGAAATAGATAAGTTGGAAGATATTCATGAAAATGAAAAGTTTGTGAGCATAAAAATAATAACTTGTATTAATGTTTTGAGAGTTAAATTACAAAAGTGTCAACCCCAAAAAAATCACTACACATCAAAGTATATAGAACATAGATGGGATTGGCCTCATAGTAGCATTAGATCCCAACCATCATGGCCCAATATAGTTACAATAAACTAATGATTAAAACTATAGTCCTAAAAAATCCAAGAAAGAGAGAAAGAGATGGTGTCATATTGGCATAAAATTATCTAAGGTCCCAATGGTAGCTTGGGTGTTACTTAGCCAATATTCAATAGAGGTTATTGCCCCCCTATGAAATTCTAATTTAAATTTAGGTACACGAGGGGTAATAACTTCAACTCTGGGAACATTCCCTTGTGAATGATGGTACCTACCTTATTACACTTGATGTCCATGTGAATTATTCCATTGATGCAATTTTGGGATCTTTGGAGAAGAACTTTACTTTTGAAGAGAGATCCAATCGCCTTACCAAGGGCCATAAACAACTATGTGAATACTACCTCTAATTTTATAGTCAGACCCATGGGGAATATATTCCTCACTTGGGACTCAAGAGTCCTAACCTACTCCTTAAGATCCTCCATCAACTTCTTAGAGAGATCATTAGTGGCCTAGAGCACTGAGACTCGGTCCTCAGCTACCTTTTCTTCTCTACTTGCATTACTCACTTTGGTGAGGGAGAAGAGATCCTCTTTGGTAATCCATAACATAGGGTTCCATTTTTGAGTAAAGGTCCATGTGATCACCCTTTTCATCCTCTATGAATCCCATAAAATTATAACTGGACATTCAATTTCCCATGGTAGACCATATCTAGTCTTTATGCACTTAAAGATCTAATGGGACCAATACATATTTTCTCAACTATAGTTCCCAAGTTGGTAGAAGATGATACATAAGGGGTGATGGAGTTGAAGTGGAAGGTGGATTAAAGGATGGAGGCAAGAGTGGAGGGTGAACAAGGAATGGGATGGAAGATGGATGGGGAAGTCAAAATGAGGATAGAGGGAGAGACATGGGGGAAATGGGAGGAATCACAAAAGAGGAGTTTGAATGGAACACATGAGACCACCATTGGTCTGGGGTTATGGATAGCTAAGGGATAATGGTGATAGGGAGTTAAGTATTCAGAGTAAATGAGGAGATTAGATAGTTAAATCCAAATCCTTAGGGGCCTAGGGTGATGGATAGAGGGGTCTAAGAAGGATCCTTAGACATTTTAGGAGGAGGCATAGGATCTCAATAATCATTAACTCTCTAATTTTTCTTTGGTCTCTTGTTTGGGTCTATTTATGATGTGGATGATGAGGCAAAAGTAGTAGAATTAGCCCCTAATGAATGTTATGGGGCTTGAGTGGGTATTTTTAGGCCCAATGATTTAGTGTAAGCTATGAGAGCTATGAAAACATGAAGATTGAAGTAATGGGAGCCACTAGAGTGGTTAAAACACTTGGAGGGGCCATTACTATAGTGGAAATTACACCTATTGGGGATGTCAAGAATGTAGGAACACTAAAAATTTGAGCTCTGATAGGGGTCAACTTGACTTTTGGGGAGAAGCCAAGGTCAAGGGTGTAGACCATGAAAGTGGGTTGAATGAGGGCCACAATTGGTTTTAGGCTAAATTAGGTGATCTTCAGCACCAAGAATGTTAAGGAAGGTCAAAACTAAAGAAGCAAAAGGGAATTAGGCACATGGGATAACCTGAGTAGGGAGAAGCATAATAGGGGTAGTATGTGATAGGATGGATAAACCTAGGGGAGTTATAAAGGGTCACATGGTAATGTTATCAATTGGGGTAAATTCTCTTGGGGTATCCATTGACTAGTCCCTAGTTGGGCTAGACTCATGATTACTATCAAAATAAAGAGCATAGGTGACCTAGGGTTGGCTTACTTAGGGAGGTGGCATAACACAATATATGTTGAGGTTGGTGGAGTTGTAGTTCTTTGGATTCCATATAGGGTCTACCTAGAAAGTATATTCATAATTGTTAGGACCTCAATGATTTTCTAAGTGGGTTCTTGCCATGGAAGAGTTGGTCTTTCCTCAAGAACTAGTTAAGAAGGAACTTGAGCCTTTAGGTGATGAATTACTTCAATATTGGAAACCAAATTCATGTAACTAGTAGGGTAAGGTAGAATTAATCACCTAAGTGGTCATTATGGTGGTAAATAATGTTAATCTTTGCCTAATTCTTCTCCACATGGGCTTTTATTGCATCACTAGGATCCCACTGCCTATTATCCACTTTTCCTGAATTTTAAGAGTCTTTTTTGTAGGCCATAACTTAAAGTGTGGGTTTTTTATATTCATGTTGACTTATAATCATGATAAATTATGGATATGGATTTTATTTATGGATAAGGTAGTGGATAACTACACCATGGATGAGCTAGTAGGTGATATCCTACTTTGTAAGGTGGTTTAGGACCATTAATGGTAATAAGAGAGGAACCCCCTAAATTAATTACACTATGATTATGGTACTATCCTTGGAGAACCAATAAGAATCAATTGGATATAATTAATCCCATATATCATCTGAGAGTCTCAACATGGGTCTCTCATTGATTTCATAATACATGACTGGGTAGAAATACTCACATATGTCTTGAATGTGGTTCTAGAGATGGTGGATTCATATTTTCTAAACACTACATGCACCATGGATCCCATTTACACTCATTAAGGAAATTTTATCATTGGAAGTCCAAGGTGAAATAAACAATTTTTTTTATGTATGACATAATTTATAAGTTTCCACTCATGTGAACCCCATTCACTTGTTTTGTGACCTTGAATGTGATGAAGCCCTCCAAATCTAGGAACTCTTCTCCCTTAATGATGAAACCAAGAAGGGTAACCTAGCACATGTTGATCTGAACCATATGAATTCCCCTACAAGTTATTGAGTAAAAACATACCCATTTACACACCTTCCCTAAATATTTTAATTATGTAAGAATCAGGGTTTTCTTTATTAACCCAATGGTCTTGGTCCTTGGAATAATCTTTGAGGACCTCATAGATGTTGTAGTTATTCATACAAGTGTCCAAAAACTCCTTATCATAGGTCATGATGTACTCTAGGAGGTTATTATATTACTTGAATGAAACCCTAAATATATCTATGATTTTTATCCCAGTGTTTAGTACCCTAATAATATTTTGATTACACTAAAAAGAGAGCAAGAGGTTACCAAATAGGTTTATGTAAGGTAAAACTTTAGGTTTATTCATAGTTGTGCATAGTCTTGATGCTATGATATCAATGAGATCATCTATGTATTTTATATCATCATCTTTAGCCTCATCATTTATACATGGACTCTAAATATTTTTGATGGTTTTAAATATCTCATTATAGTGTTTGAATCAAGTGATGCCTTATAGGAAAGTAATGTCTCATAAATGTAGTTTAGGTCTCAGGTTCAATTATGATGCAACCATTTCTAGATTGTGTGAGATTGATGTGTAAAATTATTTAGAATTCTCAAATCCTTGGGAGTGAATTCAATGCAAAGGGATCATAATGATTTGAGTGTGTAGAAAAAAAAATGGTAAAATCAATCTCAATGGGACTTTATATAATTTTTAGCTATATTCCATAATAGTGGCTTGGTGGGATCACATTGGGTGAATTAAGCTCTAATTTGATGGTGTAAGTCCAAGTTACCTATTTCCAAATTTATCATTAATTCAATATTTTGAAAATAAGCATCATTTAGTTTTGGCTAATGGTGATGGGAATCTTCAAGCTATTAAATCAAGATCTTCCCTTGGTCAAGTTAATAAATGCAAGCAACATGGGGATAAAAATCATATATAGCCCTCATGGAATTATGAATGATTTTAGGGATGGACACATGCCAATCTAAGATTTTTAAACTCGATGAGTATTATGTTGACTATATACAATGGGAGATGGGTCTTGATAGATAACATATTTGAGTTGGTAGTTTAGATGTACTATGTACACATGGAGTTTTATAATTAGACCAGGAATCCCAACCCTTACTCTCTTTTGAATTTCCTATGGTATTCTAGGACCTTATGCCATTTGATTACATGTGTCTCCCTTATACTCACTCAGGCCTCCTTGGGTTTTGATAGCTTTAATACCACAAGATTGATAGTAAATATGTGACATCTCCTCATTGGTTCAAGATCCTAGGCTCTGACAACTATGACACTATGATATTGATAGGAAACATGTGGTATCTCATCATTATCTTGAGATCCCAAGATTTGATAGCTCTAACACCATAGGAATAAAAATAAACATGTAGCATCTCTTCATTGGCTTAGGCTCCTAGACTATGACAACTCTAACACTATAGGACTAGTAAAGAAACACATGGAGTCTCCACATTAGCTCATGATACAGGATATATAATGCCATGAGATTATCAAGAAACATGTGGCATATACTCATTGGCCTAGGCTCTTGGGATTTTACAACTCTGACATAATGAGACTAACATGAAACATGTGGCATCTCCTTATTGGCTTAGGCTCCCATGTTATGACAAATTTGATGTCATAGGATCTTAAAAATAATAAAAATGCTATCATAAAGTTCCATGTGAGTAAAGATATTCTTACCTATCAGATGGAAGGATTTTGTGATAATGATAGTTTATATTTTGGAACTGTGGCTCTAGGAAAACTTGTGCAAGGAAATTTATTACAAAAAGGTAGTTAACATCCCAAAAATAACTAAGTATAAAAATTAATTTAAAATCACAACAAGATAACTAATTCTTACACACATAGAGCTATGAGAGGTTATTGAATTTAACATATAATTGATGGTGAAATGAAAAAATACTTTACTAATGGGGATTAAGTAGACATTGGTAGTTTCACACGAGTAATGATCAATCAGAGCTCAATTTGGGTGCTATTTTTTTGAATGTTTGTAATATAGAGGTCCCATTTTATTTTATGAAAATGAATTTTTTGGTCACAAAAAAATGGTGACTATGTGATGGAAACACTGCCAATGTTTAGATCCTAGACTGTGGACTTCCATTATTGAATCATTATAAAAGTGGTTGAAACGTCTTTGAACATAACAAGAAGAGATAAAATCACTTAATTCTACTTTAGCATATAACATACTAGGATATATTTCCTTCAATATATCATTTTGTGTGAAGAGTTATTTATTTTCCATTCTTTCATTCCTCTTTTAAATTCATAATCAAGTTTAAGTTTGCATGACTCTTAAAAAGGTATTTGCTCTTTTGCATAGATTGAATAAGGAAGGGAAGGCTCAAACATTTATCTAATACCACTCAGGTATTGATATCCCCATAATAGATACCTTTGGTTCTACTCTAAGCCTTATTTCATTCTTATTTGTGCTGAAAATTCTATGATGGGGATTTCCCAAATCACCATTTATTAGGAAAATATTTTGAGATTTTATTGACTTTCATACTTACCTCAGTTGTAATTACTTATTTATTTATGATCCATGAGAGTTTAAGAATAATGAAACCAAGGTGATTATTTATCTCAATGAGTTATTCAACACTAAAAGGAACCTTTTACTTATTCAATGAATTCATAGTGGCTTATTAATGTTTTTAAAGTGTTGTGGTGATCTCTTGAAAAAAATAAAACTTTTATGAATTCATATGCTCAGTTTTGAATTAATGACCTCTTTCCTTACTAGCTACTATGAAAAGAATTAATCCATCTATTATATTTTTCAATAATGGAGACCCCCTTTCTATATTCTCTTTCTTAAACTATGTATTTGATGCATGGATTATATTTGAAAAGATCAAATCTGAGGATATAGGGACCAATACTTGGTTTTAGTCTTACCACTCCACAATTTATTGTCTATTTTATCCTATTATGGGAATGAGATCACACTTATGGGCTCAATGAAATACTGTTGGGTCAGAAAAAAAGGGGTAAACAAAAGGAGGGAAAAGAAAAATAACCAAAGAAATAACAAGAACAAGCACATGATAGAAAAAGATAAAACATAAGCAAATTAAAATAAAACTAATCTAATATTTACATTACTAACCTTTGTCAAAATTGGTTATTCTAATATTACATTGGATGGAGTAGCTAATAAGCAATGCTTCAAGAACTATCCTTTCATAGGTCGCAGGATATCATTTTCCTAGTGATATTTTAGTCTAAAAGCATTCTACCCAAGTGACTCAAAAATATGGTAAGGACCAACATAGAGTCTAGCTTCTCATTTAAACTTCTTTAGGTTGACATGTGGCTCTTAGAAGAACACTTCTACTTGTGTCAGCAACCTGTTATGTGCCTTAAGAGGAGCCTATAATGATACTTTCACTTTGTTGACCTAGCTAATTCTCACTACCAACTAGGTGGAAAGCTCTAAGATAGATTTGGTTTTAGCCTTATTTCCTCTCACCATCTTTCTCCTCATATCCTCATCAAAATGTGTTAGGTGGACCCTGAATTCATCCTACCCAAGTAAAGTGATATCTGGGTAAAATAAAATAATGATGCTAACTTCCTTGAGGTAAGTAAGGATATGGTCCCTATTCTTCTCTAAGGTGCCAATGGTAGCTTGGGAATTTCTCAAATAATTTTTAATGGAGGTTATCATGCCCCCCACAAAAGTCTAATATAAATTTTAGTCCATGAGAAGTGTCAACTTCAACTATGGGAACATCCCTTTGTGAATGATGGTAACTACCTTATTGCACATACTTTACTCATAAATTATTACATCTAGGTAATTTCGGGAACTTTGGAAAATCACATTAATTTTGGAGAGACCTCTAGTATCCTCACTAAGGGATATGAAAATATATGTAAATATTACCTCTAGTTTTGCAATCAGGCCCACAAGGAATGTACTCATTATTTATGATGCAAGAGTCCTAAATTGATCCTGGAGAGCTTCCATCAAATTCTTAGAGAAATAATTAATGAATTAGAGAACTGAGACTATGTCCTCAAATAACTTCTATTCTCCACTTATAGTCCTCATTTTGGTGAGGGAGAAGAGATCATATTTAGTCCTTCACACCATAGGGTTTCCTTCTTAAGTAAAGGTCTATGTGAGAACCCTTTTCATCCTCCCTAACTCTTCATAAAATTATAATTGGATGCATTAGTCCTCATGGTAGACCATATTTGGTCTCTATACACCTAAATATCTAATGGTCCCAATCTATGCCTACTCAACTATAGTTCTTAGGGTGGTGTAAAATGATACATGAGGGGTGGTGGTAGCTAAAATAGAAGGTGGGGGAAAGGATGAAGGATGAAAGAGTGGAGGGGGAATAGGGAAAGGGATGGAAGATGGAGGGGGAAGTGGAAATAAGGATGGAGGGGAAAACATGGGGGAAAAGGGATAAATCATAAAGGAAGAGGCCTAGGTAAACACATAAGACTACCGTTAGTCTGGGGTCATGGATACCTAAGTTCCAATGGTGAATGGGAGCTGAGTATTCAAAGTAAATGAGGAGATTAGATAATTCAAGACAAATACTTAGGGGACCAAGGTGATAGATAGAGGGGTTAAATAAAGAGCTGTATATGCTATAAGAGGAGGCACATGTTGTTACAAAGTAATCATTCTTAGTTTATTCTTTGGTATCTTTTTCAAGTCTATTTAAGATGTAGCCACTGAGGGAGAGTAGTATAATCATCTCTAATGAATCTTGTGTGGGATGAGTGGGTATTTACAAGATTAATGACTTGGTGAAAGTCATGGTATCTATGAAAATATGAGCATTGTAAGTAATGGGGAGCTACCAGAGTGGTTGGAACAATTTAAGGGGGTACTACTAGAGTGGTATTTGCACCTACCTAGGCCACTAAGAATGTAGGATCACTAAGAATTTGAGCTCTTCCAAGGGATGAGCTAACCTATGGGTATAGGATAAGGGTCATGGAGGGTGAAAACCATGCCAATGGGGTGGATGAGGGATAAAATTAGGCTACAAATTTAATCAAGGAAATTGGAGCACTAGGGATGCTAAGGAAGGCCAAAATTGATAGATCAGAAGGGAATTGGGAACTTGGGATCACTTGAGAAAGGGGAGGTGTATTAGGTGTAGGATTTTATTAGATGGATAAACTTAGGGGAGATATAAAAGGTTACATGGGAACACCAATTTTTTAGGTGGATGATCTTGGGTTAGTCACTGATTGGTCCCTAGTTGGGTTGAACTCACGACTTTTATCAAAATGAAGAGCATGGGTGACCTAGAGTTGGCTTATCGCAGGAGGTGAAATAAGTGTAGTGGATGTTGAGGTTGGTGGAGTGGTATCTATTAGGATTATTTATAAGATATACCTATAAAATCCCTTCATGATCACTGGGACCTGAATGGTTCACTGAGTAAGAACTTGCTATGGAAGAGTTGGTCTTTCAAGAACTGGTTGAGTAGGAGCTTGAGCCTTCAAGAAATGAGATGATTCAATCTTGGTGACCACATATGAATCATTATTATGGTTGAGGTGAAATACATGATCCAAGTGGTCCTTGTGATGGTAAATAATGTTGAGTTTTTCCTAGTTCTTCTCCACATGGGCTCATATTACACCACTAGGATCCCAATGCCTATTATCCACTTTACACGAATTATAACAATCCTTATACTAGACCATAATTTTTAATGTAATTAATTTTTTGTATTCATGGTGCCTTAAAATCATAGGGAATTTTGGATATGGATTTTGTTTCTATCCAAGGTAGTGGCCATCTATACCATGGATGAGCTAGTAGGCAATCTCCTATTCTACGAGGTGATCTAGGACCATGTATGGTAACAAAAAAAGAGCCCATAAAATTCCTTCCAATTTGATTATAAGACTATATATATAGTACTAGTAGGCACCAATGGGATATATTAAATCCCAAATCTCATCTAAGAGTCTCGATATGGGCGTCTCATTGATCACATGATACACAACTGGGTAGATATACTCACATATGTCCTAGATGTGGTTCTATAAATGGTATATGTAGAATTTTTAGAATAGCACATGTGCCACATATCCCATTACCAACCATTAAAGAAATAATAACCACCATAAGTCCAAACTAATATAGATAATGTTTGTTATGTATGACATCATGTAGAAGTTTTCCTATGTGAATCCCATTCACCTATCTAGTGAGGTTGAATGTGATTTATCTTCCCAAATATTTGACCTCCTCTCCCTTCATTATGAGACTAAGAAAGGGAACCCAAAAAAATTTGATATTTATTATATGACTTTACCCATAAAAGTGGTTGATTAAAAACATGTATGTATATACACTTTCCCTAAAGGTTCTGATTGTGTATGAATCATGGTTCTTTTTACTGACCCAATGGTCCTATTCCTTGGTCCAATCCTTAAGGACCTCATAGTTGTTGTATGTATTCATACAAGTGTCCATTAAAGAATTATCATAGGTCATGGTTTATTTGAGGAGGTTATAATATTTCTTGATTGCAACCCTAGATATCTATGCAATTTTGATTCTAGTGTTTGATAACCTCACGATGTCTTAATTGCTCTAGGAAGAGAGAAGAGGTTTCCAAATAGGTCTACACAAGGGAAAAATTTATGTTTAGATGAAACTATGTGTAGTCCAAATGCTTTGATAGTGATGAGATCATTATGTATTTGATATCATCATCCTTAACTTCATCATCTATGCCTAGTCTCTGAATATCTCTTATAGTTTTAAAGATCTCATTGTAGTGTTTGAACTGAGTGATGCCTTGCAAGAAAGCAATGTCTTAGAAATCTTGTTTAGGAATTGGTTTTGAGTATGAGGTGGCCATTTATAGACTATGTGAGCTTGATACATTAAATAATTTAACACAAGGTATTCTCAGGGCCTTGGGAGGGAATTTGATGCAGAGATCAGAATGATTTAAGTGCACAAATAATAGATAACGATAAAGTAAATATGGAGAGGAATTTATGAATCTCTAAGGTATCTTCTATAGTAATGGATTTTGTGGGCTCACATTAGGTGAATTAAGCTCTGAGTTGATGGAATGAGTCCAAGTTATCCATTTCTAAATTTAACATTAATTTGAGATTTTGAACATAAGTGCCATTTACATTTGGCTAATGGAGATGGGACTCCTTGAGCTATCAGATCATGATATTCCTTTTTCCAAGTTAATAAATTAAAATAATGTGAAGAGAACACGCCTATATATCCCTCATGTCATTATGAATGATTCTAAGGTTATCCATATGTCACTCTAAGATTGGTGAGCTTAGTGAGTATCATGCTGAATATATGTAATGGGAGTCCTGGGTCTTGACAACTATACATACTTGAGTTGGCAGCCTATCTGTAATATGTAAAGATAAAATTTTATCATTGGATCAAGAATCTCAATCTATAATCTATTCTAACTTTCCCTGGGAATTATAGGACCTTCTTACATCTAAGTGCATAGAATTACACATGGATCCCTTCTACTCATTTGGACCTCTTGGGGATATAAATAACATTGATGCTATGGGAATGATAGGAAACACACGGTGTCTCCACATTGGTTTATGCTCCTAGGATATGATTTATCTAACTCTTTGAGACTGGTTGGAAACACATGGTATCTCTTCATTATCTTGGTCTCCTGAGTTCTTACAGATTTAATGCCATGGGTTTGGTAGGAAACAAGTAGCATATCCTCATTAACTTAGTTTCCCAAGCTCTAAAAGATCTAAATCCATGTTACTAGAAGGAAACATGTGGTATATCCTCATTGGATTAGGATCCTAAGCTCTGATAGTGTTGACACCTCAGGACTAGTAGGAAACATGTGGTATCTCCTCATTAGCTTAGGCTCTCAGGCTCTAACAACTCTAACACCATGGGACCTATTAAACATGTAAAAGTGCTATGTCATAAAAGTTACTCATAATCAAAGAGATTATTTCCTATCAATTGAAATTCTTTAGGGAGAATTCTAGCTCAAACTTTGAGATTGTATCTCTAGGAAAATTTTGTATAAGGAAAATTCTTCTAAAAGGATAATTAGTGCCCCCAAAACTACTAAGTATAAAAATTCCTTTAAGAGTGCAATGAGCTCACTTCTTGTTACACATATAGATATGTGAGAGGTTATTAAACAAAACATAAAATTGATGGTGATATTGAATAATACTTATTTAATAAGGATTGAGAAGACATTAACATTTTCAAATGAGCAATGATTAATTGAGGCTTAGTTTGGGTTCTATTTTTTTGAATTTTCACAATACAAAGGTCTCATTTTTTAATGTGAAAAGGGATGTGTTGGTCACAACATATGCATTAATCTTTCCCTTGGATTCTATCCCTTTGTGAGGGATGGTTGTAGGTGAAGTCAAGGCAAAAATAAGAAGACCTAGGTAAACCCAAGTTACTTCAAAGACTAGGCGTACCTCACTATTTCAACTTCTCTCCTTGATATATTTAAGTCCATGTGCCAAAATGGCTTAAGTGTAAGATCCTTAGCTCTAAGTCCTCTTCTTCTTCCTAAATTGGATTTGAGTGTGTGACAATAATATATTAGAAGTCTATATTTTGAGAAATGAAAAATAGGATCCCTATAAATATGGAACCTAACCGTAAAGTTAAAAATTAAGTATGGCTAATGTCATCAACTTCATTGATAGAATACAAAAAAATCTAGTAGAGATATTTGTAGATACCCATATTTGGTACAAGAAAAGTTTCATAGTTTTACACATATAAAGCTTTTGATAGATAGTTAAACATCTAGTACCATGATTTTACATGGACCCTTTTAGTTCATGTCCTTTCATGGATTTTTATTTGATCTTTATTATCATTTGTATTACCTAGTATGCATATATCAAACGTGAGTCAAGGATCCATACTATTTTTCTAACCATTTCTATGTTTTTAGCCCCTGAACACTACCAATAGTTTAGGACACTAACATCGATGATAGTGTCTAAAATTAGCGATTATGCCTAGCCTTATATTTTTATATAATTTTCACTTTGTGACCCTTTTTAATCCCCATATGTTTATTCTATTTTCATTTTTTCATGCCATTAGGTTGTAACTCAAAATTAAGAAGTTCCCTATATATACAAAGCTATAATATAGTTCATAATTCCAAGCAAGATTATCAAATAGCACATACTTTGTATTATTCAAAATATATTGAATTAAATCATATACCAAATTACTAGAACTATAAATCTAGTATTTAAAAGACCAACTTGCACTTGCATTGCTTGTAACAAAGGTTGTAATAAGAGAAAGAGCATATAAATGCACAATCACCATTACACACATACCTAGGAGGGAGAATTACATGCGAGTATGAGGCACTCTTTAGAGTATATAACTATTTAGGTAGTGTATACACATAATATTTTCAAACTTTACCACTTACTAATAGTTTATATCTTGTAGGAACCCATCGAGTCTCAATATCTCTGAGTGCATGCCTTAAGGGATACACCAAGAAAGGGGTGGGTGAACCTTTGGTGCTTCATAATATTGTTTTCCTTTTTTCCACTTGATATCTACGCACTTGTCTCCTAAAAACGATTCCCCTAAGCTTTGCCTCCTGTTTTGCACCCTATTCTAGTCATTTTCCACCTTTATTATCCCTTTCCCTAACCTAAACTCATTTTTGATAGTTTACATGACTATGTCAGCCACATCAACCTTGTATCCTTATTGACAAAACTTATTAGGGACTAGGTCAGCCCCTGACCCACCTAGTCCATGACTTAGCTAGTTTTTGTCAGTTATAATACTAGGTCAAGTAGGTCAACCTTGTTAGCCAAAACTCTCAGAAGGGTTTAGGGTTAGATCCACCTATATAAACACAAACATTTTCATAATTTATAATGAAGAGAAGAATAGGTATGATATATTTCACATCTTCTTATCCAATATTCTACTTGAGGAGCAAGCTTGGGGTTTCATACTTTCTTTGGAGATATAGATCTTGTTTGTGGAGAATTTTTTTGGATGAATTAATAGGTTGTGTAGCCTAGATATTATTTGTACCTGTCATCCTTACATACCAAAATAAACTCTTATGAAGCATTTTGGCCAAGGGAGAGATTGAGGCTCGATGATTTCATCCTCAAAGGTAAGTATTCATAGCTTTGTTTCTCATTTATAAGAGTAGATAGATATGCATTTGCACTTCCATTCCATGCATTATGATTTAATATACATTGACATGAGTATATGTATTCCATCCATGTTTATTTTTAGTGTTTATTACCCCCTCTTTATTCCACAGGATTTGGTAAGTACTAGATTAGATTTTACTTTACTTGTTATTAGTTTAGTGAATATGAAAACATAGGACCTAGTTATGGGTGCTGCATAGTTTTTCTTGACTAGAGGCTTTAGAACCCTCCCATGATATTATTGTGGTAAGACATTCCTATTCTAGGTTTAGAAAATCTATATTGGTCATGAACCTGATTATCTAATGTATCTTCATCGGAAGTGTAAGTAGGATTTATCTTCTTTAAGATAGGATTGATTTGTAGATATGTTGCATTTACCATTGCATATATTATGGTGAGCCCAACATGAATATAACCCTTACAAATTTTTATTTCATGCTTTTCATTTCTATCATTCTATTATTTTTCTATATTTATGATACTAGGTCATCTAAGATGATATAATTCTAACTTATATGCATAAGTTTAACACAAATTCATATCAGAATGACTCTATTATTTCTGTGTAGGTCTTCATCAGATAAAAGTTACTAGATTGAAGAAGTTGACTTAATATTATTCTTGATTTCTAGATAACTAAGTTGACTAGGTTAATCAACATCTAGATAACAAACTAAGTCATGCAGGTCAACTTAATCTTCCATTTAGCATCTAGATAACAAGTTAAGTCAACCAAGTTGACTTAGTTATCTTATCAAGCTTCAAAAAATAGGGTTTCATATAACTAAATCAACCTAGTTGAATTAGTTTGTAGAACTTGTTAGCAACATTCAAGGCACTTCAATATAAAATTTACAATCCTAATCATCTTCCAACCCACCAAGGTTCCTTTCTTTCTCTTTATTTCAATTCATTACTTCAATACAATTTTGTTTTATGCAAGTTTGTAGTCTTTAAAAGTGCAATCATATAGAAAACTAAGTTAACCTGGTCAATTTAGCTGTGTAGGTTGTCTTATATATAAAATACTAAGTTAACCTAGTTGACTCAAATCTTAAGGACGCTTGCTTCTACAAAATAGTAATGACCCCATTAACTCTATTCTATAATTTTTGTATATAGTGTTGTCTGAACTAACTCTATATGATTCTTAATTTGAGAATTACCAACTATATGCTAGTAATTAATTCACACTTTCATTTTCAATTATTTACATGCTTAGAGTAGCTCACATTGTCTAATTAGGTGGTTTTTAAAATTTCTAAGTAGTTTTAATATTTTTCTCTTTTTTCACACACTACCAAATCAAAAAATACTCAAAATACATTTAATATTTGTCTTTCCAAGGCCTACCTACTTAGATTTCATCACCAAGGGGGAAGCCAACTTGGTTTTTTGTCCAAGTATAAAAATGTGGTTAATTGTATATATTGGCAAAGCACCCAACACCCTTATCAACATGGGATTGTTAAGTGAAGGGGTAGGCCCCAATACCAAGCCAATACCATTACCAACACAGATCCCTTTCATCCTAAACATCTTGAAACCATCCATAGATTAATTTCTAGTTCCCTTTTTTCAACCAACTTCCTTATCACACTTTAAATAACACTTTATAATAATCTAACAAAACTTAGGATGATCACTTAGTTAGCATTTAATTTTTAATTGACTACTTGATCTTTGCTCATTATATGTTGTATTGTAAAAACTTGCATTGTCTAACATTGGTGAAAGGTTTTGTGCTATGTGCCAATTAGATTATTCTCATTGATATAATTGTTTGTGTTTTCATTCACTTCTTACTTCAATTACATTGCAAACTCTTTCATTGTTTCTAGTACACTTTCATTCTATTAGACATAGTCTCTTATAGACTATCTTTTTCCTTGCTTGTAGTACTAAGTTGACTTGGTTAACCCTATACTCCATTTTACTAGTCAGGTTACAATACTGAGTCAACTTGGTCAACTCTATATCCTTATCAAATTGAGTTTTTCCTTACTTGTAATACTAAGTCAACTTGGTTGACTCTGTATCCCTTTTTCCAGTCAAGTTATGATACTAAGTCAACCTAGTTGACTTTGTATCCTTATCTACCTTCTATCTAATAATACTAAGTCAACTCGATAAAATTTATACACATTGCCTAATACTATTTTATGTGTGTTTATCTAATATTATTTCATAATGATGTCATATTTTTAGCCTCTACTTAGTTAAGAACATTGCATAATTAAGGATTTAGATTAGAACCTCACTTATTTTATTACTTCAGATGAAACTAATCACTTTATTTCTTCATCTTTTCTTAATCCAAAACTAATCACTACATAATGTAATGTAGTTGAGGTCCTTCATCCTACTCCTCCTCCCAATCTAATGTTGGGAATCCTCCACCCAATACCCTTACTCCCACAAACACTAATAATTTACCTCCTAATAAGACTAATACCCCACCTTCAAATACTAATGCACAAACTAACACAACTCAAATTATTTCTCAAATAGTTCAACAAATGAACATCATGAAAACAACTAATCATTCCCAAATAATGCAAATGCAAAAACATTTATTACAAATGACTAGTCAACCACCTCAAGTTATCATGTTTCAACCAAATAAATTTTTTGTCCCCCTCCTCTTAGAGATGCCAATGAGAATATCATCCTTTAACCTTCAATGAATAAAAAAATGATTCAACATCTTCAAAATGAAATTTTAGCCCCATTAATTACATCTATATATATTAGAAACATTTCTCCAACTATCACATATGATGGGACTAAGAACTCTACTATATTTCTTAAATATTTTGGTAATCTCTATAAGGAATGGGTCCAAACTAACACCTTTACTATCACCAAGCTCTTAGCTAAAACATTTATTGGTGATGCACTTGAATCATACAAACAACTTCCTAGACATTCCATCCCACAACTAGAGAATTTAGTCAATTCTCTAAATTCTAACATGATGACATTTCTAAAAATTACCTTAGCCATTTCATTAATGCCAAACAACTTCCTAACGAATTTGCTCACACTTTCATAAAATGATGGAAGTCTATATCTCATAAAGTAGACCATAACATGAATGATGATACTCCTTTAAAACTATTTGTTACTACTCTTAAATCTCCCCTTCAATACAAAGTTCAAATCTTTTCCTCTAAAACTTTAGAAGAAGCCTTAGGCCATGCAAAAAGGCAAGACTTTCTTATGACTCAATTTGAGACACCTGAAACAACTACTAAATAAATTTTCAAATCATTTTCTCATAACATTGATTCATCCAAGCCTCCCCAACCTTAAAATGGAGAATCAAATTCAACTAATTTTAACCCAACCCACCCTCCCTTGAGTCTAGAATAACTTAATAATAAATTTCCACCCTCTAAATCCATGAGCTTTGATCCTTCCAAACCTCCTCCAAAATGGTACAATCCTGATAAGTTTTATTGGTGGCATACGAATATATGTCATTATCATGAGTCTTGTCATGATATTAATCAATTTATTGTTACTTTCTTGCTTCATTCACATTTAAATCTTGATACTATAACAAAATATGCTATCAATACTATTTTTAAGCTTCTCAAATTTAATCTAAAAAACCACAATCACATCAACATAGACTACCTAATGAACAAAAACAATTATCCCATACCTAAAAATCATCCATTAATGTTTTTCAAACCATAATTGATCCTTATTACTACAGCAATAAGGAAAATATAGCTAACATGAACAAATTTATACATATCATTCCATCCATTAAACCTCAACTTCTTAGGTCACATGAACTAAAGGATTACCTAGTTCAAATGCCTACTCCAAAACATATCATACATGGTCCTCCTTTACCTCATTTACCTCTTCATACCTCTCCTACACATCCTATGTCACATTCAACATCCCTAAAATCTAACAATGCAACACATTTACTATCCCCAAATACACCTACCAACTTGATGCAAATCATTTTAATGGTTTAGTGTTACCTCATTCCACCTCACATGTTTGGGAAACTTGTGATGCCCATCCATAGGTACTTTCAAAACTTGGGGCATATTTTGATGACCATACATAAAACCACTCACCTATTGGGATATCTTATGATGCCCAGTTTTATTCTATAATACATAATAAAAAATAAATTCAGCTTCAAGAAATTTCCTGAGATACATAGGCTTATATTTGACATGCTCATATTTGATACAAACATTAGCATAGGTTTTAATTATTATTTTTTGTCTCATGTTTCTTTGTTTTTATGCACTTTACTTCTTTTATTTTAAATTTAATATCATCCTTGTCACCTTTGAGTTCTTTGGTTTTCTTACACATTATATTTGGCTTTTATTTTCATTTTGGTTCTTATATATCTCTTTCATTTTTGTCTTTTTATGCCATTCTTTGCCTTAGTATATTTATGATTATTTTTTCCCCATTAGTTATCATTCACCTCATTATTTTTCACTTTGTGAGTTTCACTATAAGACCTTGGATATGACTAAGCTCTCCTAAAAAATTACCACATTAAAACATCTTTAAATCACTTTTTGAATTGACTACTACTTTCATTGGTGCTTGTGCTAGATCTATTGTAGGTTAGTATGGTTTATCTTAGTGACATGACTATCATAAGCATATCCCTATCCCTTTAATAACAATATTATACCTCATTGTGATCAACTACAAGCATATTCATCATTGTATCACTTATTACATAGATGAATCTCTCATGATCCCCATATTTCCCTTATTTATTTTCATTTGAGGCTCACATCAGTCAATTTTGAGATTGCATACTTACTTGTGGGTAAGTCTAAGAGTATTTATACATATTAGTATTTTTTTCCTTTTATATAGTGACCACATGTAATCTCTCTACTATTTGTCACCTATTTCACTCATGTTTGATTCTTTAAATCGATATAGAGTAGGAGGAATAGAAAAATCCAAAACAAGTTAAAAGGCAATAATTCAAAGTTAAAAACATTCTTAAAAGTTATATCACACCAAAAGACATGATATATATTTTTTACATCTCCTACCTAGTCAAAGATCAAACTCCATAGTTAGCCTCATGATAGAGCTAAGGTCCATTGGGGTGCGATAGGCCAATAGACTGGGGTAGGAGGTCTCATTATGTACCACCTAATTTTTTACACAATTACCCAATATTTGTAGTAGAATGATGAATCTATAATGGGTCCTAAACAATGGAGAACACATTGTGGGAAGGTAGGTCCATTTTACTTTTCATGCATGTAGCCTTCATGGGTTGATCTATGTACTTCACTTGTTAGCCCAAAATTTGTGTTCATTAGTCAAACTATCCTAAGTCCTTGGTGTTAATAGGTCTTATCCTATCTCAATTGCCTAATACATCTCATTATTACTAAGGATGTTCACATCACCCATGTGGTGCCTCACATTCCTTATTTAAATCACATTTTCCTTATATTCCCTTTGTTGGATATTGATTTTAGCTGATCACATACTTAATCACATCTACCTTATTATGCCTCTTGGTTTATAGTTTGAGTTACATTTTAAGACCTTGGATAGGACTAGGCCTTCCTAAAAAATACCCTTACATCATTTTTTACCATACCATCTCATTATAATACTAGTCGTGTCATTAAGTGGTTGTGTTTTCTTATATTGTATCTCAGATCAAGCACTAAGTTTGAGTTTTCATCCTTTAGAGATTTTGATTTTTATCAAATTTTCACGTTCTTATTTGAATATTATGGAATTCAATTATCTTACATATAACATTTTTCATTCTTCCATGTTTCTATTTATGTATAACTTCTTCATGTTTGTCTTACATTTTGACTTAAGTTCCATTTTCATTCATTCATGTTTTTCTTTATGTTTGATTTGACATGATTATCTTACATGGGGTTACTTTTCAATTGCTTACATATCTTTGTTAGAGTTTTCTTGCATTGATATTTAAATTTTAATTCATGTTTTACATACTTCCCAACATAATTTAGTATGTTCTACATTCTTTTTTTCCATTTATGTTTTACATGCTTTCCAATGTGATTTAGTGTAATCTAAAATAATTTATAATTCAATTGCCATCATTTTGTCATTCATTCTCCATCAATATTTTGGTTATAACCTTGCTTTAATAATCCCCATTTTCCCATTTTCCTAAGTAATTCATTACTAATTTAACCATCTTATACATGCATGCATTACTTCTATTGTTAGTTTTGTATCACTAGTGTCTTTCTAATACAAGTATTGTACCCTCCACGATCAAGACTAGGATGTTTGATTGTAATCATTTAGAGGAAAGGTAAGTTAGGTATGTATATGGTATTTTTAGTTAATCTCATTTCATTCTAGCATTACTTTCTGTATGTTATTTTTAGTTATCTTGGTTCATGTGTCTCTATGTTCTTTCTTGAAGTATCATCCCCTGTTACACTCACATGATGAGCTTTGAGTGAGGCATATGTATACACATAATATTTTTAAACTTTACCACTTACTAACACTTTATATCTTGTAGTTACTCATCAAGTCTCAATTTCTCTGAGTGCACACCTTAAGGGGTGCGCTGGGAAAGGGGTGGGAAAAAATTTGGTGCTTCAAAAGATTGTTGTCCCTTTTACCACTTGATATCTACACACTTGTCTCCTAAAAACCATTCACCTAAGCTTTACCTCTTATTGTACACCCTATTCTAGTCATTTTCCACCTTCACTATCCCTTTCCCTAACCTAAAATACTTTTTTATAGTTTAAAAGACTATTTTGGACACATCAACCTTGTATCCTTATTGAAAAAACTTATTAGGGACTACGTTGGCCCCTGACTAACCTAGTTCATGACCTAGTTAGTTTTTGTCAATTATAATACTATGTTAATTAGGTCAAATTTATAAGCTAAAACTTTTGAAAGGGTTTAGGGTTAGATCCACATATATAGAAATAATAATTTCCATCATTTATCATGAAGAGAAGTAAGATATATTACATATCTGTGTATCCACCATTCTACTTCAGTATCAAGCTTAGGGTTGTATACTTTCTTTGGAGATACAGATCTTGTCTTATAGAGAAGTCTTTTGGATGTATTAATAAGTTATGTATCCTAGAGATGATATATCATTGCCATCCTTACATAACATAAAAACCTCTTATAAAGCACCTTGGCCAAGGGAGAGATCGAGGCTTAGTGGGTTCATCTTCAAAGGTAAGTATTCCTAACTTTATTCCTCATTTGTATGAGTAGATAGATATGAATTTGCACTTCTTTTCCATGAATTATGATTATATACATTGACATCAATATATGTCTTCTATACATGTTTACTTTTAATGTTTATTACCTCCACTTTATGCCACAAGCTTTGGTGAACACTAGATTAGATTTTACTTTACTTGTTATTAGTTTAGTAAATATGAAAACATAGGACCTAGTTAGGGTTACTACATAGTTTTGCTTGACTAGAGAGTTTGGAACCCTCCCTAGTGATATTAATATGGTAGGATATCCCTTGGATAGGTCTAGTAGATCCATATTGGTCATGACCCTAATTATTTAATGTATCCCCAATCAAAAGTGTAAGTAGGATCTATCTTCTTTGAGATAGGATTGATTTGTAGATCTACTAAATTTCCTATTGCATACAATCAGTGCCACAACTTCATAGAATCACAAAGAAGGCTGATTCATACATAGATTACTCCATAAAGTAGATTATGGGACCATAGTTTCCATTTCACACTACATGTATAATCATAGTTCCCTTATTTGACACAAGTCACAGTGATAGTGAGTCTCCCATAAAACTCATTGGTTAATATGGTTCCTGCTCTTGTACATACTTCCTTGTCTCTTGTTACTTGTACATTGTTTATTTTTGTTTGCTTATACATAGCTTATATCCATAAAATATAAAAATAATATATGTTAAAATACAAAAACATTCAAATATTACTTAGAAAACATAAAATTTATAGATTATATGCATTGCCATGTTTTCATTTCTTCTACTTGTTAGATATCACATATGCTAGTTATCTTAGTATAGTCATGTTTTATCATACACATATGCTTCAATTATTCTTGTCAAGTGCTTGTAGATTCCATATAGGACTCTGGTCCACTACTCTAATCTAGAATTGCTATCATCTATCTACTAGGGGCATATACACTGATCCAAGTTTATTCATTCGATACATCTACCCACTTAGGGGAATCTCATACATAGTTGCTATTACTAGGTTATATCCTCACATTTTATACATTTAAATTTTCACATTGATAAATGTTGATATTGTTCATTTCCACTCATTGCTCATATTTTTTGCCTAATATCACTAGTTAGACTTAGCATATGTACATCCTAGCATTTACACATATTTGTAATACATAGTTATACATGCCTTCATTTCTAGATTTCCTAGTTTAGACTTGATTGTGTTTCCTATGCTTATTTTATTTGATTAAATTTGAATATGCTAATTCTATTTGGATCTATACCACTTCTATGTATGTATGCCTTAGACATGTTCCCATGTACATTATGTGTGTTTTCTTGATTGTATATGCAAACATTTGAACATGTCCTTATATGTGGCTCTAAGCCAAAATTACTTGTTGTTTGTGTATATAGACATTTAAACATGTCTTTATATGTCCTCTATTCCTAGATTTAGTGGTATATGCCCAGGTACCTTGTATTATGGCCCCTTATCCTACTTTTGTGTTCCTCATATGTTTTGTATATATGCTTCCTTGTATGTGTCTTCACCATGAAACTTATCTATGTTACACACACTAGTTTTTGATGCCATGAGGGAGCTCATGCATTTATCCTTCCTACTTAGGTTCCTTGATGGACATCATGCCCCATCCCCATAGGTAGCTTCTCATATTTTTTTTTTATACACATTGATTACATCTATCTTGAAACCCTTATGCAATGATATATTATAATATACATCTTACATGACATACTATGATCATATACTTTTACATTCTGATCTTATATTTGCATATTATACTAGAATATCATGTAGTTATCATATATATGATCTAGATTACACATTTTATAGAGCTACTTATTTTGAGGATAATTATTACACAAGTTCCATAAATAACCTCAAAAGATGGGACATTCACAGGGATTTGTCATAGAGATCAGGCTCCTACATTACTATTCATAGATCATTTTCAACACATAGACTCAGTTTCAGAAATCAGACACATGAAAAACAAAGACTCAAAAAGCAATTCAGATCACCTAGATTTGTTTCTAGATAGACATTAATACCTAGAATGGGACACTAGCGCCATAGGGTATTACTATCAACTACATGGAACTACTATCTAATATCCCTAGTTTTAGGATAATTCAAATTATCCAAAATAGTACACTAGGTATAATACAAATTTACATAGATACAATCACATGTTTGATAGTTATGTTCAAATTTTGCTCAAATACACTCATTTCAGCTTAGATTCATACTGGTTGATCATATTTGGGTGCATCATACACAACATGATCACTCCCACATTCATTTCATATATATAAATACAACTATTACATAGTCTAGAATCAATATACTTAGATATTAGACTAGGGGCATGTTTGTGGCACATAGTTCCATATACTTAGTTACACATAGGTTGATTAGATGGAATGTCAAACTCCATGTCATTATATATGATATATACACTTGAGATCATATTATAGGTTATCACTAGTTTCATGCCTTACTCTATTTGTAGTGGTTGACATTCCTTAGTGGCCCAAAGCCACCTAATATACTCAAGTGGTTGTAGAGCATTAGATACTTTCATCACTTTGCATAGTTTAGTTTTAGATGCATCTAATTCATATGGGTAGGAAATAATGGACTCATAGCTGTTTATCCACCCACATGAGAGGGTTAGATAAACTTAGAATCTTATCAAAGCTATTCATAGATTCACCGAGTAGGGGTGGGCAATGATGGAGTCAAAATCAAATTGATTTATTGAGGCACCCACATATGAGGATTGATTAGGCTATAAACTCAATCCAATCTATTAAATGATTTGATCACTATGTACACTCACACACATAAGATGTCACTAGGTTCATGAATTGGTTCACATACCCAATAAGGTGTATTCATTATTTTTTTCTTTCTTATCTATTTACTCAACTTTAATCATTTAATTTATTCAACATAGTCTTTTATTTTTGATAATATCTTAAGTAAAGACTGAGTTTTATATGTTTCATTGTAGGTCATTACTTTGGATCATGTTTCACATACGTAGACCCATCTTAAAATACTCAAACTTAGCTACACGAGCTTCACTTCCTAGGTAAATCTAGGTGCACTTCGTTTTACTTTATACTAGTCATTTCACATTACTACCATTTTAGCATAAAATATTGGAAAACGTAATCACCTAAAAGTGGTATTTGGATGCTAAGAGTGTTGATTGTGAAAACTTATTCCTAGCTCATCCCTATACCTATCCTACAGAATTTATCACATTTTTCCAACCATTATGCAGCCCACAAACATCTTATGTTAGCAAAAACACAATCCTAGAATAACATTCCTAGATCCCAACCTAGTGTGCCTAGTAGTCTTTTGGTTGGATAATTACATCATATTAAAGACATTAGAGCCATATAGTGCTAGAGTCCCTTACCCTAACTCTATAGAATAGATATATTTTCAAATGTGTGCCCCTACTAAGGTCAAATTTTGTTATCCACATAATCTATATAACACTATAAATATAAGACTATTAGACCTCTATCCACTAAATGGAATATAAATGCAATAAGCCTATTCAAATAAGAAAGAAGTTGAGCAAAATCAAGTTAATTGATCTATATTCTTACCTAATTCTACATACTACCATCTATTAATTCCCTAAGACCAAATTTTAAAGATTTCAAATTGAAATCATTTCAAGGCATTCAAGACCACTATCATTCTAGCATTCACTTACACTTTCACCAAGCACTAGGTGGGAGAACTACATTGGGATTGGTCCTTCCTTAGAGTAGTGATATGTAGGAAAATATTTTCATAATAGGGCATTGAATATATCTAGCCTAAACTAATAATGAACAGACATTTTTAGCTCATGCCATACTTGTAATGAGGATTAAGGTTCACACACTAAATCATATATTCTAGGCACAATACAAAGTTTCAAATTTTGTGCACGTAAAAATCAAACCCAGAAACATAGGTGTAGGTGCTAAAAAAAAATAGGAACAATCCTAAAAATAGGACCCTAGCACCATTTTCAAGACACTAGAGTAGAATGACACTACTATCAGGTAGGGCACTACTATCTAGTGAAGAATCAGACCTAGGGACCCTGTTGACAACACTTAGACCTATCTAAAACCTAGTTTTTAGAACCTAGATCTTTAATGACATTAATTTTATAGATAAGTATTTTTTTCACATATTAATTACTATTTTTATAAAGGAAAAATAGGCTAAAATTTATTAAAAAATAGTGGTTAATTATTGCATATTATTTAATTGATTTAGATAACTTAGCCCTTTAATCTAACTTAGGATTTGCATAGTCAAAACCCTAAAAGGTTAAATCATGTATATAGAAGTAACTGATATGCCATTCATTAGCATAAACCTAAGACATAAATTCTAAGGAATTAATATAACATGTTTATGCTGAAAATATTTTTGGAGTTTTGAATTTTTTTGATTTTTTTGGTAGTTTGCAATATTTGAAACTATTTAGTCTAATAGGTCTTTAAATTCAGGAGCCAAGATACTGCATGGCAGACTTTATCGACAAAATTGTTTATACACATGAGTACTAAAAGTGTTGTGTTTATTGGTAACTCACAACCAAAAATCATTGGTACCTATCCTTTATATCCATTATATGGGATATGAACCTCTTTGCTATAATGTTGAAAAATAATAATTTATTTTGTAACACTAATAACTACATTCATATCAATCAATCATTATTTTCCAATGTGTAAAGTCAAGTATGGTTCTTGGTCCATGACCAATATAACAAGGTCCACTACTTTTGGGCCACATGTAATAGATAAAATGCTATACCCAAGAGATTATGGAAAAGCTAGTGAATACCGTAACTCATATATTATGTCCTAACTATTATAATGTGGTAATGCTGCAAGTTATGTTCCAATTATTTACATTAATATTAAAATGTGGGTGATGGATCCTATCAACATTTACAAAAATGGTTATATCTTCATGCTTTTATAACTTTGCATAAATGTTCTCTTTTAAAAGATTAAACATAATTTATATGTGCACTTAATTCTTATATTTCTAAATTAAGTTCATCCATGCCTCACCTTGATTTATATTATGGACAATGATATGATGATATTTACAATATGGTACCTTGTCTTTTGTAGGTAGAAGTTTACTATGTGATCTATGTCTAGTAGAAGGTAAAAAAATCATTCTACATTCAAGTAACATAGATGACATGGTATTTGGAGTATCTTGTTGTGTCATGATCTGTAAAGTCTACTATGAATCATTTTGAAAATACTCTATATTTTTCACATGATGAATTTGCATTTGACCCTTTTAAGGTTGACTCAATGTTTTTAGCCAAGTGGGATGTATAGAATAAAAAGTGTTTACATCTTTGCCTTTTATTTTCTCTTTTCCCTTATCTTGATTTAGTTTGGTATCTTATGAAAGTTGATTTAGATTATATGTACCAGGACTTATAGGTTTGAATAGGTTATGTGAAAAGTGATAAAGTGGATCAAATTTTAGTTTTTGTATTTTTTCATCTATCATTTCATATTTATTTTTTTCATCACTATCATAATATCCTAAAACATGGTCATCTATCTGTTCAATTTTTACCAATAATGGAAGCTCAAATGTTCGGGGTTCTTATGATTTTGGTATCATTGGTTCATTTGGTGGATGTTATTGATTTTGATGTATATTTATGTTTACCTAAATGGCTAGTGCCTTATTTTATTCTAGAGAGGGAGGAGTCATTATAATTAACTCACCCATTGCAAAAGTATGTATATGATTAAGAGGAATGAATTATCTAGGTGATACCATCACATGGATTCCCTCTGCTTTAGAATATATAATTTTAAAGGTGTATCATCTATAGGCATAGTTAATAAGGTCCCATCATATATGAATTTTAAACATCTATGAAGTTTAGAAGGGACTAATTCTATGGAATGCATCTAATGTCTACCCAAAAGTAAATTATAATGTAATGAATGAGACATCACCTAAAACATATATGGGACCATTTTTGGCCCCAATGTCACATCCAAAGTGATTAGGCCAATTGCAGGACTATGTGAATTATCAAACCCTTTTATATGCATGACTTATTTTTGAAGAAGATTGGTGCTATTTCCATTTAGGATGTTTATGCCACAAATATTTAGGATCGATCTATTATCAATGAACACCATTTTGATACCCTTATTTTTCATGGTTTCTTTTATGAATAATAATAACTCATGTTTGATGATATATTTAGATGGTAACTTTGTTGGATCAAAAATAATGATATTGGAATTATTCTTAAAATATTTCATGATATAAGCAAAATAATTAGGGTCAATATCATTTTTAACTTTTGTCTCATACCATGTCTCATATAAGACATCTTTGTAAATATTTGATTGCTCTAGGATCTCAAGGATTAAAATATCAGCATGTGTGTTTCTAAATTGGTCAATAATGTCATATCCATTATATTTTATTACAAGCTTAGGTTTAAGAGGCACTTATTATATATTAAGAGGTGGTAGAATGGGTTGAGGAACCTTACCTATTTGATTATTAACATCATGGACTGTAGAATCTAATATAAGTAATGGGAGAATAATGGGTGTGAGATGGTAGCTATCATTCAAATAAGATCTAGGTATAAAAAATGGTTGAGATCATGTACGTTGGCATCTATATTTTGGATCTATAACATTGAAAAAGGAATTTTGAAAGAGATCAAGTGTTGTATTTGATTTAAAACCCTCTCATTATTCACACTAGTTTGCTTAATATATTTAACAAGGTAAGTAATTTAGCAAACCATAACAACTATCACAAATTGGATCCTAAAATGGGTGATAGATGTATCCATGTTACATATATTTTATAGTAATCTAGGATAAACAACATAAAAGTTAGAAAACCTTACTTGACCTAGGGTTTAGAGTTCAAATATTAGGTTTACCAAATGTTTAACCCTAAATTTGATGTGGATCCTACGTGAGTAGATAGGGTTAAGAATATAGAAATGCCAATGCACAAGGGTGATAATAATATCTAAAATAGGCCAATTAAATTCTAAACTCAAATAAAACATATGTTAAATTTATTAAATTGAGATAGGTTAAAAATAGAATGTAAAATTATGTTAGATATGGAAATGATAAATAAACAATGTACTTAGCTAGTTCTGATGCTAACATGGTTGTGGATATAGAACATGTAAGAACTAAACAAGAAGAGGATTATATAGAAATCACCAAATCCTATATTTAATGCCTCTAGAGATATAGATGTAATGCTAACCTTAGACATTAGTATCGATGCTACTATTTGAATTTTAAATAAGTGTTTCATACATAATACCTACTAAAAAAGGATGTAACCACCTAGATAATTTTGGGTTTATCTTCACCTTCACTTTGGTGTATTCAAAGCTAGGTCATGGACTATTGATATTCATGAAATGGAAAAAATATATCTCTTCATCTTCACAGTGACCTTGGGGAAATGGGTTAGTGGTTTATGGTGTCAAACTAACCCCAAAGACCCCTCTATCATTAGGTGTTTCCTACATAGCCATTAGTTTGAAGAGGGCCTTAGATTGATGCACTTATCCCCCAATGTGTTAGATTATGTGTACAAAAGGGTGTAATATGTGGAAATAAAGTACAACATTGACATAGCTTATAACTTGGAAAATTGATCTCTTGGGTTTCTCCTTCAATACTTCATACATGTCGATGTGTAGTCCCTATGACTGATATGGACATAAGAATAAATATGGAAGATTTAATCAATTAAATGCTCTTTGGTATGAATGTTAGGTGAGTAATGAATGAAGAGTGATTGTGAATATATACCAATCCTATCAGGAAATATCTCTCATTAAATCACTTAGGATGACCATTATGATACATTTAATTTGATAATTAGATGAATTTAGGGTACTAGACATTTGTGTCAGGGTAGGACACTAGTGTCAATGTAGGGGTCTAGAACTACCACTTGTGTCATGGTAGTTTAAAAATAGGTACACACTTAAAGCTTACAAGGGCATACTATAAGCACATTTTAAGCATTCTGGGTAAGATAGAATGTTTGGGTTATCAACATAAGACTAGTCAAACCAAGAGATAGGCCAAAGGTCATAAGATAGAGTAATGTGATACTTATGAAAGCAAGAAAGGTATATAATAGAGAGGAACAACCAAGGTTTGAGTTTTAAAAGTGTACAAGATTGAGGTGCTATATAATTCATAAATATTATCTACATTTTGAAGGTGATCATAATACAATTAAATTAAGTTGGTTATGTGTTTACATGAATAATAGTATCTCATAAAAATGCATATAGAACATCCTTATAAATTGATGCCCTTTGAAATAATACTAGAACATAAACTTTGGCTAGTGTATTACACAACTTATAAATGAGATCATACCTTTTGGGTTGAGAATCCTATCTTGAATTTTGTGAAGGTGGAGGAGGAATATTTATCATAGGTGCTTGGGGTTGGGAAGTGAAGTGAGGTTGTCTTCATATAGTTTGATCAACATGGACATTGAGAGTCTAAAATAAGTTATGGATGAACAAGAGGTATACAAGACAATCTAAAAGGGGTAGGTGAGGGTGAGTAGAAAAAATCATGAAGGGTTGAGCACATGTTATTTGAAATCTAGTTGTAATAAGAATTAACTCAGATTGTATATTATAAGTGGTTGAAGTAAAGGTATGATCTCATGAGATAAAATATATTAACTTTATCCAAAAGAGGTGGAATTTTACTTATAACCAAAGACTTTAGTTCTAAAATTATTGGAATTAATGAGATCTCTTGTCCCCAAATAATCTAATACATGCCAAGACTTAACTCATATGAAGGGAGGAGTTTAGGATAAATATAGAATGAGGTAATATAAGCACTATAGGAAGTAAAAAGAACATAAAAATCCTCAAGGTGTGATTGATTTTATTGATTAACTTCATTTTAACCACATTTTTACATAATGACTAACATGTTGAGATGGAATATGAAAGGTAATAATGAAGTCCATAATAGAATGTAACATATGAAGGAAAGATTAATTTGTTAAATTTGTTTCACTATAAAAGGAAATAAAAATTAAATATTGTGTTATACAATGAATCAATAAAATATATGACTATGTATATAATATAAATCAAGTAAATCTACTATCTAATAAAATAATCCAAGCAAATATTAAGGATAAAGGGTGATGTAGGCAAGGGTTTGAATTATTTTTAGGCTCTCATATAGAGTTTCTCATTCTTTGATTAGTGTCAACCTAATGTTTTAGAGTACTAACTATAGAGGTAGAACCATGATTGTAACCCACTAACCCTAGTTTTGAGTGTAAGTTGAGAGTAACATCCCTAGGAGATATGCTCTTATTAGGTCACCATAAATTATATGAATACAAAAGTCTTCTTATTGGTGTAAACAAGGGGATCCTACTTGTTTCTAATATACTGTGAGGCATGTGGAAACTAAATTACATGTTTATATTTGTACCATGGTTATGAGTATTGAAATAAAACCTTTTATGCCATGATGTATGTAAACAAAACACCACATAGCCCTTCACGATAGTAGCTAAGTAGTTTAAAACTGCTAGAACATAGTTTCTAAAACAAGTAAAAATAAATAAAAATAAAGTAAAATAAAGAAAAATATTTTTGAATAAGGAAATAAAAAAATTCAACCTAAAGTCAAAATAAAGAACCTTTGTATTAGTATCTATCCGAGGTGACTAGTCAAAAATTTTTAGTGTCAGAATATTCTAAAGTCTAAAAAAATGAATTATTATGTTGTGGATAATAGAAAAGGTTGAGGAATATATTCTTTCAATGTTATGAATTTATATAATTAAACTAAAACTCTAAGGTAAAAATAAACAAACAACAAGAAATGTTCTAACTAAAGCAGGTTAACCAAAATGTTTATACTAGAATTAGTTATGAATTAAAATCTAATTAGAAATGAAACTATTGAAATTTAATCTAGCTAATATAGCAAAATACAAAGATATTCAATATTTATAGAATTTGTAAATTTATAAAAATATAAATTAGGGTTAGGGTTAGAAAATTTTCCTTGAAAATGATTTATTTTAGACTATATTAATATTTAAGCAAACCATTCTTTCCTCCAGCACTAAGCCACTCATAAAGGATTCAGGCACTCACAAGGATTATTTTCTCCCTAACTAATTTCTCTATTCTACCTTTTTATGTTTTTTCTTTTACATTGGTAATTATCTAGTTATTTCTGTGCTACCATACTTCATGTCTTAACCCTTGGGGCTTGCTTCATTTTATTACACTTCTATTTAAACTTAGGTTGTAGGTCCTTGTAAAACATGCTTATTTTACCTTATCAAATAAAAAAATATTTAAGAAAACTATGACAATATGAAATGACCTAAAACCATATATTTATTAGAAAATAATGATTTTTAGTCTACTAGGACAAGTCTACAAGAGGAAAATAAGAGTGCACTATGTTTTTGTCTATGTACTATGACTTTGCCCTATCAAAATTTGCACTAGGTTTAAAAATATAAGTTTGTTTACTCACATTTATTTGTGATATTTTTATGTTTATAACTTAAATTGATGCATGAAAGACCTATAAAAAAAGAATCCTAATCCTACAAAAGTACACAAAAGGAGATCAAATGTAAAAGGTGGAAAAATGGGGGAACTAGGAATGGCCGAACTATCCTCACAAAACCCCTTGTTGACTGAGTGCTACTTACATAGCTAAAAGGGTCTTAGGCTAATATAGTTTTCCATTTATATAAGATCACACAAATTCATGTACAAAATTTGATTAGAATGCTTGACAAGGGATGCCCTCAACTTGAAATAAACAATGTTAGACTTAGCAAAAGACTATAAAATTGTAGTAAAATTATAATAGAGATCATTACTAAAAAAATAGATGTTTTTGAAATTAGAAAGATAAGTTATTTATAAGAGAGTTATAGGCCCTTTAAAGTGTGGCCCTTGATGATATTTTATAGAGAGATATTTTAAATATTTTGAATAACTGACCTACTAATATGCACCAAAAAGTTATTTTTAAAAGATAGTCATTAGAGTGTAATAGATAATTACACACTACTAGACATGTACATAGTGCAACCCTATTTGCCTAGCATAGACTTGTCTAAAAATGACAAAGGTTTCTGAAATAAGAGTGATATTAAAGTATCTATTGAATAGGGATACAATAGGGAAATCTAGAAGAAGTATTAGTAATTACAAGACTTTAAAGGTTTTATTAGAGATTGTAGGTTATCAAAATGGTGAATTAGCCAATAAAATCAAACATGTTAATAGAATTAACTATCAAACATTTCTTGGTTAAATTTTAGTGTCTAAATAAATTAAAAGGTGGTATTCAAAGTCATATGCATGTATAAAGTAAATACATGCTACGTAAATTTTTTGAACACAAAGTGGTTTTTTGATTATTTTTACCTTATTTTTAAATTAAGAATAGTTAATTGTATTGTCATAATAAGAATAAAATTATAATTTATCAGAATGATAAAGATGTATAATAATCAATAATTCTAACTTTGATAATTGATAAATATGAAAAATTACTATTTTTGAAAAACACTAAGAATAAAATAACTTATCTAGAATTGAGATTTTTATTGATTTTTTTAGAGGTTTGAAAGTGGAAATAAATAAAATAGGTGATTTTTCATGTTTAGGATCATAGACATAATCTAAAACTACTTATAGACATGTCTATTGTAAATTGATGGAAATGTAGGTTGTTTGTTTCTTTTGACCATAAACCTATCCCAATTGATTGTAATCGCTAATTTAAAATAAAATATAGAAAGAATTACAATTATAAAAATAAAAAATTAGTTATATATTTTGAGAATATTCATAGATAGGACTATTGTAATTATACCATAATGTAAACCACTTGAATTCATTGACCACATACTTGTTCCAGTTGATTGTGACAAAAATTAGATCATTGCACTGCCTATACCTATCTTAGTAAGGTTTATGATAAATAATTATAGTTTATTACACACAAACCAAATTGATATCAAATAGGAGGGTTTTAGGTGAAAGGGATTGAGTTGGGCTGACCTTGGTCAATCCCCATTGAATGACCAATCATTATACTACATGGCCAATACTTTGAAGAGGTCTCAAATTCTAATGTAGTTATCCAATGTATGTGTGAAATGGTGAATGAAAATTTAGATGATATTTATATTATTTTAACCTTGGTACAAATATGCAAATGTGAATTCAACATTTGAAAATATTTAATCTAGATTTGGTAAATTTATAAATAGAACATGAATTTTTTTGAATATATTTTAAGAGTGAAGAGATTCATCTTTAATGCCTTAGTGTATCCTTGTATTTATAAAGCTTTTGATTTTGAATATGGAGACCTATTGGAATTAAAAATATGATGTAAAATAATACTCAAAAGTGAAAAATAATAATTAAATGAAATGTGACTCAAAATAAGTTCCATAAATTACATCTAGAGAAGTTCACTTCTAATGGACAGGACCATCATACTGTACCTATTCATAAACAAAAAAATTGTCCAAATAATATATTAGATGAGGATTAGGGATCCCCATGATAAAATGAGAAGATGATTATGCAATGGATGAGTGGATGTACCATAATATAAAAGACCTTAGTAAAATGTGATAAGTCTATGTAAAAACTTATAATAAATGACATAAAGGATGGGTTTGCACCAAATTTGGATGTCTACATTCTCCCCTTGCCCCAAAATTTTGTACTAATGAAATTGATAGAGAAAAATAAATATGACACTTAAGTATGTCAACATACTTTTTATTGTGACTCATAATTTTGATCATGTATGATATGTCATAGAATAATCTACAATAAGACATGCAATATTTAATGTCCACATATAAAATATGAAACCTAAATTGAAAATTACAAAGGTAAAGAACAAGGAAAGAGTAAACCTATGTGTGATGTATTATGTTTCCTATGGAAAATGTTCATGATTGCTAAGTGGAGAGAGGATGATTTTTTTCATGTTCATTTATTGGATAAGGAAATGATGTAGGAGCATCCAAGCATTCATGAAATATTAAATCAACAAAAAATAGAGTGGCATGTGTTCACATAATCTTGTTTGTACGTTTGTCATTATTGGTATGATGGAGATGAATATCATTACTCCTAAACTTCATTAGAATAAATTTCATTAGATAAGGATCAATTTTAGATATCGACATGGCTATAATCAATTTGTTTGAGTCTCTTAACATTAGGTACAATCTAGGATTCCATTATGTACATTGAACTGCTATTTTGGATAAGTTGTGAGGAAAATAATAAAAGTACATCAAGAACTTCCCTAAGCCAAAATATTATTGAATATTTAGATTCCTCTCAAATATGAGTGTATTAAAAAAAAACCCATCTCAATTCGAGTGTATGATAAAGTTATGGTTTTTTTAAGTTGGAAGGTTTTCATAGTAATAAGACTAGTAGTCTACATATGACGATAGTTTAGAAACTATCAACGTTGATTAAGAAATTGTCAAGGGTGGTTTTACAACTAATGGTAGTTTTAGCTTTCAAAAGAGTATTTTTTCAACCATTTGGGCTTTTGGCCTACAAACATGGGTAATTTCATCCTAAATAAAGTTAAAATAAATGTAACATTCTAGAAAGATGAATATATGGTTCTAAAGATTTTTTAAGGGGATAAGGAAGGTGAAGATACTTGGGAGAAGATAAATAAGTGGGAAAAAATATCTTGAATTGAGTAGAGGAATGAATTAAATCACTCAAAGAGAGTTATAAGTGAGAAAGAGATAACTCTAAGGAAGAAAAGAGGGAGATGAAGGTGGACCAGTCCATGAGATACTATGTGTGTAAGTTCTTATTCATGTTTATGTCTAAATAAGCTTGTAGAGGCATGTGTGAGAGTGTGAGAGAAAGTGTGTAGTATTTTTTAATGATTTAAGATGAATTCAATGAATTTTTTTGGTTAAATTGTGTCAAGTCTAGTAGTGCGATCAAGTGTGTCTGAAATGGGTGAGTATTCTAACCATACATCACAAATGTAAAGGTAGTCCTTAAGTAGTATCCTCTCTTGTGGTTGCATAATTTGGTATCAAAGATAAAATATTTCATTAATATATTGAGTTTATTACACTATGATATGAGTCAATTTTAGGCTATAAGAGAAGTATACTTGAGTTTGTTACAAGTTGTGAAAGATAAGCTTTCATATATGAGAGGACAAGTTTGTTACAGGTGTGAGATAAGTCTTGAAACTTAAGAGGAACTATGAGAGGCTATTATTTAAGTATATTAAAGGATGTGAAAGATAATATTTATTTTTGAAGAGGATATGGCACACAAATGAAGAAGAGAACTAGAGGTAGGAGACTTGGTTGAGATGTTGAAGGGAGTCCAATCAAGATTAGACATGATGGATGATGCACAAAGTGAAGATGTTTCCATTGTAAGTGAATAAGCATAAATGTTGGAGATGTTGTTGTCCCTAAAAGCAAATTTGGATGTCTTGGAGAGAGGACCAACTAGAGTAAAAAAAGTCCAATAAAGGTCAAGATGAAGGAAATAGGTAATCCCACTAGAAATATTTTTTTGGTAAAGAGAGCTCAAATTAGCTCATGAATTAGATATTAGAGTTAGAGATATTGTTTGAAAAGGGAAATATTTTAGAATCCATGAGGGTGAAGGTTGAAAGTAAGAGATGAAGTGGATTTGTAACTGAGTATTATAAATTTATACAAGATAGGAGACAAAGAGAAAGGAAAGAATAAGGTGAGGAGTTGGGAACATATGGTTTCCAAGTTTATGGGTCATGTTTTACACCCAATAATGTAAGTGGAGTGGTAGATAAGATTCATGTATTTAGGGTTGAGAAAGAAGAGAAGATGATTTTTTTTTTTCATGAGAGGCAATATGAGAGGGAAGTTTTGATGTGAGAAGCTAAAATATATTCCAAGTAGAATCAAGGAGAAGTATATGAGTGAGGACAATAAGGTTATATTTAAAGATAATAAAAGAGTGAGGTTTTTATATGAGAAGCCCACATCTCAGCTTAAAGAACAATAAGGACATTTTTTTTGTGAGTAGCCCATCGAGGAGGAAGTCCTCATGAAGAGGATACATATGTGATAGTTTTTAAACAAAAATAAAGAAACCCATTGTTTGATGATGGATATCCTGATGAAGGATCATAGATGATGATGTGAAATGTTGAGCATCAAAAATTGTGACATAGTTTCTCCAAAAAGTTATTGTTAAAAGAAAGCTAAATAACAAGATAATTAAAAAAAGTAAAATACACTCATCACCTTATCCATTATGAATATATGATTTTATATTGATTAATTATATGTGGGTGCTCAATTAATATCTCAAAATAAAGGTGAATTGGGTAACATATGGGTGAGAATAACTTGGATTCTCAATGAACGTGTAGGTTAAATTCGATATCAATTTGATATATTGAAGGTGGATGATGAAAATTTAGGATAATAATTACATTTATAGGCTTGAGGGTGAAGAGATGAATGGTTAAGAGTAATATAAAATTGTTTAATTATGATAATAATCAATGGATATATTTGTGTCTTCATCTCAATGGATGATGACTAATTCTCATGTGTGTGCCAGAGAAGGGGAAAGTTAGTTAGTAGTTGAATGACTAACAATGAATGGGTCAAGATAGTTTAATGACTCACCATAGTAGTTTAAATATTCAATGGTGACTCAAAAATTGATTGAGGAAGTTAAATAAGTGGTTGGATGACTCAACACTTGGTTGAGAGAAGTGTGGAAGATGTCTGGATGAAGTGGAAATTATAGATTTTAATTAATTTTAAATAATTATAAGTATAAGATTTAATTAATTAATATAGATTAATTAATTATTTTAAAGAGGGAGGGAAATTATATTATGATGAAATTTGAATGTAGGGCTGGTGATTGAGTTAGTGTCAATTTTAAACAAATTTAATTTTGACATTAAATTAGTAGAATTTAGGTGTCTACATTTTACCCTCTTTAGAATGGTGTTGCAACTATAAAAATAAATGTATTTTCAAAGAGCAAAGAAAATGTAGAGTGAAAAAAATGTAGAAATATGATAGACCATGTGGATTTGAATGACTAAATGATGCCTATCAAGTGTTCGTATGGGAGAATGAATGAGAACTTATGCTCAAAATAAATGATATATGGATAGATAAATAAATGATTTAGGTAATTCAAAAATTTAATGGAGGTATTAGTATGAATAAAATTATTGTATGAGGACAAGCATTTGTAAAAATGATTTTTGCCTTGAATTGATAGGTGATAAGAAGATGATTAGAAAAATATGATTTCTCATGTTAAAGCTGCACACTTGGATTATGCACTAAGAAATGATATATGCAAAAGGGAAGATGTGGGATTAATATATCCTATTGGTAGGTTATGGGACTAAAAATGAGGAATTTTTTTTTTAAGGATTAGTGGTCAAATTTTTTGAGAGTAATTTAGAAGCTAAAATTAATATATAGAGTAATTCAATTAATTGGTAGTGGGATTGATTAATAATTGAAGTGATTAAATGGAAAATTTGATAAAATAATTGTAGTGAAAATAAATGCATGGGGTGGGAAAATATATAGGGGGAGGTGGAAATGAAATTTTCATTATGTGAAAATTTATTTGGTTGAATTTTGTGACTAGCCACTGAGTGTTGATTTTGCTATGGATTGTGAGAGAAAATTGGAGTGAATACTAGATGTAGGAATCATAACGAGTGCATCTAAGTTTAATAGAGGCTATCAAGGAATATGGATATGGTAATTACTTTTTTTGAATTTTAATTTTGTGTTTTAAGTCTCATTAAAGCTAGGGAAATTCATAAAAAATAAACTCATTATTTTAGGAATGATAGTTTCAAAGTAAATTTCAATAGGTTGTTCACCAGAAAAGTGGGTTTGTCAAAGGTTTTATTGATTTCATCAAAATGGTGATTTTGAAAAAATCCTTGTATTTTTTTTTTTAAATGCATGGAAAATCCATTAGGCCATTTAATGAATTCATTATAACAATGAATTCATCTCAAGGGTTCAATGAATTTATTCACATTTTGGCAAGTTCATTCTAGATAAATGAAAATTAATATAGAAATGTCATCTATATGAATGATTAGGTGATTTATGATTGTGATAAATGGGTATATGATGTAAAAATACTAATGCTATGCTCTCCAAATATTATAAGAGAGACAACATAGTCTGACTATGTGGGAGAGGTGGTCAAGGGTGATACAATTAATGCAAAGGTTTTAGGATTATGATGCATGTGTATTAGAGGTAGTTAGAATAGAATATGTGGTGGATATTCATGAGATATATGCTTATAAAGTACTAGTAATTGATTTGGTAGAGTATTAGCATTATAAGATCAACACATTCCAACTACATATAATAGAGGTGATAACAATGTTAGAGGACATATGGAGGATACTTCACACCTTGATATGGGGTGTAAAGTTATACTAAAGGGATAATACAAAATTAGTATCACTAGAAAGAGTATTTATGGAGGACATCATACCTATGATCAATTGTGGGTTTGAATTGGATGCATGCATGGCATTAGAGGAGATAATTGGCTTAACACTAGTATTAATGGATCTTATTGGTGGCATACTACTACTAGATGAGAGTAGGAGATTATTTATAGAATGGATATTAGATGTGATTGCAAATATGTTTGAGAGTGATACAAAGTTCACATGGGGACCTTGAATGTTGGCTCACTTATATAGAGAATTACATACAATCATGTACAAGAGAGATGAGAGTATAGGGATGTCCACACTACTATAGGTGTGGGTGTGGGAGCACATTATGGTGGAGAGGCCTATTAGATAACTGAGATATAGGGAAACTAGAGATCCTTTCACCTATGGATGACATATTATTATAAGAGAATGAAGGACACACATGGCTGATGTGACATTATATAAGAGGGATTTAGATGAGTTGGTTCCCACATATATTACATAGAGACCATATAAGGAGGTGGATCCATATGGCCTTAAGATACATGGTACATGGATTACATGTAGACATCTTTTTATATTATTAGTAGACATGAGTATATCATTGAGTGGTATATGACAGATAGGGTTGTGTATTAGTTTTGTATATGATAGGATGTACTAGTAAGACCAAATGTTTTTCTAATATAGTGAGAGATAGACCATAGTGGGGAATAGGGATAGATTTTAGGGTAGCAGATCATAGTTAGAGGGATGTGTATACTATATGATACCAATTAAGGAGAGATGTAACAGATGCAGGGGTGACATATGTTTACACATCATGGTGGGAGCATATGGAATTTATTATATTGATAACCCCTATTGTGAGAGCTATGACATGGAGATAAAGAATTCATGAAGATTTTAGATTATGATAGTGGAGGATAGAGAAGAAATAGGTACATGTACAAGCAACCATCCCTAGTGATGGAGGACACGGTGGTAGGGAGGATTTGCATATAGAATAAGCATGAGTTGTAGAGACTGATGTGGAGGAGGTAACTATAGGAGATACCATATGATTATTATTTATAGTGATGAAGAATAATATGGGGAGGGTATGGTTATGCATATTACACTAGAGAGTCATGCTAGAGAAGATGATGATGTTAGACCTTTAAGGTCAAAATGATCAGTGGAGGATGAGGCCTTGATTCTAAGGCTTCATGAAGAGATTAAAGAGAGAGATGTGCATATTATAAGGTTATATGGGGATGGAGTAGAGAGAGGGATCCATAGATATATAGAGATAGCTAGATTATAGGTGGAGGTATATAGGTTGATGGTAGAGGTAGATAGATTACTAGTGGAGATTATGAGAAGATATGAGGGTTTAGTGAATTTTGATGCATGGAAACATATGAAGTATGATATTATGTCTAAAATTTAGATATATATGAGAGAGGGATGCATAAAAAATTGACCTATAGAGGGATAAGGAGATAATTACTACATTGGGCCAGTTGAAGGACCTATTAGATGTAATGAGGGTGATGGTGAAGGCAACCTACTAAAAGAGTATATATGAGAGAGAGGTGACACTACATTAGTGACTAAATTAATTTAGAGAGTAATCTAGTAGAAAGAGATATGTATTGGGGAAGAGACAACACAAACTATAACATTAGAGCATTTTATTGGCCAATCATCTCACCACCTTATGTGACCTCCATAGAGTACACCATAGTAACCAAGATCACCTCCTATAAGAGAAAAAATGAGAGATAGGGGATGGATGATAGAGACATATTTTTTAGATGTATTTAAGATGTAATAATGTATATACATAATATAGATGTACATTTGACACATTTTATGTATCGATGGACACACACACACACATATATTATTTTTGGTGGCATGTGATTATGTTATGGTTTCACTAATTTTACTTTGATATATGTATTAGATGGATGTTTTACATTGATATTTTATCTTATATATTTTAATGTTTGACAAATGTTAGTCTCTTTACCCTTTAGTATTGAATAATTAAAGTTTATATAAAAATATGTGTATGAAAATGAGATAGTTTGGATACTACTTTTTATATAATTTATTTAGAGTTCCAAAAAAATTTAAAACATTATATTCCACCAAGAATTGAGTACCCTTTATTTTTATATTGCATAGGACAATATGCACCAATGATAAGGAAAAAACATGATGTCTGTTGTGTTATACACATAGGGAAAAATAGAATCATAAGTGAAAGACTTAGTGCATCATGATATAAAATATCATAATAATACCATTTGAAATGCTCATAGTTATCTATAATTAACAAAGAACAATAATGAAAACATGATTAAAAGCACCTGCAACAATGAAACCAAGTAAGGAAAATAAACAAGAAATCAAATAACTATACAAACAAGTAATCAAAACACACAATTTGTAAAAAAAAGAAAATAAACATCTTTTTGAAGTACTTGGCTGAGATTAAAACCATTTGAGATATGAGATTTTTTAAAATGTTAACCATCTGATGGGTAAACCATATATGATGTCTAGGATATGTTGACTACAAAATTTTTATGTTTGGATTTTTTTGTGATTTTTTAATGTGTTTTTGGGTATTTTCTAATGTTTTTGGATATTAAGTAAAATTAGGATGATTAAATGAAAGATACCCTTCCAAAAAATTATGATAGATGAAATGATTTGATAATGGATAAGCATTGTCATTATTGGAGTGATGTTGGATGGATGTGTTGTTATTTTGATGTGTGGTTTTGTCAAAGGATTATATACAATATTTTACCAAAAACATGAGCAAAGGAGGAGCCACATACTGTGAAGATCAAACCTTAACTTAAATGTGATAGGAAATTGAAAGGATGGATTATATATAAAAATGAATAATGATATATAAAATTGGACAGTGAATATATATAAATGGATAATGCTAGGGGATGCCCCAAAGTAACTAGGGTTTATATAGACAATAATATATGCATGGCATTGGAAATTTATTTTCACCATGGTACTTATCTAAATCACCATAAGAATGGTTTTCAATTTTGGATGGATTATTTTTATTTCCCTCTTTTATATACATATATGCATGGTGTTCAAATGTTCATCAAGATCTTTTCATTCTTCTATTACTAGTTTGTAAGAACCTAAATCATATTTGGCAATGACGATAGATGGACCTATCTAATTAGGTTCAAACTTGCCTTTATTTTTATGATCAACATCGGTGTTCTATTGGTTTTATTTTAGAATGAGATCTATGCTTTCAAACTCTCTTTGTCTTATTTTCTTGTTATATCTATGATGAAGACAATTTTGATAGAATTATAAATGGTTAAGGGCATTAAGGCATTTTTAAACTAGGAGATCAAGTTCATATAGCCTTGAGATGTGATATGATTGTTCGTAAAAAAGATTTTATATAGATATTTGTAAGGATGGAGGATCTATTTAAATATGTAATATGAACTCAGTGCCATAAATAAGAGAAAACATGTTACCCCAATGGGTGTGCAAACACTAGTATGGTAAACCCACATAACAGGGTAAAGCTGTAAATGCTAATCACAAACAACATCATTGGAAATGTGTTTTGGGATTTTGAGGATAATTTTATTTTATGCCTCCACTTTATTGTTGCCTTGGGGAGAGTATGGTGTAGACCATATGTGCTTGATATTGCATGCTTGGTAAAGGTTATTGACATCTTTATTTTTGAAAGACTTATCATTATCTAATATAATGGTAGAATGGATACTGTAATGGATAATAGTGTGGTTTAAGATAAACTTGGAAATTTTATTTCCATTTACATTAGTTAATGGAATGGATTTAACCCACCTAGTAAATTAATCAGTGGTGATGATTATGTGCTTATGACCATATAAATAATTAGGATCAATTTTTCCAATGAGGTTTAACCCCCATGTGGAGAAGGGCCATGGTGTGGTAATGGGGTTTAAAGATTATGATGGATTATGGATTAGGTCACCATATTTTTGGAAAGTCATACATTTATTTACGTATTGGCATGAATCATATTCTATTGTTGGCCAATAATACTTGACATGTAAAATTTTCTTTGCAAGGACCATGCCACTAGTATGAGCACCAAAAATACCATTGTGAACTTACTTAATGACTAAGGTAACCTATTTATATTTTAAACACTATAATAAAGTTGCATAATAACCCTTATAGTATAATGTATTTCTGAGGATGGTGAAAAGATAAGCTCATTGGATGAAGGATTTCGTGTGATTATGGGATAAGTTGGGGGGATCACATTATCATGGAGGTATGTGTAAATATCCTAGTACCAAGGGGAGGTAAGACTAAAAATCTCATAGACATCTCAGATGCAGGTTTATCATCTGATAGACACATTATTTCTCAACAAAGAACTAGCTATGATAGTCATCTGGATGCATGTCTAAGAGTGAACCAATTATGGCCACTGCATCAACTACCCTTTTATTAACTCAAGGAACTTGATCAAATTGTATGGAATGAAATTAATATTTAAGACTATCCACCATAAATTTATAAATAATTAGCTTATCATATTTAGCATGATATTCATTAGTTACTTGTTTGATGTTTATTCATGAATCCCCCAAAAATTAAGAAATGTATGTTCCACTAAATTGTAAACTTGAGGCCATAAACAAGAGCTTCATATTCTGTTATGTTATTGGTACAAGGGAATCCTATCTAAAATTTATTTGGGATGATATAACCTTGTGGAGTGATGAGAAAAATACTTGCCCCTAAGCCATGACTTGTGAACCTGTCAAAGTAAAACTACCACTCTAATGATTCATTTAAAGACATGATATCTTCATCTAGAAAACTCATGATGAGAGGATTGACATATGTTAATGGTGATTCTTCCAAAGTATCTATGAGTACTTATATTTTGATATATTTTTAGTTGACATAATATTTATCAAACTCATTTAGAAGCATAACCCACTTAGCCATTGTTCTTGTTAGAACTGATTTGGAAAGTAGATACTTAAGTGGATGAACTTTGGTAATGTTTTTGGTTTGATTATTAATCATGTAATGATGAAGATTTTTGAAATAAAAAACAATCACTATATATGATTTCTCAATGGAAGAATACTTTAGTTCATAGGATCTAAGGTTATACTTTGATAATACACTTCTCTTTTGGTTCCCTAATCATCATGCTATACTAATAATATATAGGATTAAAAGTTTCCCTAGAGTTAGTTGCATTAGGATCAGTGGATTTGTTTGATAGAATTTAAGTTTTTAAAATTCATGTTTTCATTATTCAATACAATGAAACATAGTGTTCATTTTGAGAACAAATGTTAAATGATGACATATGTTTGCAAGTTGTGATATGAATCTTTATATGGATTGAATATTACCTTCTTAACTATAATGCTACTTGAGACTATTTGGTGGAGGCATTTACGTAATAGATGTGACCTTTGAAGGATCCACTTATATACCTATTTATAATACAATAAAGCCCAAAAAGTTTACCTAAAGTAACCCCAAAAATATATTTCTTTGAATTAATATGAACTTTGTATTCTCTCAACCATTCAATTTTTTGGCTTAGTACCATAGGATGTTTTGCTATAGTTTTTGATTTTTCCAAAATATCATCTACATAGTCTTCAATGATATCATGAAAGATAATTATCATTACATGTTAATAATTACTCCAACATTATTGAGGCTAAAAGTCATTACTTGATAATAAAATGTGCCCCAAGGTGTTATAAATGTTGTCTTATGTTGCTCTTTAGGAGCTATTTTCATTTGATTATACCCTAAAAATCTATCCATTAAGGGCAACATCTCATGTCCTACTGTGGAATCAATAATCATATCTATATTTGGTAAATTAAAATCATATTTAATACACACTTTATTTATATCCCTAAAATTTGTTTAGATTACTAGTTTATTAGAAATTGGTACTATATTGGATATCCATTCTAAGTAGTCTATTGTTCATATGAAGCCAACTTCTAACCATTTTTATAAGTTTATATTTGACTAGTTTTCAATCGTTATGTACAAAAAGGTGATGAAAAAATAGTGAATAATCTAACCTTGACATGACTACATATGACCATGCAAACACATCTTATTTTTTTGAGGAGTAGATTTAAAATGGATTATTCTATGTGATCAAGTGAAGTGATGAGTTTCATAATATTAACATTTTATTCTATTTCAATATTTATGTCCATGTTATTTTTAATTAATAAAGTGGAATATTATTGAAACTTTGTTGGAAGTGGAAGAATATTGAGTTCCTTCTCAATATCTTGGTGAATAGGTGTGTCCTCATTTGATATTATAGAGGATGTAGCTTCATCATCTGATATTTTAGTTAGCTAAACTATAATATTTATAGGATGGTGTGGATGAGTAGAAGTTATAAGTTCCCAAAGTATTCAAAAATATCCAATTGAATTAAAAAACCCTTCTTATGATCTCTTTCTTGTATATGATCTCTAATTCTCAAAAACTCAGATATGACCACATCATTATGAAAATGATCAAGTGAGTGTGAATTTTGTTGGTCTCATAGGATAAGTTAGGGAAAGGCTAGATCAAGGACCAAAACAAAATTATCATGAAATAGGTTGGTGATGGATAAGTATTTAAAGGGATTTAAATGGAACTCATTTCAGTGTCTGAAGAGACTTCCTTAGACATGGAAAAAGAGTCACTATCATAATTGTATATGTTCACATTAAATGGTTTAAATCTAATATCATGAAAAGTTTCATGTGTTGTAGACATTATAGGTTTAATGAAACCTTGTTCGTAGATACCAAGACATTTTAATTTGTAGTTCATGATATTACACATAATGGAATTTGGTATATGATATTTATTACTTTTGAAACAATAGCTAATTCATTAGAATAGAGCCAAGATGGGGTTGAATCATCAATTTGTTCTTTTAAAATGAACATGCCTTTCATGAAATAAGTTTGGCCAACCTTATAAACCACTTGTGTTTGTTTTCTATGATGGGTCCTACCATGATTTTTTGGAGACTTATGGATTTTTACTAAATAATGGGAATTATGAACTTCATATTATCTCATACCTGCTTCCAAATGGAAAACCTAGATGGTGGACATATGGAATTAGATGTAATTTATGAATTTGTAGAATTATATGGTTGATTTGTGGATGTAGAGAGCAAATCATTAGGATGGATATAATTGGAAATATTTGGTGACTCTTTTGTAGGTTCATAGGTATCTTCAATAAATGGTAAATAATTAGAATTTATATATCTCCCTTCTAATCATTTGTAATATTGAAAGGGTTGAAGATCACCTATAATGGTAACTTCCATACCATAATGAGAAAAATTTAAAAATTGATGGAGGGTGGATGAAATGGCATTCATAGCATGGATCCATAAATGACCAAGGAGTAGGCTGTATGGGATATCTGGATCAATACCATGAATGAGGGTTTCTTGAAAGACATACCCCACCATGAGTGGAATATAGATAGTTCTCACTGACTAATGTTCATTATTATCACATGTATTTATAATAATGGTATTATACTCTAGTGTTGTTGTATAATGTCCCAAATGATTTATAAAACTTAATGTACATAGATTTAAGCTTGAACCATTGTATATAAACACACATTTTAATTTATGGTTGGAAATTAATACTTATATGTATGATGGAAAGTTATGGGATGATCCCATGTGTGAAATGTTTTAATGATCAAAATTCACTTGATTGTCAAAGGATAAGTTTCCTACAAATGCTTAGAAGTTGGATGAATTGATCTTTTATGGGAATTTAGATTCTTGAAATATTTCAACAAAATGTCCTTATATTTGGAAGAATTCTTGAGAAGATCTAAAATGGAATTTTGGGATGACATTTTCTCAATTTTATCTATGATTTTATATTTTCCTTCAAGATTAGGCAAAGGGATACTTGGAATGGTAATATTTACACACCTCATGGTGATGGTAGAATCTTGGGATTTAATTGTAAGAAAAGAAATATGATGATTTATATAATTAATATTATTAATTATATAATCAAATGGGTGATTGGTTTGATTGAAATTGTTCATTTTATTTTAATTTTTGTTCTTCTTAGTATGTCCTTGCTCATGTTTTGGAAAGGGATCTTGATATATCCCTAGTTTTTGATTGTTAGAAGTTTATGCATTATCCTATAATGCTATATCACCATTATCAATACGATATTGGATATAGTGTTTGAATTTCATGTAATGAGTTATGGAATGACCTTTAATGTTTTATTAATCACAATATTTTTTATTTTTGTACCACTCAATTTTTGGAATGTTATCATCAAAGGGTTTTGTATGGAAAAACTTGATCATGTTTACAACAACCAAATTTTGAAAGACTACATCATATGGCATTCCCAAAAGAGTGAAGTTTCCTTTTCAATTATATTTTTGAGGTTGACCAATTGGCATAGAAATGTTGTTGATATTTTGGGTGTTATGAATATGTTTAAAATTAGTTGCACCATCTCCTACCACATTTTTAGTCTTTTTATAGAACTTGGGTTTTTCATTTTGGTTTGAGTAAGAATTATCTTGTTTGAAAATTTTGATGGAACCCTTTTAAATTAAGGATATTTCAATTTTAAATCCATTTTATATGATTTCATCAAAGGATGTATCACAATGGAGTTGTAGTTAATAGGCCAAGTCTAAATTAAGATTGTAAGTAAAGATATTTGTAAGTTGTTTTTCAGAAGGTGGCCATAGGAAATGCTTGCCAATGCACACCATATTTACAAGTATATGAAAGTATCCCCACTAATTTTTTTGGTTTTATATAAGTATAATTTGGTCAAATCATATTAAATATTATAGGAAAAGTGGCTAATAAATTATTCATAAAGGTCCTCAAAGGTTGTGATTGATCCTTTGGGTAAGTCTAAAAACCATTCTAAGGCTTGAACCCATAGACTATGTGGAAAAAGTCTTAAAAGAGAATTATTTATATAATAAATGTATGAGCATGCCATGTAAAAGTATTTAAGAAGTTCTCTAAGATCTCCTTTTACTTTTTATTTATCAAACTTTGGGGGTTCCAAATGTGAAGGAAAAGGTAACATAATCATAGTAATGTCAAAGGGGTGTGGACAAATTTATTCAAAATTATTTTTTTTGATTTTGGAATAGCTACCATATTATAACCATTAGATCTTGTCTTTCATGATTTTCCATTCTTGAATAAATGCCATATCCTTGAATGGTGACATATGATTCACATTTGTATTTGAAGGAAGATTAGATGATAGATTTGTAAGCTGATTTGTGTTGACAAATGAGTTGGAATTTGTATTCTAATTGAAATTCAAATGTTGATTTTTATTTTATTTGGATAGATTGGTATTGAAATTGGCATTCAAATATTTATTTAGAATTCTAATTAAAATTGAATGGGCATTTAAATTTGGATTTGGGGTTTGGTTTTAATTTGAATACACATTTTAATTTGGTTTTAGATTACAATTATTTGATTGATTTAAATTTGAATGTGTATTCAAATGAGGTTTTATATTTGGCTTGATTGATTGATTTAAATTCAAATGCACTTTGAAATTAGGATTAGGATTTTGATTGATTTATTGATTTAAATTAAAATATGCATTCAAATTAGGACTTGGGTTTGTTGATGGATTGATCAGAGGATTACTTGATATGTTGGATTTAATCTCTGCTATATCTCTTTCTAATTTTGTGGCATGATATTCTTTGGAAATGGCATGGATTTATTGATATGTTTTATCTATAACTATGTTACCTTTGTCCATGTAAGTTTGGGAAACATTTTTATTAGTGTTAGTGGAACCTATAAGTGTTTTTATTTTCCTTAGGGAATCACTAGACATTCCTTATTCTTGGATGGGAGGTGTGGTTTATTTCATTGAAATTAAGAGTGATAAATCCTTGGGATGAAAATTCAAAGGAAACTTGGCTCCTTGACCCAAAAATTGTAACAAGACATCATTTTAATTTTCTAGGAGAAAGTGCATGATTTGGGATGGGGTTTTTTTATTCAAGGTGAATTCATGGGTATGTTCATCTTGATAGGGTCCCTCATCATCAACATTATCATTGATCTCAGTATGATGTTCATCACTTCCAAATTAGAAAGGGTCATTCCCAAAAGGTTACTCTGTAAAACAAGGATTGTTCAATAAAGCCATTTGTCTTGTGATAGGAGACATTAGTTTTAAAGGTTGAATCTAAAATATATTAAAAAATAACTTTAAAGTATGAATATTTGACCATAAGTTTTTGGATTTTGGATTTTTTTTTGATTTCTTGATTTTTGTTTTCCAAATAATTCAAACTTGGCTTTAAAATATGAAAAAATCATGTATGTGGTCTTCACAAGGAGGTAAAAATAAGAAATAAAATAATAAACAAGCTATACTTTAACCAAAAAGAAACATGCAAGTCACATAACAAGATAAAACTAGGAAAAAAGATTTGAATGTCTTGTAAGCTCTCATATATACTAACTCATCTATTGGAAAGTGCTGGCCTAATATTTTAGAGCACTAACTATGGAGGTAGATCCATATACCCATATCCCACTTAACCCAATTTTGAGGGTAAGTTAAGAGTAACTTCCTAGAGCTCACTTCTTATCGATGCACTCCAATTCAAATGACTAAAATGGCTATTTTAGGTTTAAGTTTTGTAGAAGATTATCTAAAAGGGAGTCTTGTATATACCTTTAAGTATGTCGAGTCTCAAAACCATGGAAGAAGCCAATTTAATAGACACACAAAAATGGGTCTAGTCATAATGTGCCCACCCTAGCCATAAGATTTTAGTAAGTTTATGTCATAAAAATCAAAATTCAAGGTCACTATTGAAACCATGGATAATGGATCATAGAATCTCCCCACATCATGGTGTGCTTAATATACATAACCACTTAGGTAATTAAAACAAAATATCCTTGATTTATATAACCCAATAGTACATGAGGTTTGGCCTACTTCATGGTGGTGAAATCTAAGGTCGATATAGACCCTATAAATTTATAAAAAAAGAGGTTGGCACTTGCCTTTGATTTTCAAGTATCATCACCAATGTGGTGCCAAGGAAAGAGCATACACATAAGTGTAACCTAGGTAACACAAAGTCACAAGATTTGTTTTTTGATTTTTGAGTATCGTCACCAGTGTGATGCCAATAAAAGAGCATACACAACCTTATTGGATACAAAAATAACTATTTAAAATAAATGGAAATGTTTTTTAATTACTAAATGTGTAAAAAACATACTTAAAATAAGCAAGGTTAATAACAAATTAAAAAAAAAATTAGTTTTAATTTTCATTTATTTAATAATAATCATACATAAAACAATTAGTAATTTATTTATGAAGAGATAAACAACCCAAAAATCCTAAAAAATCATAAAAATGTTGCACAAAACTACAATTCTATAGGCACATCAAAAGAAAGAAAAAAACAAAAAAAAAACTACTCCAAAAACTATAAAAGTAGTAAAAGTAAAATGTTAACAAGATAAAAAACTAGAAACAATAGAGAATAGTTAACAAAAAGATAAAAAACACATAAAATGAAACCGCTTAATAGTTTCAACAAAATCACTGAGATTTATACCAAACCTACTGAGATATGCTACAAACCTACCATTTTATAGAGTGAACCTATTGACAGAGTCTTCAAAACCAACATTATGTAGAACTCAAAAAAATAGACAAAGAAAAACATAGAAAAAAATATGAAAATGAGATCCCAAAAGGCTAAAAAAGTCATAAAAGTTAGATGTAAAGTCAAAAAACAATCAATGAAAAAATAAAAAAACTACCAAGAACAAAATCATATGTATGTGTATTGATGATTTTTTCATAGTTTTAATTACTTTTGATAAATTTGATATTGATGTCATGTATTATTATTTTTGTATGGGATGATGAGTGCTATAAAACAATCATAAACACATCCATAAAGATGTTGACATAACACTTTCATGGTGAGGTAGTTCTTGGTGGACTTTTAGAGCATGAAACTACTATTGTTGGAAAACATGCTCCCTTTTTTATTGAGTAGTAATAGATATTATAGTGTATATTAAAATGCCAATAGAGTGCAATGAAGATATAACCAAGAGAGATTCAATGAGCATTGATCATGATCAGTTGAGGGTAAAGCTTCCTAGACAACAAATGTCCCCTCTTGTTCCATCAACATATCTTAGTAAAAATGTGTTTACTGAGTGTGTATAATTACAACGTGAGAATGCATCTCTACATTCCTGAGTGATCATTTGTGAGGATAATGAGAGGATTCAAAATCACTTGAGATCATGACCAAATGATATTGGAGCCTCATTCTCTCATGATCCTTTATTGGTTGAGAGGAGATGCACAAGGTGATGATCTCATTATTGAGAGTCATTATATCATGCTATACATGTATCATGTAAAATATTTGATATATATATATATATATATATATATATATATACATATATATATGTATACATATATATATATATATGTATATATATATATATGTATATATATATATGTATATATATATATATATATATGAATATATATATATATATATATATATGTATATATATATGTATATATATGTATGTATGTATGTATGCATGCATGTATGTATATGTGTGTGTGTGTTCTTGCACCATACTTATGTGGAATGCTATATTTTAGATGTTCTTATTACATTGAATAATTGAATTCATGTGATGTCACTAGTTCTTAGTATATTGATATATTTTAAAATGGTTTTTAAAAATGAAACATGTTAATGATATTGCATTTTTAATTTGAGATACATGCATGTAATTGATTTAATCTATAGTTGTATAATGTGATCAACACCCTGATGGAAATAAATATTATGCACCATGTTGATTGTGATTTATTATTAGAAAAGGTTCCTAGAAAACCCATCATAACATGATAATTTGTGTTTTATGTGCAAAGTAGGAAAGATGATCAGAATGCATCCATATTTGTATAAAAAATAATGTATTTCTTTGGTTAAGGATTATGTAGTTATCTTGAAAACATAGACTAACATGTACCAAACATTCATTATTATTACTAAAATTTTAAACATATTTGAGAAAAATACAACATTAACTATGTGCATATAAGGATGAATCATGTTTATAAAAACCATAATCAGATCTCTATATTAATCTTTATCTTTTCAGAACTTCTTTCCATTACAATTGATCACTATTTATAGACTTTTACAATACATTTTCACTTTGCATTCCATATTTTTGATTCTAGTGTGAATGAGTCTTTTCATATTCCAATAACTTTTGGAATACATACATAGGTAAAATACTTACAAAAATACAATATGTTATATAGGTTGATATCCATCACACACTTGTAATGCATTTACAATATGATTTTGAAATTTTATTCTAATATCAACACTTTCTTGGACTTAAACAATTATCTCATCCTAAGACAAAGTCATAGGAAGTGTGCCTTGTGGTAAAGCTAATAAAATTCCCTATGTTGAGGAACTATACCAAAAACATTACTTGTAGTAATCGCTCAAGGTGTTGTTTATTTATTTTTATGTCTTATACACTACTTTATTGCCTTTTCAGGTTTTAAACTAAGTAATGTACTAATACACCACACTTTTGGGTTTTTTAATAGATTAGAATAACTAGGTGGCTACCCTTTATGAGTTTTCAAACAACTTGGCCTTGCTTCTAATGCTTAAGGCCTTCCTATTGGGAAAAATCTTCAAAATTTATAAACTAGAATGTCCATAGTACCTATAGAAAAGGTGGATGAATATGTTGTGTTTCTAAAATACATGAATACTGTGAATGTGATGTTGCTAGAGTTATTTTTGAAGAATTCATAATTGTAGAATCAGGTAATAGAGGTGTTTGATTTGGTTGGATGGTTGGTTGAGTATTTATGTCACCATTTTTTATATCTCTTGTTGGAGTTGGTTTGGTGGAATGAATTGGTGATCTTAGATGATATTTGAAATGGAGATATTCAAATGTGACAAGTCATTCTTGAACATTATCCAATCAATGAGAAATGTGTGCACCATAATGATCATAGTGTGTAATAGCACTTGGCACCCCATAAAATTTTGAATGTACTCATATTCTGAGATTGTGAGAAGGGCCCTAACATGTGACATTTTATATTATATTATTGTGCTAGCTCCTCCAATTTATTTGCATGGGTCTACATATAAATGCTAGTAAATGTGTTCTAAAACATATTTTTTTTCCATGTTTAAAACTTATGCATGACATTATCTCTTGATTCAAGTGACTGATCAATGTGACATCTAGTTTATTCAAGGTAGAAGATTTATCCCCCATTGCTGATTTGGATTTATCAACCTTAATGAAGTCTAGTTTGTCCTCACTACATGTGGTGTTAAACTACTATTTCTAGTTGAGCATGCCTCTATATATATGTTGATATTTGAGTGAAATAATGTCCAATACTTACTCATATTATTTAAGGATTTTAGAAATAGATTTTATTTCTACCTTGAGATTTTAGCCTTGTGTATGAAGCTATTACAACTTCTACACAATGAGCCAGTATTTTTTTAATTGTGGTAGGAGGGCTATGAATTAATTTTCCTCAAACATGAATTAGTCACCCAAGACTTGATAGACAAAGGTAGGGTAATTATCATCAATTAGTTGAAAATATTTTGTGAGATAGAGGTGTAGATATGTATTTTCCTCCTTCAGATTTAATGCCTCTTATTTAAGCGGGGAAGTCTGTTGAGTGATAGACTCCTAAAATGTAGCTGATCCTTAAATTTTATTTAATAAGGGTAATTATGAAGCATATAGTGATGCTTATTTTACCACTATGGAAAAATACAAACTAGAAGCTATAGTCATTGCATGTACCTTCTTGATTTGTGCCACTAGAAGATAAAACATTATGCATTACACCGAGGGTTTAGGGACATCACATAACCATTGGCTAGAGAAATATGGCTTGTGATAATAATAATCCTCTTGTTAACCCCATTGAGTGGACCTCAATCCTTGATATGTGGAATATGGTTGTTAGACCTTCTTAGAAGACTCTGTTGCCTTCTTCGCTACATCATCTTCTTAAATTTTATGCTCTACTTTTACATTTTCTTTGGAAATTGCCTCTATGTGGTCCTTGGACACTTGATATTGGGCCTAATTATATGTTTCCTCATCTTGATTTCACATGAATTATTCTTATTTATCCCCTTATTTATCCTTTGTTATCGCATCAACTTCAACCTTATATTTATATGCTACTTACACCTCCTAATTTGCTTATTCTTTCTCCTTCCTCGCATCCTTTTCATCATGTTTATTATTTTATTCATCTTAATTCTTCCTCTAATCCTCATACTCTATAGAATTTTATTAAACTTAATACTTTCTCTTATTATTTTAATATTTTTAATCCTTCTTCATAATTACCTTTTGATCCTTATCCTATGCGAGTTAATCCTTGGAAAATTGCTCTTGCACTATAATATATTTTTTGTATAGTTGACTACTTAGGATGCGATTAGGTAGTTACTTGGGGTTCCTATATAATATTTTAATAATATATAAATGAGAGTGACTATGAAGTAGAGGAAGAAGAAGTTGATTCGATCATAGTGTGCCTATATGATGATGCCTTTAGTCTGGCTGGAGGGACCAAATTAATCTTCAATTACTTGTAAGATCGAGTCATCTAATAGTTTTGTTTTTATATAATTTGAGCCTCTTATATCTCAAATTTATCAAGTGGATGTGGTTCAAAAAAGGAACTCATACAATAAAATAGTTGGTGATTGCCATGGCATAATATAGGTCCTTAGAATTTGTATCAATGGTTGATATGGGATTCCTTCTTGTTGTGTATTTATTTTTAATCATGAAGACCATATGCATAGTACCCAATTAAAAGTTATATCCATAATGAATGTGCATTATTTATCTTCTACCATGATATCAAAAATTATGGACACAAAAAGTTTTAGAATGCCCACTAGTAGGATCTTTAGAATATTATTTCCCACTTGATAAATACACACTTCTTTCCAAAAAAAATAATTTTATTCTTATTTCTCATATAATTTAGTGCCTATATATTCAATCATTGATTTTTATATATTCTCCCCTATGACTCCCAACTTAGTTATATTTTAATATGTAGTGATCTATGGGATATTCCTATTATAGGTCTAAGATATAGTATTGTGCATATTTTTAATCGAAGGCGATGGTGATGATCTATGAACTAGTGCATTAATCTCACCTATAATATTATATGATGGGAATTATTTTATTTTTAGTAGTGCCTACACCTCCACTTGTAGTTATTCTACTAATTTTTGAGTCGATCGTTATTGTGCCCTTGGATGTATTATACATAATGGTGAAGTGGATCAAGTAGAAGGATAAATTTATCATAGAAAGTATACCTGTGCATCCAAATTTTGTATGAAAAATGGAAAGGAAGACATTGGTTCCTTTAAAAGCTTATGAAATATGATTTGGATCTCATTGTGGAGCTTAATGACAGTAGTATGTTATGTCAAATACTACATGAAATCTATGTGTACTTGAGGGTGTGAAAGGATGAGATGTTAAAATTCCACCCACCATGCATATAATTTGATGATTTATTCATAGTATTTGAATATTTTAGTCTAGTAAATGTTTGAAAATGTGGTTGCAAGATATAAATCCACATCTGGATTGATTGGGTCATCTAAAGACTTCCAATGTGTAAAGTAAAGGAGTACTACCAAGAGATTATATTAGAACACATAAATTTCTAATCATAACCCTATAAATGGTGGTGATAATCTCAAATAACAATTTTTTTGTCTAGTTAACATCCTCATTCAATTGGATCATTTGATATGTTATATTGATGAACCCTTTTCTAACATGTTTCATACTTATATGGTTTGCCAAAATTGATTTATGACAAATTCAAAGAGAATGCACGCTAAAATATCATCCAAAAAGTTGATATGGATCCATATAGATGCCCTAATATATTTTTAATTAATTTATAAATGAATGGAAGGATCATTGGTTTTATATTTTAGAAGAGGTTTATGACAAGCTGGAAGTCATGTTGCTTGTGCCATGGTCACTAGATTGATGAAAATCATGACATCATTTAAAATATGGATCAAACCTTAATTATATAAATTAATAAGTGTCATCATCAATTCATACAATTTACCAAATTTATGGAGCTTTATGAGTCACTTCACATCATATATTTACAAGGGGTGTTAAAGATCTATGGATCTTATTTGTGCTACTTCTAGCTGATCCATGATAAACATGTATTTTGATATGTTGATAAAGTCAAATGGGTCTGTATCATGGTATATAGTTTGTTATAATGAAATAATAATCCAAATTTATTAATTTTATGAATTTATGATGGGAATCAAAATATATGAGCAATCCATGGTTATTGTTGTAGTTATATTTGTATAATTTCTTCAACTAAACTAGTGCTAGAAAATAATCTACTTATAATTGAATGATTTAGGCAAAAATAACAAAGGCATATTATTATCAACAATATCTAATGTCATTATGTTATTTTTGACATTGTTTAAATTAATTTTACCACTTGAATCTATCTAAAATGTTGTTTTGAATGTGCTAAGCTGGTTGCACACCATTTTACTTGTTGAATTAATTACAATCGGTTGCTTATGATTTGATGTTATAAATTCTCTATAGAGAAGAATTAGTTTATTTGGTGGCATTTTTTGATGTGACATTCCATATATTTATTGATCCACTTTATTTCATTATACATCCCTTGATTCTAACATTTAATCTACTTTAGGAAATATGCAATCTTTCAAATGTGTCATCATTCATGGTTTTTTACATGACCATTGATTATCATTCCTTTGAACTTTAGTTTTAAATGCCACATTCCTAGATTTATTTGATGATCCCCATGTTTAATTTTCATTACATTATTATTTTCATGTTGGGTTACTTGTTAGATCACACTCTACAATTTTGACTTTTCTAACTTTGTTACGATGTCCTATGATATAGAGATCTCATTGTACATCTACACTAAAAACAGAAAACTAAAACAAGAAACAAAAAATTTAAACAAAAATCTAAACTACATGGTGATACTCAATAACCTCTACTCAATAACCTCTAATTTTTTTATGAGATCTAATATAGATTATTAATGGTAAGGCTTAAGCCTACAACCCTTTACATGTCCTAGTAGATTGGTTACCTAAATATATTTTAAGATAATTGTTCCTTACTATGAGACATCATGAATGATATAAGTTCCCTTCCATCGAATGCAAAAATTTCCTAGGAATTCTTTAAATATGCTATCATATAGTAATACTACCTATTCTAGAAAAAATTATTTAGATCATAGATTGTGATCATGCCATGCTTTCTAGCTTTACTTGTTAACTTATTATGTCTACTGTGATCTTTGATTATTTTCTTCCATCCTTGTTAAATACATTATTCACACTTGTAAAGATTCTCAATATTCTCGTCACATGATCACTACAATTTATAGACTAGGAAATATGTACTCTATTGGCATGACTAATTCTAGTGCATAAACCAACTAAAATGGAGTGAAAAATGTTGCATGCTTGTAGTTTGTTATATATGCCTATACTATCATAGTAATTTTATCCTCCCAATCATCCCTTTTCACATTGCATATCTTTGTGAGCATCTTGTACATGACTTTGTTTGATTCCTCAGCCTATCCATTAACTTACACATGGTATATTATGCTTTTATGGTGTGATATAATAAAATCCTATATAAAAATATTGATGTTGATATTTATGAAATGATTCATATATCACTAATCAACTTTGAAGGACACACAAATATAGTTATAATATTCTCAAACTAAAATTTGCCTATGTCCTTATCACTACAGCTTGGTCTCACAATAGCTTCCACCCATTTAGTGAAGTATTCCATATAATAATTATGTACTTTACATGACTGTGCTTACTATGTGGATTGATTGGTCTTACAAAGTTGATTCCACACTATTTAAATGGATAATAATCTATCATATGATTCAATGGCATTTCATCTCTCTAATTAGGCCTTCCCATCCTTTGGTAGATTTCTCATTATTTTCCTACTCAGTTTGCATCTTGAAATAAATTAGGACACCATAAGAAATTTTTTACTATCTTCCTTGTAGTGCATTTTCCTATGAAATGTCCACCTACAATTGCTTGATGTGCTTCTTGAATAAGTTATGGTCATTCATGTTCCAAAGCCACTCTGTATATTACATAATCTTTACCCATTTTGTACAGAAAGACATTGATGATGCTATATAGAATAGCTCTTGTGATCAACTACTTTTTATCCCTCTACACATAGTGTGTAGATACATTTACTTATTTAAATAAATTATCTATAGCTTTCATGTACTCAAGAATTGTATACACATGAAATAATCAAGAATCTAGTGATTCATCTTGGAGTTCTTCAGATTCTTCTCCATTGCATATTTAGCTCAAGTGGTATGGTATAACATTTTATCTCCCAAGATTGACATTGATTATGAACTAAAATTCTTGAAACAACATCAACTAATGAGATATACTTCCTCCTAACATAGGCTTATTTACTAGGTATTACAGAGCTTGGTGATTAGTAAAAAATTCAAATGATGTTATTATAAGGTAGTGTCTTAACTTCTAGAGTGAGAACACCATTTTTAGAGCTTTTATTTGATGAGATTATCTAATCCTCAGTCTCCTATTTTTGATATAACAAATCCTACTATAATTCATGATGCATCTACATGAACATGAAATGGTTTGATCTAGTTAGGAAAAACCAATATGGGATCTATTAACAACCTCTAATTTAGATCTATAAATTTTGTTTGATACTTATTAGCCCTTTAAAATATGGTATCTTGTGTATTAAGTTTTCCATGGAGGTAGATATAGATACATATCCCTTTATGAATTTATGTAGTATCCTATATGCTCCAAGAATTATCACTTCTCTATAGAGCTTGTAAGAGGTGACATGCCCATAATAACTATGATTTTGTCTTGGTGAACCAAAATCCCATTGTTTCATAATATACACTCTAAAAAGATACCAAAATTTGTGAAGAATAAGCATTTATTCAAGTTCAACACAATACACAAAGTTCAACACCATCCCAACATCATTCATATCTTGGATAGATGCTTTTTGAATAAATAAATAATAGACTAATTAACTAAATAGACTTCTAAGAAATCATGGATGAAGTATTTAAATGTAGTAACCATAGCCTTAGAGAACACAAAATAATCATATTTCAAACCAAATGGCATTGCCTTGTATGCAAGATATCCCCATTATATTATAAATGTGGTTTTAGATTGATCTCTTGTTTCAATTGGTATTTGATGGTAGCCATCAAACCTTATGTAAAATAATACACTTCATTTCCTGTGACTAAATCTAGGACTTCATCTATGAAAAAAATTAGGAATGGATCATTAATGCATGCATTATTTAGTGTATGGTAATATCAACACACTATTATTTATCCGGACTTCTTAATTTATACCACCATTGGGATAACCCAATTTACTTTTTCCATCAGATAGATAATCTTTCATCTGATCCAACTCAGCCTTGACCTTCAACTTTATGTTGGGGTTTAACCTATATGGTTAATTTTTCATAAGATGAGCACACTAATTTATCTCTATGTGCATATCCCCTAGTGAAGGGTATACACCTTTTAATTATATGGAATTGGTTGGAAATACATATTGATAGTATCATAATAGTCACAATTCTTATGAAACCTCATTCTACATCTTGTAGTCACCCAAAATCAGAAGTTTTGGCATAGAATCTATCCCAATATTTTATACAAACTTATTTAATGGATCATGATATATTTTTTTGGATCCCCTTATAATGGAGTCTTGTAATTTTATATATCCTTTTCACTCATGGATATTAATATTTCACAGATGTTGATATTTATTTTGGTCTATGACTTTGGCTCTAGGATCCTCCACTTATCACTCTGGTTAAAATAATTCTTTCAAATATAAGTCCTCATCACTTTAAATGGAATCAATTTGTTCCTCCTTATTGATGGTTTTATTATAAATATTTCTCTTTGTTTATTCTCCTTATAGCTTTTTAGAGATGTATTTACATCCTTAGTCACTTCCTATTTTGAAGCAAAGTCTAGTGTACTACTAAGATCATTTGATTCATTATGGTGTAATAATATATTATGTTTATGAATATATTAGTGTACCACAAGGTTCTCATCCTCAAAGACAAATGTTTTAATAAAATGCTATTGTACCTTTGGCCATTTATTAGTCTCCCTTCTACATTCTTGATAACTTGCATGAAAAGACTTGTTTAGTCTATTGTAGATTCCATGTATAGCTCACAGTGTATTATGCTTAGCTTTAATGCCCACCATGAACTAGATATTATCTCCATAGGTGAAGGGTGAACCCAAATCTTTGGGTATGATATATGGCTTGATCTTAGTTTTATTCAAGTGTATAATGAAAATTTTATCCCATTGGTGTGCCTCCAACTGATTGTACACTATAATATGGTCATCTAACCATCATAGGCCAATCAATATAGGGTAGTGAATTTCATTAGTCTTAATGTCAATCACTTTGAAAACTCTTTGCAAGTTTAGGCTATGAAATTTTAAATCCACATCCTCCAGTTGACTAATAGGTTCTACCAAACCATAGTTTGAGACAACTAGTGTTACAAGATTATAATTGAGAGTCAATCATCCAATAGATTCCCATGTGGACCAAGGGATCATATTGAATGCATTTCTAAATCAAACACAACATTTGATAATTCATATCCAACTAGTTTAATATCCATGTAGAATCCAACATCCCAAGGATTCTTAGTCTTCACATACCATACTACCTTATCAGTATGATAATGACCCATTTATGTGCACTCCAAACAGTTATGCATAATATTTGTAATATTATGTGATATGTTTTCATTTATTAGAGTAATAAGAAGTTTCAAAAGGTTGGTTAAGGTAGTAACTACTCCATCATGCCTCATGATACACATAATTTGTCCACACATCTGTACATCAATGATTATATCATCACTCTATGATGTTACCTATTATTGAATTTTCTATAGAACTTGAGTTGATTTATAGATTAAACCCTTTATATTTAAATGTCAAGATATTTATGTGTTAGACCTTTATGGTTCTCTAATATAATAAAATTTCTAAGGGAGAAAATCCAAAATATGCATGCTAATGTTGTATAACTACTTGTATGAATATAGGATCCTTTGGGTGATAATTTATCAAGTTCACATTTCACACAGGTGTTTATTTTTTATAATTTTATAATTCTAGACAATATTCTCTATGGTGTTATCTTGAAACTCTATAATAAATGTAGTAAAATTTCCTCTGAGGATTAGTTGAAAAATTTCATGTGAAGTGGTTGTAATCCCAACACAAGTATCATATAATTGGTTAATGGCCCTATCATTCATATTATTTGAGATCACCCCCTTGATATCCACCTTCGTAACCTCCTCTATATCCTCCCAGTCTTTGTTAAAAACACAAGCTTGACTACTATTATCCATCATATCCTTGCTACCTCTAAGGGGAACCCTAACCATATTTTTATTGGCCATCATATCCCTTGTACATTCCTTAGGGAGAATATGGACCCCATACTGATTGATTTTATTGAGGTAGAGAAGGATTTCATTATTTTTGTTACTAAGGAGATGGAAAAGTTCATCCTACTTAGTATTGGGGAGACTAAAATGTACAACTTGGTAGGGCCTAAGGTTGATACTAAGGTGAGGTTGGAACCCATCTAGGAAAAAATTACATCACAAATGTCATGTCTACATTTGGGATTGGGATCCCTAGCTTCTTGAAAGGATTTTTTTGTGTTGTGACTATGAAGACATTATTTGTGATGCCTTCCTTAAGTTATTGGAGTGTTCATAAATTTTTGTCATCATAATTGCGTGACTTGCAAAAGTTATAGTATAAAGTCTAAGGTTGTTGAATGTATTTTTGTAATAAATTACATTTCATAGATGGATTTACTATTAAATGGAATATTTTTTTATAGTTTTGTCTTAACTTTTAGGTAGTCATTTCAATGGTTTCCCTCTTTTCCACATTCCATATACTAGAGGTATAGCTTGGGCATATTAAATTCATGGAGCTCATCCATGTTATGTAATACAACATCTATCTTTGCATCAATTTTTTAAGTAGGTTGTGGGATATCTCCACAATATTCTATTTATTCCACACAAAGTGTAGCTACCTAAGCATGTACCTTATTTTTTAATTGTTCTTGAATAATGCCATAATTAATTTAAGGTTAAAATCCTTTTAAAAACCATGCAACCTTATATGTGTCCTAAAATAGAAATTATACTATGATCATTACATCCTAAAATCTACGATCATAATCTCACATTGATTCACCTAATTTTTTTGTATATCTATCAGCTCTTGGATTGTTTAACTCACACAATTATTTACTTTGAATTCACCTTTCAATTGGTCTTTGACATCCTTAAAAATTAGTTTAGTGATATCTCTTTTTCATATGAACTCTAGAGCTTTTATTGTTAAAGATCCTATGAGCTCACACTTCTTTATATAATCTATAGTTACATTTTTTATCTACCACTTCATTTCAAAAGTTAGTAGATAATACTCAGGGTTAGTAGACCCATCATATGATGTCAACATGACAAAATTTTTTGGGTTGAGATCTATGCCTCCTATGGTAACACTTGAAACTAATGGTGGTGTAGGACTAGACTTGGGAAATGTCTTAAGATTTTGATACAAACTAAAATCCCACTTTAATCACTTTCTTCCTATCTAACACTTTCTTGGTTTATATAGTATACTTCCAAAATTTATCTATAAAAGAGTTAAACCACATACTATGTTTACTAACTTCTGTACTTTTTATTCTTGTTGTTGAAAAATAAGCTTAGGGTATGTGTATCTTTGAAATGAATAATCCATGTTTGTAACTCCTCCTTCAATTGAAATTAAACCTACTTTCATCTTGAGAATTAACATAAATTCTTCCAAATACCATTATTTATCTTATCCAAATAATATCCCCCCTTCTAGCTATGATCTTAAATTACCTTCTAACCAATCTACTCACTCTTATCTATTTCCACTTTCTTCCATTTCTTCATCATATCTATTTGTATTTTCATTCTCATCTACACCTTCTCTTCTCTTTTTCCCTCTCATATCACTATCCTCATCCTCTCTAAATTCTATTTATCTCCCATGATCTCCCTTTACTTCTTTATCCTCTACACTATCTAATCTACTCTTATGTATAGACACATTCAAATTATTTTGTTTATTTCATCTTCTCTATTGTTGTAGGTCTCATTCTATTCCTATAATTCAATTTTTGCTATAATTCTCCATGTTATCCATTTTTGGGGTGCATGTTTATGCTTCCCTTATAAGTTATCCATAATTCAAGTAATTAACACACACATCCCCATACATATAAAGTGACTACACCATGTTGGTATGAGTAGGCACCATGGCCTTTTATACAATTTTTTTTTAATGAGAGTAGGTATTCACTACAAAAACTTACCTTTAATGCCTCTTAGAAGTAGATATTATGCAGTCTTAAATGCAATGTATTAATATAAAACAAATTTAGTGTTGTATCCACTGATTGTATTTTTAACCCAATGATCTATTACACAAGTCCAATCCATATCTAGCTTTCATAGGATTTCTAGCTTCTCTTCCATCCAAACTTGAAATTTTGTTTGTCTTGACTGAAAAAAATCATATTCAAGTATTGGTAACTATGTAACTAGTCGTGTAGGAAATTCACACCAAAATATTTCATATTTTTCATTATATATATGTTCATGAATAACTTCTTTCACAAACATTATTATTATTATTATTTTTGTTTCTTCTTTTGTGAAATTGTGAATTCTTTCATAGAGACATCATTCTAGGTCTCTCTGTCCTAGTAGCCATCTCAACATATTTTGTTCATTCCATACTCACTGCACCATTGTTAGCAGAGGTTCCTAGAAGACCCATTAGAACACACTAATTTATGTTTTATGTGTGAATTAGGATACATGATTATAATGTAGACATAGTTATAGAATAATCAAATTCTTACTTTGATTAAGGATTATGTAGTTATCTTGAAAATGTAGACTAACATGTACATAAAATTAATTATTATTACTAAATGATTAAATAAATTTTAGAAAAAAATCATTTATTATACTAAAAAAAGGATAGAATATGTTAGGTAAAATTGTTATAATATATATATACACACACTAATATTTATCTTTTTAGAACTCCTGTCTATTACAATTGATCCCTATTTATAGAATTTTACAATACATTGTCAATTCACATTCCATCCTTTGGATTGAAACATGAATCAATATTTTCACATTCTAATTTTTTTTTGAATACATACATAGGTTGAATAAAAAAAAAAATGTTATATAGGCTGATATCCATCACACACTTGTCATGCATTTACACTCTATAATTTTGTAATTCTATTCTACTATCAATATTTATAGATGGATTGCGATATTATATATATGGTTTTATATTCTTAGAGATATTCACCTATGTATTAGTTACATGTGGAACTTATAGTTGATACTATTGAGGTTCTGTTGATATATTTGAAGTATGCATTACATGTTCATATCTTTGATCTAAATTTTGATGGTTTTAATTTGGTATCTATGTTTGTGTAATTTTATTATTATCATGGATCATTGTGTCCTTCATGTTTGCTCTACTACTTTGGAATGTCAATAGACCACCTTTGAAAGTAAAATATAAATTAAAATGATCCTTAATCACTATTTAATTCATTTTTTTCAACCAAGGTTATCCCAAAACTACATTTCCCTATAGAATATTATGTTGTACAATCAACAATATGCTCATTATCTGAAGTCCCAAAGTGATTGTAATAATAATATGTTCAATATTGGATTTATGTGTATGTTGTAAATCTTTGTCATTATATCCTATACTTTAAATAAATTATATTATACGTGTTATGTTGCTACATATTATTGACAATAAAATATTATTTATGTGTGTTATTGATGAGTGCTTGAATTATCAGTGGTTCTTTTTGAGATATAATTGTACTTAGAAGATAACATGTAGGATTTGAATCTGGTGTCCAATTTTAAACTTTTTCAAATGTGATAAATAATCTATCTTCTAGTTGTGATATCTTTTCATGTAATGCATAACAATCATTATCTCAATGTATATTTATATTGTGATACGTGTAATTTATTTTTGTCTTTTATATACATTAGATGATGAGGAGGATGATAGTAATTGGGAGGAAGAGTGATTATATTTTTTCCAATAATGTGTGTAGAATATCATGTGGTTGATTTTTGAATTTTCCACATTGAAGTGATGGCCTCTTACTGAAAGTAGAGTTATTTTCTTTAGGTGGTGATATGTAAATTCATTCATTTCATTTATTAATTACCTTAAATTATTTTTCCTTGTTTGGAGTTTTTTACATTGAGTCATATATATTATGAATGAATGTTATTGGATTATTTATTATAAAAGGTAGATCTAAATTCAACAATTTATTGATAACTTTTTTCTTGTGAAAAAATGATCCTCAATAGTTGGCATTTTATGTTACAATATTGAGATAAAAAACATATTTGAGCATGTCCACATATAATTTATAAAAAAAATATAAATTTTATGCATATATATATATATATATATATTTATGTTTAGATAAGATACTCCCACCAAATATAAATTACTTATCCAAATTTGAGGGTTAACAAGTTAATGAATGCAACATATTTTTGAATATTAAAATGTAATATTCGATAAACTCATCATGACCGTACTACAAACCACATAGATGTTCCAATGTGAACTTAGGTACCATATTTTTATTATAATTTAATAAAAATTCATCTTATAACTTTTTAATTTTATGTAAGGAACCATTAGGAAACTATAAACTCACTTTGAAGCATCTTTTCTAAGACTTCTATGGAAATATTTTAGTAGAATACATTAACCATTAACCCATTATTTGAAGTCAGTTTATATTTTGTCAAATGAGTAAAAGGATCTCCAAAACCATTGAATAATGGCAATGTAGGCATTAAAGAATATTTTAAATATGCATGTTCATATAAAATTGGTGTGAGACTTTGTCATAAGATAATGTTATCTTTGATATTTAAACAAAATTATTTAGTTTTTAAAGTGAGATCAAGAACTTGTATTTGGATGTCACAAATGATATACATCATGGATACTATATGAATATTAGGAATAGTAGCTATTTTGAAAGACCCACTCATAGGTTGTAATTTACCATCTATTTTAAACATTAAGATGATAGGATCATGAAAAATGTCATTACATCGATAAGGATTTAATTCTAAGACAAAATCAATACAAAATTGAGAATAATTGCTTAAATTATCACTTTAAATTTATATGGAAGTAAAAAAATCACACTACTCTTTATTAGATTTGTTTGACTTAAGAGAGAGGCAAGATTCATCTTAATAATTATATCATGGGACTAAAATTCTATAGGATAACTATCTTGAGAATCTTGGGATAATATGACATGATAATTATTTTGTAAATAAAAAGTATTATCACTTTTTGTTTATGCATCACATTCATTTTCATCCCATGACATTTCAAGAGAGGAAGATAAAGTATTATGAGATGTTATATAATTATTCAACTTCCAAGGGAAGATAGAGAGTTTAATAATCTTGTATATCATTAATAATGTCTACAAGAGAATGTGGGATATCATACAAATTTACATCATCTAACTTTTATAGAGAGAGGGATTGATACATTCACTTGAACCATTTTCCATTTCTATGCAAGGATTATGATTTTTTTAATCTTATATTGATTAATGTGATGTAATATGGTATGGAATTTAAAAGGTAAACAACTTGCACTAACTATTGATTTTTCACATCTTGATCCTTGTTAGAGATTAAGGGAGAGAAGATATTTGTTATCAATATACTCTTTTTGTTCTACTTTATGAAAAGAGGAATACAAGGGAGGAATAAATGAAATTGGGGTTTCAACTTCTAAATTAGTATGCTCACTTTTTTATTCACTATATTACTCACTATTGTACTAATATTCTTAAATTTAATAATCATATTCATATCTATCATAATTATATTCTTCATTAATGTAATAAGCATAAAATATTATAGAAGCATGATTATTAGTCCATTCATTATCATAAGAATAAGGTGTTACATTATTATATAAGATTACATATAAAGGATAAACACTACTAGGAATTGTATATTTGAAAGCCATTTTAAATTTATTAACCCATTGTATAAAAAATATGACAAACACTAAGATTATTAGTATAAAACAATCAATCATATCATGAAATAAATAATCGTAAAAGGTGAAAATAGGCAAGGTGTGCTTAAATTTTAAGATCTCAGATATACTAATTCATTCAAGTCATAAATAGTGAACACAGTTCAAAAAATAACTAACTACAGAGGATTCCAAAATCTTGTAGCATCATTATCCTTTATCTAGGGTAAATTGAGAGTAATTTCCTAGGGTTAACTAGTTACTGGTGCACTACAATAACAAATTGATAAATTATTTCTATAGACAAAAAATAAAACTTAGGTGTTTTTGATATATTGTGAGGTACATGGAAACTAAAATTTGTATATAGTGTTATCTAATGTATTGATTATTTGAGCAATACATCTCAAATCATAGCTTAGGTAAAATTGAAGACCACTTTTCCCAGAACAACAAATCTTGCTACGCCCCTAACCTATCACATGCATGAGGATAGTATTAGCCGACTTATGGCTTACTTATCCCTCTTTGACATTATATTGTGGCCCAACTTGTGGCCGACTTGTGGCTTTCTTTAGATTAGTAGGTCGGCCTATGGAGTAACCATGGCCTAGTTAGACTATATATAGGAGGTAGTGGGTAATCATTTATCATCATTGTGAATTCTATTGATATTGAAGCTTGTGGAGGTTGCCCCCTCAAAGTGGCTTATCTATTATCATATTTTTAGATATATTTTAGTCATATTTGGATATAATTCTGCTGTTATACTGAATTCTTGAAGTAATTTCATTAAAAGTGGTATCAGAGCTGCGATTTGGGCAATCTTGTGGGTGAAACACTAAGTTTGCGATATATAAAAAATGGTTTTGAATTTCTCAGAATTTTTTTTATTGAAGGTCAGAAATAATTACATAAATCTTCCATTAAAATTTCAGATCATTTGGATCTGTTTTTCAAAAGTTATCGATATTTTATGATTTTTCATAAAATTGCTCTATTGTGCGCAATTCAAATAATTTTTCTGAGTTTTTTACATTTTTGGAAAGATTAGAAAAATTTGGATACAGTTTGTTCTTTGTATATTTTGAATTGAGGCCGACATAATTCCAAAATCGCTTGGTCAAAGTTGGGTCAAAATTGTCAATAAGGGTCGACATTGTAAAACCCTTTTGTGGTAGGTCCACAAACTCGGGGCCGAGGAAAGGGGGCTAAAACTCCAGGAAAAACTCCTAACAAGGATGAGATGGAGTTAGAAGGGGGGTGTAATAGACCCTTTGTACCAGGGTTTTCTGACATAGATCATAAAGTGAGCCAACTTGACTATAGTATGCAAGGCATTCAGAGTGAGGTGCAAGACCTACAGTCTAATATGCAATCCATACAAGATATTTTGGGATATATCATGACAGCTTTGAATATTAATCAATCAAATCATCAAGCTAACTCTATTTCACAAACCCACTAGGGTGGTTCTCCTAACCAGTCTACTTCAAATCCAACTCCATGGCCACAGAAGAACCTATTACCAAAAGTGGATATGCGCAAATTTGATGGAAAAGATCCAATCAATTGGCTCAACCAAATGGAGAGTTTTTTTGACCTACATCAGATTCCACTTGGACAGAAGGTCACCATGGCATCTTTGTATCTTGAACCTGATCAATTCATTTGGTATCGATGGTTGTGTGATCAAAAGAAAAAGATGGGTCTCAATGTCAGTTGGACAATTTTTCAAGAGCAACTACAATTAACTATGGCAATAGTGTGACAGATAAATACTTCAGCCAACTGGCAAAACTATGACAAACTAGCTTCGTTAGGGATTATATTCATCATTTTCAGAATCTATCCTTACGTGTGGAGACAATTTTTGATGCAAACTTGAATGACCTATTTTTGGGTGGACTCAAGGACCACATTCAACATGAGGTACGCATGTTTAATCCACTTAATATTTCTAAATCTATTCTCCTAGCACATAGAGCTGAGGAAAAATTCCTAGCCAACAAGAGACAGCCATTCACTCACTTCAAAGATCGTAGCAGATCATCATCAACATTTCCTCCACCTACTAGATTGACCCCTCAGCAAATTGAAGAAAAGCATGCAAAAGGATTATGTTTTGGTTTTGATAGCAAGTGGAGTAAAGGACATAGATGTGCTGAGAAGAAGTTATTCTACATTGAGGGACCAAATGAAGATGAAGAAGTAGATGATGCCTCTAATGATGATGAGGAAGATATAGAGGAGGTACCTGAAGATTCCCACCCTACAATCTCTTGTCATGCACTTGTAGGTATTAGCACTCCACAAACTCTTAAGGTGGTGGGATTCCTCAAGAAACAGAAGGTGATAGTGTTGATTGATTCAGGGAGCACACATAACTTTATAAACCATAAGTTGGCCACTCGATTGAATTGTTTCATCTACCCACCACCAGAATTTCAGGTCATGATTGCAGATAGTGGCATAATTAATTGTTCAGGCAAATGCCATAGTATTAAGCTTACTATGGGTGGGTACAATCTTGACTCTCCTATGTTTGCTATTCCCATGGGTAACACAAACATTGTTTTGGGAGTCCAATGGCTCACAACCTTAGGTACCATTGAGATGAACTTCCAAGAACTATTCATGCGATTTCATTCTGAAGGTAAGAAAATTGAATTACATGGATTACATGCAAAATCTCCACAGTTGGTTAGTTCACATCAGATGACCAAGATGCTAAAAAAGGGGGTAGATGGAATTATTACACGATTATGCTCTATAGAAGTTCAACCCCCAAAGGTATCTACACATCTTGATCTACAAATAATTCTTGATGACCACTCATCTATTTTTGGGGCCATGCCAAAAATGACTACCACCAAAAAGAGAACATGATCATGCCATTCAACTAATTCTAGGTAGTCAACCACCAAATATTAGACCATATAGATATCCATATGCACAAAAGAGTGAAATTGAAAATATGGTCCATGAGATGCTGGAGGTAGGGATCATCAAGCATAGCCAAAGTGCATATTCATCACCAGTGGTCATGGTGTGGAAGAAGGATGACACATAGAGGATGTGCCCCGATTATAGGGAACTCAACAAGTACACCATCAAAGATAAGTTTCCTATTCTAGTAATTGATGATTTACTTGATGAATTGCATGGTGCTAATTATTTCACAAAATTAGATCTTCGCTCGGGGTACCATCAAATTAGAATCAAGGATGAAGATGTTCATAAAACTGCTTTTAGAACACATGAGGGCCATTATGAGTTTTTGGTAATGCCCTTTGGTCTTACAAATGCACCATCTACTTTTCAAAGTTTGATGAACACTATTTTTAGGCCTTTTTAAAGGAAGTTTGTGCTAGTTTTCTTTGATGACATATTGATTTATAGTCAGACATGGAAAGCACATCTGCAACATGTGAAACAGGTATTGATAGTTTTGGAGAAGCACCAACTTTATGCAAAACCATCTAAATGTGCTTTTGGAGTATAGGAGGTAGAGTACCTTGGTCACATTGTTTCCCATGAAGGGGTCAAAGTTGATCCTTAGAAGATCAAAGAAATAATGGAATGGCACATGCCAAAAACTCTCAAAAACCTTCGAGGTTTTCTTGGACTAATAGGTTACTATAGAAGATTTGTGAAAGGTTATGGCAGCATAGCAGCTCCACTCACTGCATTGCTAAAGAAGGATGCTTTCCATTGGAATGATGATGCCACCAAAGCATTTGAGCAACTAAAAGTAGCTATGTGCACCACTCCAGTTTTGGCTACTCCAGACTTCTCACAAACATTCATTGTTGAATGTGATGCTTCTGGGTCTGGATTGGGGGCAGTACTAATGCAGGCAGGAAGACCCATTGCATTTGAAAGTCATCAATTCAAAGGTAAGAATCTACAAAAACCTATCTATGAGAAAGAAATGATGGCTATTCTTCATGCAGTTAAACAATGGACACCTTATCTGATGGGTAGACACTTTAAGGTGAAAACGGATCATGATAGTCTCAAATACTTTTTGGAGCAAAGATTATCATCTGAGGAACAACAAAAATGGGTAACCAAAATGTTGGGTTATGATTTTTAAATCATCTACAAGAAGGGTAAAGATAATGTAGTAGCAGATGCATTATCTAGACGGGATGCATCCACAGAAGCATTACTTGGTGCAATGTCCATATTGCAAGCAGATTGGGTGGATGAAGCTAGGTTAGAATGGGAGGAAGATCAAGATACATAGGTTCTAATTTAGAATCTCCAGCAAAGTACTTTATCCTCTAACAAATTTGAATGGAAAGGTAATGTCCTATGGTATAAAGGAAGGTTATACTTGTGCAAAACTTCAAAGCTTAAGCATAAGCTTCTTGCAGAGTTGCATGCATCTCCACTTGGGGGACACTCAGGGTTCTTGAAAACTTATCATAGAATTAAGAAAGAATTATTTTGAGAAGGACTCAAGGGAGATGTACAAAAGTTTGTGGAAGAATGCATGATATGCCAATAGAATAAAGCTGAAACAGTTAAGATCCCAGGTTTGTTACAACCATTAGCAATTCCTAGTCAAAGGTGGGAGGAGGTTTCCATGGATTTCATCACTGGGTTACCTTATTCTAAAGGTAATAATGTTATTTTGGTCATTGTGGATAGGCTTACAAAACATGCCCATTTTTGTGCTCTCTCACACCCATTTTCAGCAAGTACCATTGCGGCTATTTTTATGGAAGCAGTTCTCAAATTACATGGAACCCCAAAAATAATTGTAAGTGATCGTGATCCTATTTTCACTAGTAATTTCTGGACTGAACTATTTTCTTGTTTGGGTACTCATCTAGCTCATAACTCATCTTACCACCCCCAATCTGATGGACAAACTGAAGTGGTTAACAAATGTTTAGAGGGGTACCTCCGTTGTTTTACATTAGATAAAAAAGAACATTGGGCTAAATGGCTACCACTTGTAGAATGGTGGTATAACACATCTTTCCATACCTCTTCTAAAATGTCTCCATTTCTAGCACTATATGGTTACCATCCACCTTCCATCACTTCTTCATTAAAGGTGCACACCAAGGTTCGAGATGTGGAAGAGCACATTCAACATCAACAAGAGGTTTTGGCTAGTTTGAGAGAGAATTTAGTCTTGGCAAAAAATAGGATGAAGCAACAAGCAGATCAACACTGGAGTGAGTGAAATTTTGAGGTGGGTGACTGGATATTTGTTCGTTTTCAACCTTACAAGCAGATGTCCTTGAAGCAATAGAAAAAGGACAACAAACTTGCTCCAAAGTATTATGTCCCTTACCAGGTTCTACAAAAAATTGGAAGTGTGGCTTACAAGCTCGATTTACCTCATTCATCTCACATACAACTAGTATTTCATGTTTCTTATTTGAAGAAGGTCATTGGACAAAAAGTTTTTGCCCAAACAGAGCTTCCAGAACTAGATGAAGAAGGATGAGTCATTTTGGAACTAGAGAAGATCCTCCAAACACGTACTAAGCGGTTGAGAACCAAAGAGATTAAAGAATATTTGATCAAGTGGAAAAACCAAAGCAGTGAAGATGCAACTTGGGAAGGTGAAGAATTTCTGCAACAACATCCATAGTTGTTCAATGTTGAGGACAACGTTGGTTGAAAGGGGAAGGGCATGCTACGCCCCTAACCTATCACATGCATGAGGATAGTATTAGCCGACTTATGGCTTACTTATCCCTATTTGACATTATATTGTGGCCGACTTGTGGCTTTCTTTAGATTAGTAGGTCGGCCTATGGAGTAACCATGGCCTAGTTAGACTATATATAGGAGGTAGTGGGTAATCATTTATCATCATTGTGAATTCTATTGATATTGAAGCTTGTGGAGGTTTCCCCCTCGAAGTGGCTTATCTATTATCATATTTTCAGATATATTTCAGTCATATTTGGATATAATTCTGCTATTATACTGAATTCTTGAAGTAATTTCATTACAAATCTTATGAATTTTAAAACTGATAGAACATAGTTCCTAGGAAAACAAGAGAAAAGTATAAATAAATTGGTAATTAAAATTTGAAAACCAAATCATAAAGTAATATTTTTGTGTATAAAAATACAAAATTAATATGAAATCCTAGGACAAAAAATAAAAATGCAATGCTAATAAATGTATATGTTCACCAATATGTTTTAACCTATTATTGATAAAACAAATAAATTGAATTATTATTATAACTGTAAAACTAGAATATATCAAATGTTAAAGATGTATAATAATCAATATTTCTGATTTTGATAATCGATAAATATGGAAATTGTTATTTTTGAAAACACTAGGAAGAAAACAACTTAGATCAAACCAATATTTTTGTTAATATTTTAGAGGTATGAAAGTGAAATTTAATAAAATAGGTGGCCATGTATGATCAATATTAGAGACAAAATCTGAAACTAATTCTAGACATGTCTACTTTAAGTGGATGATGATGTAAGCCATTTGTGTCTACTAACTATGGAATTATCCTAATTTACTATGATCACTAAATGACAAGATTTTTTTTTTTTTTTTTTTAAAAATGAAAATGAAAGATCAAGATAATATTTTGAGAATATTCTTAGACAAGATCACTATAATTATATAGTAGTATAGGTTGCTTGAGTCTGTTCATTGTGGACTTATCCTAACTAACTATGAATTAAATCAAATTTTTGTACTACCTATGTTTATCTTAGTTAGGTATATTGACACACTTTTAAATATGGAATATCATATGAAATACATATGATAAAAACCCTTAGTTTCTTGCATGTAAACCAAATTGATATCTAATAGGGGGTGTCAGTTGAAATGAATTATGTTAGACTCACCTGGGTCAATCATCTTTGAATGACCAAGTGTTACTCTACATTATCAATACTCCAAAGAGGGCTAAAATTTGAATGTATTTCTCCCAATTAAGTATAGGTGTGAAATGGTGAATACAAGTATAGATGATCTTTTTCCTATTTTACCCTTGGCACTATACACATAAAATGTGACATGCCAACCTTATGCACTTAACTTCTCAAGGTTTAGCTAAGACAAATGATTAAGAGATGATTATGATGATTGGGTCTAGTGGTTAGGGATATTTGGTTGAAATATTGGAATATGGTTTTGAATGACAAGTGGTAAGGGTTTCTTGTGAAGATACCAAAATAGCTCTATAACATCACATTACTCATTGAGAGTGGATAACTAATGGGAAACAAAAATTTTAGGTCTTTAGTGTGAGTAATGATGATATATCATAGTTCTTGGTCAATGCTAGGGATGATGAACTAGGTATAGCTACGTTGGCTGACTATAGGGATATTATCAACTTGTTCAAGTTATCTATTCATTATCATACATAAAGTGAATGAAAATATGATTAGTCTAGTCCCAAGGAGAAATAAAAGGGGGAATGATGAAGTTATATAACTAGAGATCATTGTATTAATGACCTCATGTATGAATGGGTATAATTATTAGATTGGATTTCACACACTCTTGCTCATCAATAACATTGAGTTGGTCAATGATGAGATGGGGAATGATAGTGGAATATAAGACCTCATTTCTAAATTTTTTGTTGATGTCACTTTGAACATTTCTACATGGAATGAGAGATCTAACTTTAATAAAGATACTAGTTATAGTAAGGTATGGGTTCTCTAGAAGTATCATCAAATATGAAAATATAATGATGTGATGGATTGATTAAGTGTATAACTTATCTAAGTAATGATATGAAAGAGGTGATTTTTGTTCTAGATGTGTGGAAACAAGGTTTAGGCTTGTGCTCATTTTGACAAGGCTTAGTTGGTTATATTTTTGGATGTTTTTGATAATATTTTAGAAAGAAAACAAGCTATGCTAATTACTAAAAATGAAAATACTTTTCAATGATTCAAAAAAAAATCTAAAAGTAGATATAAGTGAATGTTATTTGTTTGTTATTTTCAAATATATTTTGATGTATGCAACACTAAAACTGAAATATAATCTAAGGATGCAAGTGATGATTTTACTATTTTCTAGATGCAAGATTTTGTTTAACCCTAAAATCTAGATTGGGGAATATAGGGTTAAAGGGGTAGAGATAGCCTAAGGCATAAAGATGGTATACTATCTCTAAAGTAAGCCAATTAATTTTAAAACTGAGATAAACATATACTAAATTTATTGTGTTGAGATATGATAAAAATAGAAAGTATATCTGTGTTAGATATTGTAATGATAATGCATTAAAGATACTTATATGGTTCTAATGCTAGTATGGATTTGGATCTAAAACATGAATAAATTAGTCTAGATCTAAATTCTAGATCAATCATCTGATTCTAAAAATTATACTTCTATATATGAAAACACTTATATCAAACTATGATGGTTGTGTCAATGATTATGTTTGACTTGGACACATGTGTCTAGTAAAAAATTCTTGATAAAACTAGATGCAACCACTTGGGTACTTCTAGGTTCTATGTCATCTTTGATCTAATGTATTTAGATCTTGATAATGGATTATTACTCCTTATCAAAAAATAAAACCCTAATTATTCATCTTCATAGTGGTTATGTGAAAAATGGGTTAGTGGGCACACAATGTCAAACTACCCCAAAGATCTCTCTATCAATGAACACTACCTATATAGTCAATAATTTAAATAAGGCCTCATACTTATGTAGTTCTCCCCTACATGTTGGCTTATATGTGTATCATGCAATGTGAGATAAGTAAGTACATAGAGTGATCTTTATTGTAACATAGAAAATGTGGCTCATGGGATGCTACTTCAGTATTTCAAACCTATATATATGTTATCTCTATGACTGATATGGAAATAGGAGAAAATAGGGAAGTTTTGCTCACTTAATGCTTGATTGAATTCCTTTGATAAATTACCTTGTGAGTTGTTTAGTCTGTGTTAGGTGAATAATAAATAAGGGTTGATATTATATTTATATCAATCCATTTTTCTAATATATTACATTAAAGCACTTAGGTTGACCCTAAATATATATTATAGAAAAATTGTGTTGATGTAGGCATCTAACTGGGATGTAAGTGTTCAAGTATCTCTAAAATATGTATAGGTCCAAAACTTACATAGATAGATAATAAATAGGTTTATAACATTTTGGGCATGATATAAGGTTTTAGTCATGAGAATAACATTGGTTGGACTAAGATATAATCAAATAGGCACAACGAGAAAATGTATGTGAGCCTTTTAGTAGTGGGAAAGGTCTAAAAGCTAAAGGTACATCCATGATATGTATTTACCAAGTGTACAAGACTAAGGTATTACATAATTTATAAATATTGTCTAAATTCCCACCTCCCCTTCCCCCCCCGCCCCCCATCTTTAATATAGTAATGAAATTCATAGATTAAATTAAAATAAATGTGTACCTAGGTGTGTATAACATACCTTACCTTTTCTTGAGTTCAACTTGAGTGCATTGTGTATGCAAGTGAAAATAGACACATCTATAACTTATCCTACTCAATAATATTCAAGCTTAGAGATGGTAATAAACTAAAAATTCCACTTGGAAATATGTTTATATTAGGTTCATGACCAATAATGGATCCACTAAACCTACAATAAGGGAAATGTTATCACACAATAGCAAATGAGAGGTTTCCAAGGCCTCTAGTCAAATGCCATTTTGTGATAACCCTAGCTAGGTCTTATGATTACAATAATTAAAAGAAAGATAATCTACTAAATAAACATACAAGTTAATATAGTAAATGAATATAAAATCTAATCTAGTGCTCACCAAATCTTATGGCATAAATATGGAAGATAATAAACATGCAAAGACAATCCATAATATAGAAATAATTAAAACAAGCAGAGATACAATTTAATCTATTTGCTTTATAATATTTACTTATCTAAATATGAATAGATAGGAATATACTTACCTTGTTGAAGTTGAATTTAAATCATCATGCCTCAATCTCTCTCTTGGACAATGGTGCTTTGCAAGAGGTTGTTGTGGCTTGTAAAGATCATAAGGAAAAATTAGCTCTAGGCTATAATACTTCTCCTATGTATCCATGACCTCCACAAGACAAGTTATACTTCTCCAAGAAAAAAACCTAAGTAATGAAACCTCCTATTTATTTTATAAGTAGATTTGTGAGTAGTAATGATTCAAAATTAAATGATCTTATGTTTAGAAATGATGTCAAAATGGTATTTATATCCACAAATTGACCCTAAATCCTCTTGGGAATTCAATTCATGGAATTGGACTGGTTGACTTTGTTAGGTGGTAAATAGATATATTAGGTATCAAAATATGTTGTCTTAGGCCAATAGAGTTCTGTAACGTGTGCTAAACCTATAAGAGGGTCGAATGATTGACATAGTAGGAAAAGTGGTAAAAAAGGATTTTGCTTATTTAGGGGCTATTTTGGGTGGTAAATTTATTAGGGGAGTGTATAAGTGGGGTTTTAATTCTTATATAATTGAATAAGAGTAGATTGTATTGGTTTTAGGTGGTGGTATAAGGGCTAACAATCTTATAAATCACCAAAAGTCTACCAAACCCTTTCTCGATGCACCCTTTGAAGTGTGCACTCCAAGAGATTGAAATTCAATGGGTTACTACAAGAGATAAATCATTATTAATTGATAAATTTCAAAAATATTATGTATATATATGCCCCAATCGAAGCTCATCCCATGTCATGTAATTGTAACATAGGATGGTTCTTTGGGAAAATAACATAACAACACACAACACTGAGCTAAATAAATTATAGTATAAAGCATAAAGATAAATGAAAGGAAAGAATTTAAAAATACATATCTTTACTTACATTGTTGTTGTAGAATAGAAGTCATGTGAATGAGATGATGAGGTGACCAATGTAGAGGACATTTGATAGAATTGAAAAATAAGATAAAATTCATTTTTATTAGAAAAATATGTGTTATATGTAGAAAAATTCTCCACAGTGTGAGGATTCTAGAATATCTTTTGGTTTAGAAAAAGAGTTAATAAAAACATAGTTATGAGTAAATTTTATAATTTATCAAAAAATAATTAGTTAAAGAATTTTTAAATTAAAATATAGATAGGATTTTAAACTATTCATTTCTAATTTTACTATTTGAGAAAATAGAGTTCTGTGAGACCCAAAAGAGAGAGAGGAGAGAGACTATGTCTTGGAGAAGAGGAGCATGAGATAGGGGATGCATAACGGTAGATGCTATCATGGCTTAGGTAAGTGATGCCTTAAATTTGGATTTTTTTTATTTTTATTGGAAAATAAGGTAAATTTGAAAATTAGGTGCTAGGGAAAATTTGAGTAGCAAAATTTTCCCCAAAAATTTTTAGGGTAGAGTAGGAATTAGGATGGTCAATGTGTAGGTAGGAAAATGAGTCATATATGCCTAAGGAATTAATGATAAATAAGGGAAAAATAAATATATAAAATGGATGGAGTCACCTAGGCCAACTCAGTTTAAAATGCAAATGTACAATAGGGTGGCCAACTGTATAGAAGGTGGTCGATGTAGTTTGTTCATGAGTGGCTAACTATGTAAGGGAGGGATGATCTAGTTATTAATATTTAAGTACATGACTACGTACATACTAGATTATGTTGTAATTTAGGAAGGTGGTTGACTTTGTATGAAGTGGCCAATGTATTAGAATCACATGATTGACTATGTAGTCCTAGGCCAACTTAGTTATGTAGTCTAGCTAACTATTTTCAAAGTAGCCAATGTAGTTTTAATGTTGTAACAGTGGCTGACATAGTTTACTACTTGACCTACTTAGTATAATATTTTGTTTGACCAACATAGTTTAATATGTGGCTGACATAGTATAAAGTGGTAGGAAAATAAAAAAAAAGTTGATGAAGTAGTTAATTTTTAAATTAAAATTAGTTTTACTTAATTTTAGAATGTATTTTCTTGATTATCTTAGATTGAGGACTAATACATATTTTATTGTTTGGTATTTTATAGAGGTGATAGAGGCTCTATTGTTTGATAGATGTAACATTATTACCTGACTTGATGGATAGAATAAAAATAGATGATGGTGCATGTTTGTCATCATTAGGTTTTGGAAGGATTATGGAGATGCATATGATCTCTCTTAGTATTGACTTATTTGTTAGGTTATTATAAGCATGGGAGTGACTAACTAAAAATTTCTAATGGGAAGTGGATGGGGATACTATAGAGGCTATTATCACATTAGAGGATGTTCATGCTCTACTTGGACATTATATTGTTGGGACTCCCATGATCTATGATACTCCTAAGATGGAGTTAGAGAGATGAGCCTTAGCTTTATGGGAAATTGAATTTGAGAGATATTTTAAGGGTTTACATATAAAATTGTTTTATTTTTATGTATCAAGCATTATATATATCCAAAAGGTGGTTAATGGCCTTATGGAATTGTGTGTGCTTTATCATAAGTTGAATGGGAAGGTCTTGCTATATGCAGTGGTTTTGTGTTAGTCTATTTTGGAGTAGGGTAATTTATATGACCTAGGGTTAGTGATTTGGGTACATATATTTCATGACATTTAGGGTATTCTATCTCATGGGTATAAGACTATGGGACCCCTTTTTTTATAATTAGATATATGAGAGATTTCATATGTCTCAACTATCTTGTTTTCCCCATGCTATCGATGATAGTTTACCTTGGTTATTCAGATGGTGATAGGATCATGCGATATGTGTTGTACCACATTCCTTATCACTACAAACTATTGATCATGGTGATATTATATGGAAACCTTATGTAGGAATTAATACTAGTTAGTTGACTTGGCTTACTATTTCTCTTAGATTAGCCCATGTATAAATTAGTGGACACTATACATGGTGGGTGGAACCACATCCTATTGCTCACCCACCTGGATAGTTAGGATTCTCACATATAGTGGATTTGATAGTATTACTTGAGTATTGGGCATGTCATGTTAGGGAGATGAGGGGTAGTGGTGGTGTAAGATTACCTTTTGATGTACTTGTGATTAGGTCATGTTGATCAAGACCTTAGAATGGTTAGTGATGACAAGAGATAGCAATGAGAGTTGTTTCTGATGAGGTAGTAGTTATATATGTGGATATGGTTGTATTTTATTCTAAAGATATGGATGTGGTGATTATTGAGCCACAAAAAGTTTTATAGTTTCCACCAAGAGCACCATGATGAAAAAGACATCGATAGGTGGTAGTGGAAGCATATAAAGAGGCAATTGAGTAGGGAGATCCCATATAATATGTAGAATAGAGTTGGTTTATAGAGCGATGGATCTAGAGGGGACCATGACGTGATTGAGTTTTTAACCCTAGTTTTATAGCAACACATAGGCATGCTCTAGTGGAGGTACTTAGAGGTCATTCTGATGGGGAGACTATTGTGGATGATACCATTGTTAGTAAGTTTTTGTTATTATGTTGAGTAATAGATAGATGATTAGATATGTAGTTATTTTTATATATATTTATTTAGGTAGGCCTTTGTTGAGATGTTATATATATGTGAGATATAATATACATTTGCTTTTTATTTTGTAGATACTAATGAGTGTTAGGAATAAACTAAAAATTAATGCAAAACAAATTTCATAGAATTGTAATAACAAGAGCTATGAACAAAGATACATAAATTGAAATGCATAATAAGAAGACATGATTTAACATGATTCACCTAATGTGGGATACATCCACTAAAAAACACTTGTATAAATCTTATTACAAACCAACAAGAGTACAATCCACTCTTAGATCAATCTTCTCACAATTATAATACATAAATATTGTTTGGAGTTGCACTCAACAAACTCTCCTAAATTCACACTTGAATTCACACACTCTATTCACCTTCTCAAATTCAGTTTTTCTAATGTATTACCTACTATATGTCCATATATGTAAAATTACATCAATAGGTAACCAACATAGTAGGTTTAAAAAATAATGGGTACCAAAACCATGGGCTAAGTCAACCCATAATGGTTCCCCATTAATCATGGGTGATGACACCACACATATACAAGTATAGATAAACCACGTATCCATACTCCCAAAAAAAGGGGGTCCAATTTTCTTTAATGTATAATATTTGAAACACATTGCAATGTGGAAATAGGCTCCATAACATAAAATTGATGAGGATTTTAAATGGGGTGTAATAATATGAGCCACATATCATGATATTTTTGATGGTGTATTATAGACACTAAAAAACTGTGCAATGCATTTCTAGTCATCAAAACACCCCTTGGCCCCCTCTAGCCCCATTAGGTTAGGATTACCTATTAAAACCCTTAGGTTGACCCCTTTGGTTAAATTAATTAAGTAAAGCCTATTTACAACTCACCTACCCAAACCCATGGCTAATTGGTCGACACCTAGCTTAGAGATCATTTCTACCCTAGCAATTAATAACCCTAACCTACTAGATTTTTTATTCATGCATCCGAATGCTCCAATTATTAACCTTAGACCATTTCTTAGGTAATTAACCATAAATAGTGAGTGGAATTGGCTAAATTTAACCACTTTTAACTATGTCCCCTCGATAACTGATGGTTGACCTAGACCATCGATCGTTACTTAAATTTTGGCCCTAGGAGTGCATTATTGATGGAGTCAACTGCAACTTGATTGCAAATCACTCATTTATTAATATCTATTTAATTTTAGTTTGATATTCACATGATTAATACATGTTAGAATATTTGTTAAACTATTTTTTGAACTCTTTCATTTCAACACTCTTTTGCTCTATATTAAGATATGAAGAGGAGGTTGAATTTAGATTTTTGTGCAAGAGATTATGACTCCCAGGTGAATCTAAAAGATTCCTAGTGAACTAGGAACCAGGCCAAAGACTTAGGTTGATTTTGTAACTCACTATCTTGAGCCAAGGTACCATTATTCTACTAACATTGCTCTAGAATCTACAATAGCTTTCAACCAACATCAACATTTCTCATACCAGTAACATATCAAATCTAAGTATCTATGTTTTTTACCAAGATTCGGTAATTATTTTTATTTATTTTAGTGCTTGGGTCATTCCCATTCTCTATACTTCATTCCCTATGTTTGAGTTTTATACCTCTAGACACTTCATCTCTTACCTAAAATCACCCATAATCTATTCCAATCACCCAACTCCCAAACTAGATACCTCTGAGCATTACTTTCTATCTTACAACGCACATTCAACCAAAACACCACTCCAAAAACCTTTTTGAAACTCTCCCCAATAGACTTCTTTTTCAAAACCAAATTCCACAGTAACCACTAACAGTCTTACCTAATCGTTGATGGTTGGCTAACCACCGATGGTAATACCCAACCACTGACAATCATTATATATCATTTTAAATAGAAATATAATATGACCCAACTACTGTTACCCAAATCTTAGTTTATGAGTTTCTATTTTATCACAAAACTTAAACTTATTTTTTGAATCAAGTTTAAGTAATTTAGCATTAGTATTTAATCATTTATTATTATTATTTGTTAAAGTCACTTATCTCTCTTCTATCATTTCTTGTATTTGATTTCAATACCCTCTATTATTTCATGCAAGCATCTATTTTTAGTTTATTATAACTTAATTTTTTTAAAAGTGTGGATTGCCTCCAAGGAAGTTTGTGCTTCTCAAATCTAGCTCACACTAGGCAGTCCGCCCTACTATCTCACTAACCCACCATTTTCTAGATTGATTTCTTATCTACAGGTCATCTTCCCTAGATAAAGAGGAGTATAGATAAGCATCTGAAATCATGGAGTGCAAACCAAATCTAGGTTATACTAACCTCACCTTTATTTCAAGTTTTACTCTTTCTAACTATAAAATAAAGAACTTTTTAGTGAAACATTCTAGAATGCCCAATGGAACCCTTGAGCTTTTTCTTAGGTTCATAGTTATAGGACATTTAGTTTCATTAGAGAAGAATCATTTATTGCATTCTTTTTTGAAATCTAAATGTTCCTTATTTCCTTTCTTCCTTTCCAAAATACAAGTTCTAGTTTCTTTTACTTTCTTAGAAAAAAAGTAAAAACTATCATTTTTTGCTTTGATTTCTGAAAATCAAAAGTACTCATTCTATGCCTAGGCTTTGCATCATCATATCAAATCTAGGTGCATCTTAGTTATCTTGTATTCATTTGAAAAGACAACAAAATTTTCTTTTGGATTAAAATTAACTTTACATCCATTATTTGTTTGTATTGATTAACTAACATAGCTTAATATAATCAAGTAAATTAATCATAGGCTCACTTCTTATCACACAAATAATACCAAAACACACATTCAATCAAACATCAAAACATTGACATAAGTATTGACTAGGATTTGGTCACCTAGTTGTCACCTTTCCTCGACTATCCTACTTGGATTTCACCACCAAGGGGAGAACCAAGTTAATACATTGGCTGAGTATAATCTATAGCAACTCATTATATTTTGGCTAAGCACCCAACACCCTTATCACTATGGTGTGTGAAGTGAGGGGATAATCCCTAATATGAAGCCATGTACCAAATCTCTATTACAAATCTTGAGAGCCTTTAACTACTTAAAATCATCCTTAGACATCTTATTCTAGTACCTACTCTACAAGCCCAAGTTGGTTTTCATAAACTCCTTAAAATTGAGGCATAAGCCTAAAGAGTGATAAAAGGTATTTTAGGATTTAACCGTACTTTAGTGTATGCTTTTTTTCTTTGAGATCCTTTTATTTTGATTGCTTCTCTTTTGAGTTTTAGAGATCATTTTTTTGTCTTTCCTCCTCCTTTATATGGTATTGACAAGACAAAAACTAAGAAACCAAGTAAATTAGGATGCATCTCTCAACAACCCATCTTCCTCTTCTTCCTCATCCATGGAGTATCATTCAGATGTGGAAATTTCACCCCACCATTCTTGAAGTCTTATTATACCTTGGATAGTTTCCCAAGGAGATATAAAATTTTCCACCTTTCTAGATAATAATCCCATAGCCCTCTAACACTACCTTAATACCATGTCTTATTGTACCCCCACTTTATTTCCAACTTTGATCCACTCTATGGTATGATATCCCTTCTTATGGGTAACACCTCTATTTCCACCATTTCCACCCAACCCTTAGTCCCCCAAGTATCTTCTTCTACCAACAATCCCTCTAATACCACCATCCAAAACCAACCCATCTAACCAAATAACACCTAAATGCCTTCTACCCCAACCAATAACTCTTCTAGTTTAGGAGCAACCCAACCTTTGGTCACCTATACTCCACTTACCATTGGAGTACCCTCTACTAGTGTTTCCACCTTACCTCTTGTTATCTCTAACCCACCAACCTCCATTCCATTCCAAAGCTTGGTGGTTTACATATCTTCTACCCTTACACCCATTAGTACCAAGGTTACCACCCATCCTCAACATATCAACACAACCATACCTCCAACCCAACCCATGTTAGTTCTTAAACAAGTTACCATTACACCCATCCTAAACTATATTCTATTAGAGGTACAATCACTGAGGAGGGGGGAGGGTGAATCAGTGATCCTAGAAAATCCAACTTTAATTACAATCCTTTTAAGTTCTTAAATAATTACCATAAGTATTCATGAAGCATACACATCATTCATATCAATGAGTAATAGAGACAATGTAAGATCAATCACATAATACATGATATATTTGGGAAACCCTCTTGGGGGAAAAAACCCACTAGAACTTGAAATCAGACTATTATCTTATAAAAATAAGAACCAATTTAGACTAGTTACAACTAATCAAGGAACTAACATCCCTATTTAGTGATACTACAATCCCATAAGGTGATACCACACCCATCTAACTGAGCTACAACAATAACTATAAATTTATAAAGTTTTACCTTGTAAGAAGATTGTAATCCCCTTTGATGCTATGCTGCGACACTTAAGAATATATCCACCTTTGAATTGATGTTTACAACACCTGATGATGGACCTCTAATTATCACTCTTTACCTTGGCTCACACTCAATCTATAAGAACACTATTTTGTCAACATAATTATGACCTACAAGTCATACAAATAGTCCTCAATCTATTATGCTCATCAATTCATCCATAGGGAACCCAACCTTTCCTTTTCTTCACAACACTATGCTCTCAAATGCACATTCCACACATAATTCTTTCTCACAAAGTCTATAAACCATCACATTTAGTTTCACTATATAAAGAGCATTCATGATTATCAACATTTTGGTTGGCAATTAGGCATGTCTTAACCCTTAAGGCATCTATCATATGAATAAATAGATCAATATAATATTCATAGGGTAAACATAACATCTACGGGTCACCCTTAAGTAGCTACACCTTTTAATTAGGCCCTTTTAGCCCTTATAGGTCTCATGAAGACACATTCACTCTTTTAGAACTTCATCAAGAAAAATAAGAACATAAAAACACATAAAAATACATAGGTCCACTCTACATGATCCATTATTCATCCTCAAATGCTTACAATCATTATTTCACTCTTTTGTGCAAGCTCAATCAACTCAAACAATAGCCTTGTTCATAATGACACCATGAACGAATACACAATCAACTTATTAAGAGTGATTCATACTCAATATAGATTGATCACACTTCCAAACTGCACATAAATGATTCTCATGGAGTATACAAAACTTTCCAATAGCTAAGTCAACATGAAACAACAACAACACAAGCTCAATTATCATTCTCGAATCATTTGTAGAATAAACATGAATACATAGTCAACTTTGAACATAAATATATTTTACTATATACACTTTTAGATCTTAAAATATATATTTCCATATGTACCTTAGAGTCCTCTACAAGTTTGGTCTTCATGAGAAAATTCTGCATAGATTGAAAGATATAGCCAAAATATAGAGCATTGGTTTTTCCTTTGTAAATTCAAATATTCAAATGCAAATGATCACAGTTAAAATTTGAACACTATGCTCACATCTCATGTCCTTGCTAATTTAGATTGATCATGCACCAATGATCTCATTCAATCTTTAACACATAGTTCACTAAATCCCAAATGTTAAACCTTGAACATGTTGACCTCATCTCTTGCAATCTCTCATCTTTGACCTCATACGCTCCATCATTCTCTTTGAGATTGTCCTCACTTTAGTCATGCTAGATAAATATTACTTTGAAATCTTAAATTTAATGTGAATTATTAATATAAATAAATATGAAAATAAAATTATCATTGATCCTAGAAGAAGCTTGATATTTATCTCTGATCGGTGTTAAACTTCAAACACTTTAACCTCTTTGACTTGTTGTGCACCGTAGATCTAGATTTATGAACTCCTACACATTATTGATCTCTATGGATCAGCTATTTCCTTATCATGCAATTTAAACTAATTGATAAATATATATGATCACCCATGATTTGTAGGATTTACATTTGGTCTTAGTCTTTATCCTTACTAAAAAATGACTATGTATGGGGACCATTGTTTATCTGCATGGAAGGCCAACTTTGCACCTCCATAACTTTTACTGTGCTCACTCGCATGTTCTCAAAATTAGACCATATGATCTCCTCACATAAGAAAATAAAACCATATATCAAAATAATTCTCAAACTTTCTTAGTGATATATATAACACCATTAAAATTCTCACTCAAATTTTTTTCTACCATAGAGCCAACTATGTCAAAAAATGCCTAGAAGGCCAACTTTGCACATGCGTATCTTTTGATGGAATTTAGAGCATGATCTAAAATTTATCAAAAATAAATTAGGAAAACAATTTAAAAAACCCATATGATCACTTTATATTTAAATGTGCACACGTGTAAGATATTACTACATCAAAAAGCTTACTTAGCTCTTTTTTGCCTCATGCAAATTTAGTTAAGAATGGGAAAACACTATCAAAATTCTTGAGAGCCCAAATTTACACCCAAATATATTTAAATAAAATAAGGTTCATGAAATTAAAATTATTTTATATCAACTATGGGTTAATTTTATCACAACCATATGACCAATTCCCCCTCACACATCCACATGTGGTAATGGTGACATCAACAAATTGCCTACTTAGATTTTTTGATATTGGACCCAAAATGTCTAAATGAGAATAATGATGAATTGAGTGAATTAAAATCATACACATGAGATTTCAAAGATTATAAAATATCTTAGGGACCTCTTTCACATCCTCAAATCACCATACTCATCTCTAAATATCTCAAACCATGCAAACTCTAAAGATTAACCAAGCCTTCTTCAAGTAAACTAGGACAAACACATTACACACTTTGTAATTATTACTTAGGATATTAAAAAAATTAATTAACTCACCAAGACACCTTTATTAAATAAAAATACTCATCTCTAAACATATCAAACCATGTAAACTCTGAAGATCAACCAAGCCTTCTTCAAGCAAACTAGGATAAACACATTGCACACTTTGTCATCATTATTACTTAGGATATCAAAACACTTATTCCACTCATGAGGACACCTCCATGACATAACCATGACATAATTGAAAAGTATCCAAAAATATTACCCTTTATCATTGATGTCAACACCCATAACTATATAGCTCACCTTTCTTCTCTCTCTTTAAACACTCATAATATAAACTTTATCCCCCTTTGACACAATGATAAAGTGGGTACCAACTGATCCTAAGGACCTAAAAATATTACCAATAGGAGTAAACCATATTATAAAGATAGTAAAAACTCCCCCTTACCTTGATCCTACCTCTTCTTTCCTTGATAACTTACTCTTACTGCATGCCAACACTCTCTTCAATCAAGCACTACAACCAATGAATAACACACAAATATGACTAGGTTTGATCAAGTTATCATACCAAAGTTCTTAAAATTTCATGTATATTAGATATCATCACAATTTAAATATGAATGAAGCACATAACATATGTTTCCCCTCACATCATTCAAATCTCCTCAAGCCATTTAAGCTATCTTGAGTTAGCTCCCCCTAACTCTGTGCATACCACCTTGTACTTATCAATCATACACTAAAATCTAATGGAACTCACTAAGAAACATATAAGATGGATTCCCCCTAAGATTTATAAGCCATTTCACATCTTGATCATCTTTAGAGCTCCACACAATATGAGAACTACCATACATACTTACTAGCCTTCTCTCTCAAGCTACCACAAGGACCACCAACAGATCTTCATGCCACTAACCAAATAGGAAACATGCGCTAAAAAAACTTGATAATTCACCTTGAAATACTCATGCATTGATTTTTTGGATAATTCGATCAAAAGATACTCTTCTTCACACTAGGCTTGTCTAGCCTCCTTGTAACCCTACATAGAACTTATAGAGCCCATAATTTTTTTTAGACACATCTTCAAGACCTAAAAATTCATAACTGGATCACTCTCATATGCCCCCTCAATCAAACTAATTTTAATAACATAGCTCATCCTATGAAACATACTTATTTTACAAATCAACTTTCCATGCTTCTTGATAAAAAATCAAATAACTTGAAAAAAACAAAACTTTAGATCTCTATGAAGCTTGTTTTGACAACCCATTTGGCCCATTCAAACTATTAATAATCCTTTGACCTAAAATCATAAGGAAACCAATTTTATACGATAGCCTAAAACCTTAGAATCTTGAAACAAACTGAGTCAACAAACCTTCTTATAGTCAACATCTACCTCTAAAACTTCTTACACACTTGGACATATCCATCACACACTTTTGGAACAATATTTGAGCTTTCATACCTTTGGGAACCCATATATCCTATAACTCATTTTAGGACTTGTAAACTCTTAAGAAAAAACTAGGAAACTTGAGAGAATAAAAATCTCCAATTTGACTTCAACATAGCTTCAAACCACAAAAAAACCTATAACATATCATAAAGAAGTGTAATAACCTTTATAAATACCAAAATATTCCATCAATCACATTAGGCCACCTGAAAAGACCTAATCTAACCATGTAAAAAATCTCCTTCACAAATCTCTAGAACAAGCTTATGAACTTGTTACTTCCCCTTAACTAATGACCTTCTAAGATCAACACAAGTCTTTGTAAAAATTGGAATTATGATATTGAGCATAAAAAATTTCTTCTTCATAATAAATATGTCTCCTAAGAAGCATAGGTAGAGACACCCTACTTCACAATGTCCTAAGAACAATGTGAAAGTAGAAGTTGCACACAACTCCTCAAATTCCTTCTCTTCCTTAAGTAATTTGATACTTGTAGTTATTCTTCTTCTTCTTGGGATTAATAGAAGTAATATGATCAACCACTACAACATTCTACTTTTATTTTATGATTGGATTGATAATACATGGAGACATCATATATTCATGACATACCTTTTCATTTGAAGAATTCACCTTGTAGTTTGGAACCTCATCACTAGGCACAAACAATTGATGTTATTTATATGATACATGCTCAACAATGATAGGATGTTCACTTGGATCCATACACACCTCATAAATATCCTCAACTAGTATCTTGGTCTTCTCTGAGAGCTTGATCTATTCATTTTCAACATGAGCAAATAATGAAACCTCTTGGCACTTTTCAATTTTTGTATCTTTCTCCAACATAGCAAATAGATTACTTAGACCTATAGATTAATCATGACTCATACTTATCACCTTTGGCTTCCATGTGTTAAATTACCTTCTTCCTTGCATTCTAGGATCCTGATTAAACTCATTTTTAATTGTAGGCATTTGTTTGTAGAATCTATTAATATGACCTCTTTAATGACAATTAAAACACACTATACCTTTTGTAAAAAATGTATCTTTCCATACCTTATTTGGACAAAAAATTGCAATGTGTCCCATATCAAGATAATTAAAGCACTTAATTCTATTCACACCTTTTGACTGATGACCCCCATCATAGTTCCATGTAAACTCATCTCTAATGGGTCTCTTGCATTCTCTAGCCCTACAATCAAATTGATTACATGTGTAACAATAACCATTAAATCTTACATACCTCATGACATTTGGCTATCTAATCTGATTTGTCTTTATTTTTTTAGCACCTTCATTCGTTATCTGATGATTTATCTTCAAATTATGATTGTCTTAGTTCACATTAGTCTTCATCTTGTCTTGAGTTACATTCTTTTGTTCTTCTTCATATCCAAGACCAGTTCTATCACTAGCATGCTTTTGACCACTGAAAATATTATCTAGATCACATGAACTCTTTTCAAATATCACAAATGTCTTCACCTTACTAGATGTCTTCTCTAACTTAGATTTCAAAGACTCATTTTCAAAAACATACCTTAAACATTCTTCTTCTTTATATTTTAGGCTTATAGATAGGATTTACAATTGACAACTAAGATGCTTGACAATATATTCATTCTCCTTAGTATGTTTATTCAATCTTGCTTCATACACACTGAATTTATCTTCATAATGTTTGAGTTGAGACTTCATCTTCTTATTGATCTTCTTCTCAATCTTCATTTCTTCAAGAGCCTTTGTCAAAATAGTCTCATAGACCATCTCATCTTCATCATCATCTGAATCACTCCAAGTAGACTCCTTTTAATGTGAGAAACTTCTTTCCTCAACCATGAATAGGGATTTAGCCTCATTAGGACCATAATATTCATGATCATACTCTGAGTCACTATCTTCATTCTCATATGATGAGTTTTAGTCTTCTTTGGTGTAGAGACTCTTCTTATTGTTATACTTTTTGAATCCTTTCTTCTTGTATGTCTTCTTATTTTCATCATAACCTTCACTAGGCTCTTCATCATCATTCTTATCATCCTTATGAGGGCCCTTATGAGTAAAATGTCCTATCTTTCCATAGTTGAAAAATTTGAATGGTAGTTTACCCTTATACTTCCTTGAGCTTGTGTTCAATTTCCTAGTAATCAAAACAATTAGGTCATCCTCATAAATGTTAGATATGTCATCCTCTTTGGGTTTCTTACCTTGGAACTTATTCTTAGGCTTCATCTCTATCTTGAATTTTACTTCCTTCTTTGGTGTTATATCATCATTTACTCTCATCTCATAAGTAGTAAAGGTGCCATGTAACTGATCCACATTCAACTGAGTAAGATCATGACTTTCTTCTATAGTAGATACCTTTGGATTAAACTTGAGGGATATAGACCTTAATAAATTTTAAACTATATTATCCTCTTCAAGGTTTTATCTAAGACCTATAATGATGTTCATAGTCTCATCAATTCTCTATAGAAAGGATGCCATTAAATCTTCTTCCTTCATATTGAGACTTTCAAATTGCCTTCTATGAGTTTGTAACTTAGCAAGCTTGACATTTGAATCTCCTTTATAAATGATCTACATTTTTTCCCATATATCTTTAGCATACTTACAATGGATTACCTTGGTGTATTTAATCTTTGAAAGACCACAAGTGATATCATTCATTGCCTTGGAATTGTTCTCAAACAACTTCATGTCTACAACACTAGATGGAGAGTAGGAGCAACATAACCATCCATAATAGATTTACATACATCAAACCCTAGGGACATAATGTATTTCCTCATCCTTGCACTCTAAAAATCATAATTTTATCCATTAAAAATTGGTGATTGCTTAGTAGAGGAACCCCCTTAATAACTGCCCATATTGTACCTTGGATCACCTTCAAGTTATCAAGCCTTTACCAAAGGACCTAGTCTGATACCAATTGTTAGAGGTAAAATCATTAATAGGAGTGGGGGTGAATTAGTGAGCCTAGAAAATCTAGATTCAATTACAATCCATTCAAGTTCTTAAATAATTACCATAAACATCCATGAAGCATACACATCATTCATAGTAGTGAGCAAGAGATAAAATGTAAAATCAATCACATAACACATGCAATATGTGGGAAACTCTCTTAAGGGAGACAACCTAGTAGAACATACAGTTGGACTACTATCCTATAAAAAAAAGAACCAATTTAGACTATTTGTAACTGACGAAGGAATTACCATCCCTATTTAGTGAGACTGCAATCCCATAAGGTGTTAACACACCTGTCTAGTTGAGAAAAAACAACAACTAGACCTTTAACAAGTTTTAACTTGAAAGGAAGATGAAACCCCCTTAGATGATGAGCTACCAAAAAACCACCTAAGAACTTATCCACCTTTGAACTGAGTCTACAACACTTGATGATGGACCTCTGCTTTTCACTTTTCACCTTCAATCATACTCAATTTGTAAAATCACCATTCTACCAGTAGAATTATGACCTATAGGTCATACAAATAGTCCTCAAGCTATTATACTCTTCAAATCATCCATAAGGCACCCACCCTTTCCTTCACTTCATAACACTATGCTCTCAAATACACATTCTAAACATAAGTCTCTCTCATAAAGTCTAGAAACCATCTCATTTGGTTTTACTATATATAGAGAATTCATGATTATCAACGTATTGGTTAACCATTAGGAATGCCTTAACCCTTAAGTCATATATCATATGAATACATATCTCAATAAAATATTCATAGGTTGGTCATAACATCTATGGGTCACCCTTAAACAACTACACCTTTTAATTAGGCCCTTGTAGCCCTTATAGGTCTCATGAAGACCCATTCACTAATTTAGCACTTTATTGAGAAAAATAAGAACATATGACCACATAAAAATGCATATGTCCACTCTAAATGACACCTTAGTCATCCTAAAGTGCTTAAAATCATCATTGCACTCTTTTATGCAAGCTTAATCAACTCAAACGATAGCCTTGTTCATAAGGACACCATGAATGAATACATAGTCAACTTATTAATCATTTTTCATACTAAAAATAGATTTATCATACTTCCAAAATGAACATAGATGATCCTCATAGAGTCTAAAAAAATATCCAATAGCTAAATTAACATGAAACATCGAAGCAATAATGATAGAAGCTCAATTATCCTTCTCGGGTCACTTGGAGAATAAACATGAATACATAGTCAACATTGAACCTAAATATATTTGAATGTACACACTTTCAAATCTTAAAATTTATATTTATAGATGTACCTTCAAGTCTTTTAAAAGTTTTATTTTTACACTATGAGCAAATTTTACATAGATTAAATCCAAAATATAGAGCACTAGTTTTTCCTTTACAAATTCAAATATTCAAATGCAAATGATCATAGTTAAACTTTAAACACTATGCTTGCATCTCATGTCCTCATTATTTTATATTGATCATACACCATCAATCTAATTTTATCTTTAATTCATAGTGAACCAAATTCCAAATGTTAAACCTTGAATATGTTGACCTCATCTCATGAAATCTGGAATCTTTGACCTCATATGCTCTATTGATCTCTTTGAGATTGTCCTCACTTTAGTCATGCTAAAAAACTGTCACTTTAACCTATTGAATTTAATTTAAACCATTGATATCAATCATTATAAACATCCACTTATCATTGATCTTAGAAGAATCTTGGTCTTTATCTTTGCTCAACATTAAATTTTGAACACTTTGACCTCTTTGACTTGTTGTGTACCATAGATCTAGATGTATGAACTCCTTTGCACTATCGATATATTTGAATCATCAAGGTACTTGTCATGAACCATGCATAATTAGATCAATCTATACTATTAATCATGAGGCTTAGGATCTTTATTTGGTCTTAGTCTTTACCCACTAAAAAATGACTATGGGGATCATTGCTTATCTACTTGGAAGGGCAAATTTACCCCTCCATAACTTTTACTGTGCTCACTTGCATGTTCTCAAATTTGGACCATATGATATCCTCATATATAATAATACAACCATTTATCAAAATTATTCTCCAACATTCTCATGTGTGAGATATAACACCATTAGAATGCTCGCTTAGATTTCTTTCTACCACAAAGCTAACTATGTCAATAACTGCTTGGAAGGCCAACTTTGCACATGCATATATTTTGATGCACCTCAGTGCATGATATAAAATTTAGTGAAAATAAACTAGGAAAAAAATTAAACAAACACATATGATCACCTTATCTTGAAACATCAACATGTGTGAGATATGAATACATCAAAAAGCTTACTCAACTCTTTCTTACCTCATGTAAATTTGGCTAAGTATGGGAAAACACTATCAAAATGCCCGAGAGCCCAACTTTGTACCCACATATATTTTAATTCACTAAGCTTCATGACTAGAAACTTAGTGCATATCAACTAGGGAATAATGTGATCACAATTATATGACCAACTCCCCCTGACTCATCTACACATGGTAATGGTGATGTCAAAAAATTACCTACTCAAATTTTCTACTATTGAACCCAAAATGTCTAGATGAGAACAATGATAAACTAAGTGAATTATAATCATGCACACAAAATATCAAAGCTTATAAAATATATTAGGGACCTATTATACATCCTCAAATAACCATACTCATCTTTGAACATCTCAAACCATGTAAACTCTGAAGATCAACTAGGCCTTCTTCAAGAAAACTAGGACAAACACATTGCACACTTTGTCATTGTTACTTAGGATATGAAAACACTTCATCCACTCACTAGGACACCTCCATGACATCACCATACTCATATATAAACATATCAAACCATGCAAACTCTAAGGATCAACCAAACCTTCTTCAATCAAACTAGGAAAAACACATTTCACACTTTGTCATTATTACTTAGGCTATCAAAGCACTTCATCCACTCACCATGACACCTCCATGACATCACCATGGCATCATTAAAAAATCTCTAACATATTCCTAACTCAAAAGGGTATATAGCTCCACCTTCTAACCAACCTCCTATATCCACTTACCCATATATGGTATCTTCCCAACCATCCATTTACACATACTAATATGTGGCATCCTCTCAACCTCCCACTAGCTATCTATATGTTGCACATATGCAACCCAAATAGAACATATCATACAAATATGGGAATGCATAACTATAAACTGATCTAGTTAAGATTTTAATGGACAAGATGATCAATTTGGAGTCATCTATTTCTAGTACACATAACCTCTTATCATATGTTAAAATTTGCAATGAACCAATTCATCAATCTATCCCAATATGACCTTATCCTCTTCAATGGGAACTTTTGAAAATTTCAAAATTTTATAGCAAGGAAGATCCTCAACAACATCTTAGAGAATTTAGACACTCTTTCTATTTGATTGCTTATGATGATGCCCTCCTTCTTTATACCTTTCCCATGTCCCTATCCGGTCCAACATTAGATTGGTATAGTGATATTACCAAGCACTCACTCTTTTATTTTTCCCAATTATCTCAAACCTTCTTAGATCATTTTTCCACAAATATATCTAAGAAAGTTTCCATCACTGACCTCTACTCCATTTAACAATTTGAGGATGAGTCAATTACTAATTTCATAGCCTGTTGGAGAGGTTTGATAAACCAACTCTCCTTCTCTTTACCCCAACCTGAGCTAATTGAGATTTTATCTTAGGCTTGTGCCAAACATATTTCCTCCACTTTATAGGTTTAGTCTTTCAAGACATTTGATGAGACTTTCACCATGGCAAAAAAATTAGAGATTAGATCCATTGATGAGTGGAAGCTAAAATTGAGAAGCAATAACTCTAGTCTCAAGTCAAATGAAACTTCCTCCTACAAAACCACCAACCACTCCAACACCAAAACCAAAACCAAGGGAACCATGAATGCATTTTCCCTTAAAACTACCCCTCCAATTATTAACCAACTCAGTTATTCTAATTCTTTTAACCATAATACCAAAAACCAAAACTATAACAACCAAAAGCAATATAATATGCTAGGGGAGTTATATGATTTAGTATTGGAAAATTTATTGAAAGTAATTATCATACAACTTCTTCCAATTAAACCCCCATAGAAATTCAAATACTATCATCCTATACCTATCTGGTATAAGGAGTACAAATTATGTGGTTACCACTGTGTCAATGGGCATGATGTTAGTAGATGTAATAATTTTAAAAGCATTGTCCAAGGGTTGATTTACAAGGGGGAACTTGTGTTGGATAACCCTAATGCACCCCAAAATTAGTCACTTGACATATTTAGGTAACCTTTTCCCAACCATTCACCTTTTACTAATAATGAAATTAATAAAGTAGAATCCTCTCACAACCATGAGGTCTATAGTATTAATATGGTTCTTAGTGAGCTCATTATAAAGGAAACCATTACCCAGACCACTTCCTCTTCCCCTTCACTTATTGAGGTAGTAGAGTCACCTTATATTCCTTTAGAAACTGAAATAAGAGAAGCAATTATCCTCCCTTCTCCACTTATTGAGGTAGTGGAAACCACCATCCCCTCTCCTTTGGAAAGCATGATAGAGGCTATCACCATTGCTTCCCTTCCCTTTTCTTCTATGATTGAGATATCCACTCTTCCTTTTGAAATCCTTCCTAAAGAATAGGTTGATTCATCTGCCTCTTTCATGAAGGAATCACCTTTCAAAACCTTGGGGCCTTTGATTAAGGAAAAAGACAAGGAAATTGCTTCCCTTTCTCAACCCATGGGTTTATCCTTTGAGTATAATACCAAAGGAATGAAACCCATGAATAGGCCCTTTTCTATATTGGTTCAAACCTTGGAGTTTCTATCCCAAACCAACATGGATCATGCGACATTTTGGTACCATCTTGGGCTCCCCTATCTAACCAAGAAAGATCCCTTAAACATACCATTGTCAACCCAACCTTCCACTTCCACTAGTGAACCCACCATCATCCCAACTAAACCATTAAAAATATCTACCTCCCAAACCATAGATAAACTTTCCAACCCAAATCCATGCATAGTAACTAAAGCACCTTCTACCATCCCAACAAAGCTCATAAAAAATCTCGGCATGCTCCCCACTCAGAGCCTTACCTTCCATTAAATTTGTATTTAACACCATCTATCCCACCAAATAAACCCTATTTTAAGCCAACTAAGAAAGTGGAGCCACCTAGGATCCCAAAAACTAAAACCTTGCCACCCATTTCTAACTTTAATTCTATTTTAGGACTGTATCCTTATTATATCCTAGAACCTCATCCTTTCATTAAGAAAAAAAGTCTACCAAAGATAACCCAAACCCAATTTCCTCTTTTAGGTAAACCTCTACCTATTCTTTCCACACCTTCTACCTCTAATCCATCTACTACCAAGCCTTCTACTTCTAACCCTTATATTTCCAAACCATCCACAACCAAGCCTTTTATTTATAAACCTTCTACTTCCAAACTATCTACCTTCAAGCCATTAAATTCAAAACCATCTACCTCAAATCCATTAAATTATAAAATGACACCCACCAAGAATATTCCACCACCCAGAACTCTCATTGTGAAGCCTACTCCTAAGAAGTCTTCCACCCCAAAATTCAAAGTGTTAGGTTGTGGAGCTAAAAGCTTCAATGATGCAAATAGGGAAGGAGGTTGTTGAGAGGTTGCTAAGTTGTAGGGCAACCGATGTCAGTCTGATTAGCCAATGTCAGTCATATATAGTGGGAAAGGCAACCAACATCGATCAGGTATCAGCCGACGTCAGTCATCTCGAGCCTGACAGGGACCGACGTCGATCACCTGTGCGGTTCCAAAATTGCCAGTTCATGGACAATTAGTTAATGAACCAGGTGTTTACATGTTGAGAGGCTAATATAGTCTTGAGCTATGAATCTAATTATTGTAATTAGATGTCTAATTATTGTTTGCATGAGATCTATATAATAGATTCATGGGCTGTATTGTAAGGTGTTCTAGTTTGAGTTGAGCAAAGTTAGCTCCTTCTGTGTGTGAAGTGAGCAAGGGTGTTCCTCCTAGTTCCACAATAGTGCCAAGTGTGGGTGATGGTTTTGGAGAATCAGAAGGGTTCTTCAGGTGTGTAGGATCTTGGTCGGCAGGTGTGCAAGGCCACATTTGGAGATCTACATGGGTAAGTAAGATCATTGATCTATAGGTGTATGTGTGTGCATGATCTAGGTTTGCAGGTGTGCAAAACTAGATTGATTTGTAGGTGTGCAAGATTAGGGAGGACAATAAGAAAATAGGGAGCAGGATCAGGTAGGATCTACTTGGAGTACGATGTGTACTCAGTTAGAGAGCAAGAAAGGAAGGCAAAATAGTTCCTTCCATAAGTAAGATCATTTGGGTTGTAGGGTGTTGCAGTTCAGGGGAGATCTACTTGGAGTGTGTGGAGCACTGGTGTACTGACAGTAGTGGATATTGACTGGTTGGAGGTGAACACCAACTCTATATTTGAGTTGTGTTGGGACCATAAGAGAGAGCACTTTGAGGAAAAATGTACTGTACACTTGAGGTATGGGAAGCCTCTGAGAGGTGTGAAGAAGAAGTGGCATCTTCTTTATTGTATTCTTTTCTAGATGAGTATTAATACAATGTGTGTATTGTCTCTCATATTCTGTGTTGTTTTTGGTTTCTAGTTACTTGTTACTTCTGGTTATTTCCACATCTTAAGTTGCTTGTATATGGTAATCAATTGTGCTTCCACGGGTTCCTAACAGTTGGTATCAGAGCTAAGGTTATAGGGAACAAGTTTTGTGTTTGGTTATAGGTCACTCTCAGGGGTTTCTGATTGAGTGGGAGTATAGCAATGATAGAAGAAAGTAAGCTACGAATGGAGAAACTGAATAGCATGAATGGTCACTTACGGTGTTATGGAAAGAAAGAGCAGGTAAATAAAGATTATTGGTTGGTAGCAGATCAACATGAAGAAGCAGATGTTGCAGGTGTTGTTGCACAAGATGCTTTGGATAAAGTTGAATCTTGGTTAATACATTCTGTTGCCTCTTTCCATGCAGCCCCAAGTAGAGGGGTTGGTGAGCCTTGTCAGATTGTTGGCAAAGGGGAAGTGTGGCTGAAATTGTAGGTGGCCAACACATGGGTGGTGAAGGAGGTCATGTAGGTCCCAGTCTTGGAGATGTGGCTAATTGCTCTAAGAAAGTTGGGTGATGAAAGATGCACAGTAACTCTCACAATGGATTCTTGGAATGTTACCAAGGATGCACTTGAATTAGCATGAGGTAAGAAAGTAGGTACTCTTTATCTACTTGCTTGTATTACTAATTCCACTTCTGTTGCACAGGTGTGGCTTTGTAGGCTTGGCCACATAAGTGAGAAGGGAATGGATGTTCTTAAGTCAAAAGGGAAGAGTTCAGCTTTGGAGAGCATAGACCAAGATTTCTGTGAGTAGTGGGATGCTACAAGAAAGGATTGTGTTTATTGAAGGAAAAAGAAGACTGATGTGTTTGACAAACTTAAGAACTAGAAAGCCTTGGTGTTTTTAGAGGAGATGATGGATAGAGATCAGTGGATGGGGCTGGATACTTCTGAGCAGGGTAGTTTGGACATGGGATTGATTCAAAGGAGCTCGCGGGTAAAAAGTCATCACTCACAGGCATACATAGGTATTGGAATCGATCAAGGGTAACCAACGTCGAATAGATAGGTGCTGACATCAGTCATGTGCAGACCAGAGAAGTCAGTGGTGTCAAGAAGGTGGGGACTGACGTCGGCAGGATAACTGGCATCGGTGACTTGGATAGTCACATGGAACTGACGTCGGTCAGATGCAGACTGTGTAGTGACCGAGGTTGGTCACTGAGATGGATTTTGGGCAGATAACAAGCTATCAAGGAGTCTCAAATGCCCATGGGGAGGACTAAAAGTGTAAGTAAGCCTCAAATTCATTGTTCCTATTCTTTATACTAGTTGCTGACTGTAGAGTAGGAAAGATCCAAGAAACAGTGGGAGCATGGCATGAACAGGATGCAGGACCAAACGAGAGATTTGGTAGGGTTGCCAGTCGGGATGAAAGCACTGAGACGAATGGATACTTTGGTTAAATAATAGAAATAATGGACACGTGAGATGGAAGGTTGGGTCATATGGTCTTGAGGAAGCTATAGGACAGTGGTACAGGTTTTGATAGGTGGATGACAAAGTAGGGCTTTAGTCAATGTCATTGTAACCATTGTGTTTGTCTTACCAGGTGGATGATGGTCATAACATTATCCTATTACTATATGTGGATGGTTTGCTAGCAGGTTTGTACATATAGGGTTTTGCTAAGCTAAGGGTAAGATTAGTTTAGTGGTTTGCTATGAAGGATTTGGAGCAGCAAAATTATTTGGCATGAGAGACATGGAAGATCACAGGTTGATTTTATCTCCAGTGGGAGCTAATGTGAATAAGGTGTTGGTGAGGTTCAGGATGCATAACTGAAGCACACCAAGGGCTAGATATTTTAGTGTCTAAAATCACATGAGGTCTGGTATAGACCTGAGTTTTCCCAAGCAGTGGGTACTGTCAAAAAGTTTGGAGCTGATCTGGGAAAGAAGCACTAGAGTGCAGTTCAGTGGATTCTCAAGTATTTGAGAGGGACCGGCAGCAGGTCGACATGCTATGTAGGGTCAAGTTCTTTTCTACATGTGTTTGTAGATGCAGATGTGGCAGGTTACTTGGATGATAGGAGGTGCACCACAGGTTGTGTGGTGGGTGGTCTTCAGGATTGATCTTGAAGAGGGATACAAGCTAAGAAATAGATTAGATGGGGTACAAGTATAGGTACAGTGTAGCTGTTTATCTCCAAGTGGGAGATTGTTAGGTTGTGGAGCTAAAAGCTTCACTAATGCAAATAGGGAAGGAGGTTGTTGAGAGGTTGCTAAGTTACAGGGCAACTGACGTCGGTCTGATCAGTCGATGTCAGTCATATATAGTGGGAAAGGCAATTGACATCAGTCAGGTATCAGCCAACGTCGGTCATCTCCAGCCTGACAGGGACTAACGTCGATCGCCTGTACAGTTTTAGAACTGCCAGTTCATGGATAGTTAGTTAACGAACTGGGTGTTTGCATGTTTAGAGGCTAATTATAGTCTTGAGCTGTGGATCTAATTATTGTAATTAGATGTCTAATTATTGTTTGCATGAGATCTATATAATAGACTCATGGGCTGTATTGTAAGGTGTTCTAGTTTGAGTTGAGCAAAGTTAGCTCCTTCTATGTGTGAAGTGAGCAAGGGTGTTCCTCCTAGTTCCACAGTAATGCTAAGTGTGGGTGCTAGTTTTGGAGAATCAGAAGGGTTCTTTAGGTGTGTAGGATCTTGATCAGTAGGTGTGCAAGGCCACATTTGGAGATCTACATGGGTAAGTAAGATCATTGATTTGTAGGTGTATGTGTGTGCATGATCTAGGTTTGTAGGTGTGTAGAACCAGATTGATTTGCAGGTGTGCAAGATCAAGGAGGACAACAACATAATAGGGAGCAGGATCAGGTAGGATCTACTTGGAGTATGGTGTGTACTCAGTTGGAGAGCAAGAGAGGAAGGCAAGGCAGTTCCTTCCATAAGTAAGATCATTTGGGTTACAGGGTGTTACAGTTTAGGGGAGATCTACTTGGAGTGTGTGGAGCACTTGTGGAGTGCGTGGAGCACTGGTGTACTGGCAGTAGTGGATATTGACTAGTTGGAGGTGAACACCAACTCTATGTTTGAGTTGTGTGTTGGGACCGTAAGAGAGAGAGCTTTGAGGAAAGAAGTACTGTACACTTGAGGTGTGGGAAGCCTCTGAGAGGTGTGAAGAAGAAGTGGCATCTTCTTTATTGTATTCTTTTCTGGATGAGTATTAATACAAGTTGTGTATTGTCTCTCATATTCTGTGTTGTTTTTGGTTTCTAGTTACTTGTTACTTCTAGTTATTTTTGCATCTTAAGTTGCTTGTATATGGTAATCAATTGTGCTTCCACGGGTTCCTAACAGTAAGCTAAAACCCCAACACCCTTTCCACCTTGATTGAATATTAATCAACCATATTAAAGAGATTCTTTCAATATTATTGCTTGAATTTTTCTCCTATCAAACCATTTGACCCATAGTCCTAATCCATCTTGGTTTAATGACAATCTAATTTGTTCTTACCATAGAATGCTAGGACATGATACATAGAATTATAAATCTATCCAAGTCATAGTCCACCAACTATGTAATGAGTATGACTTATTAATAAAATATATCTCCATGAGCCCATAACCAATCCAAAAACCACAAGCAACCACCCTAAACCTACCTACCCACAAACTCTCATCTAAGAGTGAGGAGGAATCAAAGTAGACCATTAGCCTAACTCTTCCCCAAATCCATACCATCCATGTGGTCACACTATCACAAGCCCAAAAAAAGGATAAGGGGAAGGAAAAGGTGTCCATTCCATGGACATACCCTTCTTCCACCACCCAATCACCCAACCAAACACAAACACCTTCACCTTCACCCAAACCCAAGGTGTCCATATTAGGTGCCTCCTAATCTAACCCTTCTGAGTCAATCTAAAGAGTAGTTATAAAGAAACTTAACCAAAAACTAGTGAAGATTAGTTTATATGAACTAATAAATACCTCACCCCATCACTGCCAGGTGATGATAGAGGCTTTGTAGTCCATAAAGGTTCAATTAGAAGATTCACAACCTCTAGCAACCTTTGTAAGAGATCTTCAACTTTCTACCCTTGTTAGCTTTAAGGATTTAGAAATACCCTCCATTCATCCCCATGATCTAGATCCTCCCTTATACATTACCACATACATCAACCAAACCCATATCAAGAAGGTTATGATTGATGGAGGGGCAAACATTAACATTATCTCTTCCCATGCGTATGACTAGCTGAAGTTGCTAGAGAACATTATGTTGCAAACCATAATGGTGATTTATTCCTTCAAAGAAAATATGACAAAAAATCTAAGAACTATCATACTCCACATTTGTTTAGGACCTCACACACTTTTTTAGCTCTTCTACATAATAAAAGGCAAGTTATAGTACAACATTTTACTTGGACACCATTGGATCCATTTCATGAATTGTGTGCAATATACCCTACGTTGGTGCATAAAATTTGAGCATGAGGGTTAAGTAATTGACATAAAATCTGACCCAAGTCCTTTTATATCATGTAACATGATGTATCGACCAAATGATGTTCTCCTTCTTCCATCAACCAAACCTTCACCAACAAAAGGTAACACCACCTCTTCAATCAACCAAGCCTCAACTAGATCATCCATCCCTTCTACCAAAATCCCCATGAAAGACCCATTGGAATCAACATTCCAATGTATCTCACTTGGGGAGTATTACCTCTTGACCTTGGATGCCTTCCTTACTCCCTAAGAGTATGAGAACCTTGACCAAAGTCTTGGTTATGATTCTAATATCATAACCATAATTCCTTTTGGGCCTCCCAATCTCCAAACTAATCTTGCCTATTGGGGACTTGATAAACTACTTTCCACCTCCTATACCTCTTCTTCTCCTCAATCATTCACCTCTGATTTATACTATCTAGATAAACTATAGTTTGCGAAGACATACCCCTGTAGGTGTGCTTGGAAGGGATTTACTCTAAGGCATTACAAAAATGGACCATATGAGTTATTTCCATGTCAGACCCAAAATAGTCATGAGAGATTTTGTATATAATTCATTCCACCTAAAGAACCAACCTATTCACCTCCCATTAACATCATTGATGAGGAAGTTCAATCCTCACCAACCCCTTCACCATCAAAATATAAGGATCTTGAAATCATTTCCCTTAACTTTTTTTTGTCAACATGATTAGCCTTGGACCTTTGAATTATAAAAAGGATGAGGATATGATAACCTTTCCTTTGATTCATCATGAGATGGTAGATGACTCTCCTACCATTCATACCATTTGGTTTAAGGATGATGATTCCATTCTCACCTACCTTGGTGCAAAATATTCTTCTATCCACAAATCTCTCCCTCTTGAGAATTCAACCATGTTGAATAAATATACCATGGATGTCAACTTGGGTACTAAGGATAACATGTGCATTATCAAAATATACCAGTCACTATATTCCTTGGAGCTCCAAGATTTCCCCTTCATCTCGCAAGTCCGTAGCTTAACATTTTCTTGGTCTTATAGTGACATACTAGGAATCAACCCTGCCATCACCACCCATAACATTGTTACTACCCATGATGCCAAGTGTATCAAGTAGAAGCTTCATTTCCCACACATAACCCTTCTTGTCAAAGAAGATTTTAAATGCCTCTTATTTATGAATTTCATCCAACCCATTGATTATCCCCAATGGGTCTCGAATGCCATCCCTATCACCAAAGCAATAGGGGGACTTCATATTTGCATGGATTTTCATGATCTAACCCATACTTACTTAAAATATGACTTATTTTCTAAGCATTGACCAACTTGTTGATCATACATCTGGCTATGACATGCTATCTCTTATGGATGGGTTCTCAGAATACAATCAGATCTTGATTACCCCTAAATATAAATATAAAACTTCTTGTATCACCTCATGGGGGACATTATGCTATAGGGTCATGCCTTTTGGTCTAAAAAATGTTAGGTTAACCTACCAACATTCTATGACTTACATATTTCATATCCTCATTAACAAAACCATAGAGGATTACATAGATGACTTTTTTGGGAAATCTAAATGTCATAAAAATCATTTAGCAGTTCTTAAGGTTAACTTTAAATGCCTCATCCATTACCATGTTTGAATTAACCCCAATAAATGCATTTCTAGGGTTTTGTCAAGAAATCTATCTATTATCATCTCTCTTCAAGGAATCAAAGTCTATCCCACCAAAGTCAAAGCTATCCTTGACATGCCTCCTCAGACCAACCTCAAATAACTCCATAGTTTGTAGGGGAAGCTCCAATCTATTCATCGCTTCATCTCTCAGCTATATAATAGATGCTAACATTTCCATTATCTTCTTAAGAAAGATATATATTTTAAGTGGAATAAATAATGTCAAAAGGTCTTTGAATCACTTAAAGAATACCTTATTTCTCCATCTATCCTCATTCCTACCAAAGAGGATTCACCTTTCTACCTTTATATTTCTACCACCGATCACTCTTTAGGGGCAATGCTTGTACATCAAGATGAGTAATGTAAAGAGCAAGTTATCTACTATATAATTCAACTGATTATAAAGTATGAGACTTAGTAAACCCATACTGAGAAGCTTTACCTCACCTTGGTATTTATGGCTTCCAAGTCTACCACTACCTTCTCAACCACAAGACCTATGTTATAATTAACACCAAACCACTCAAGTATATGTATTTCAAGCCATACAAAAACCAACATGTGGCTAAATGGCTCACACTTTTAGATAAATTTGATCTCGAGTTCCTCTAGTAGAAGTCAATTAAAGGGCAAGTTATTGCCAACCAATTGGCTGAAGCACCTTTAGAAAACAACAACCATCTCCTCTTGAGTTTCCCAATGAGTCCATCATGACTCTTTCTCAATAAGAACTCACCTATCAAATGACCATATACTTTGATGGATCAAAGTGTCAACATGGTGGGAGTACTAGTATCATTATAATACCCCTTGATGGCGAACCCCTTCCCTTATATTTCAAGCTTGATTTCTATTATACCAATAACATGGCTGAGTATGAAGCCCTAGTGATAGGTCTCTAAAATACTTTAGTATTAGGAATCAAAATGATCAACATCTTTGGTGACTCCCAACTCATGGCCAATTAAATTAATGGATATTATCAATGTAAACATGATGTCTTTCAATAGTATAAATAGATATTTGATGTACTCTTATGATCATTTAAACATCACCTTATCCAAGCCATTCCATGATCTATAAACAAGTTCATTGATACAATAGCTTACCTTGCTTCCTAGATCCCATCCATGCCTTTTAATTTTAGACTTTTTGTCACTATTCATCATCTTACCAAGCCTTCTTATACCAAATAAAAACTTCTTTACATTTTTAGTGTGGAAAAGGCCCTATCCAATATTTGGTATAGGCAGATCTTTGACTATCTCAACCTAGGCATCGTTCCCTCCAATATTTCTAGGAATGGTCATAGAGTATTTATTTAGAGTAAATATTGTTATACCATACTAGGGGGAATTATTTATAAGTGTGGTTTTGATGGTATCCTTTTCCATTGCCTACGTAGTCATGAAATTTCTCATGTTATCAGAGAAATACATGATGAGATTTGTGGGGGACACTTTAGTGGCTTAGTTGTCGCTAAACGTATCCTTTGACTTGGATACTATTAGCCTACCGTCAACCAATACTATTGTGAATGGGGATTAGATCTTATTGGTGAAATTAACCCCCATTCTTCACAGTGACATCATTCTATCATCACTATGACCAAATATTTAACTAAATAGTTGGAGGTTATTCCTTTTATTTCAACCAAAGATAAAAATATTTTTGACTTTATTAACCATAACATTATCTATCATTTCAGTGTTTCTCATAAAATAATCATCGATAATGGTAAATCTTTTAAAAATAAAAAATTCCAAGGTCTTTATGATGTGTTTGGCATTAAGTCAAAATTTTCCTTGCCTTATCATCCATAAGCTAATGGAAAGGCTAAAGCTTCTAATAAAACCTTTAACAAAATGCTAACTAAAATGGTTAATGTGTCTAGTTAGGATTGGCATTTACACATCCTCTTCATCTTATGGGAATATTGTACTAGCATTGGGTGCTACCCCTTTCTTGTTTTTAGAGAATAGGCTGTCTTGCCTCTCAAAGTCTAAATTCCCTCTCATAAGTGTTCCTCATAAAATAATCACTGATAATGGTAAATCTTTTAAAAATAAAAAATTCCAAGGTCTGTATGATGTTTTTAGCATTAAGTTAAGTTTTTCCTCACCTTATCATCCACAAGCTAATGGATAGGTTGAAGCTTATAATAAAACCTTTAACAAAATGCTAAATAAAATGGTTAATGCATCTGGTTAGGATTGGCATTTACTTATCCCCTTCACCTTATGGGCATATCATAATAACATTTAAACCCCTACGGGTGCTACCCCTTTCTCTTTTATTTTTAGAGTAGGGGATGTCTTACCTCTCAAAGTCTAAATTCCCTCTCTTTGCATATCCCTATAGAATATCATTTTTGAGGATGATTATCATCAAGAACATTTAGCCCAAATTGAGCTACTTGAAGAGCATTATTTGGCCATGCTTAACCATCTTCATGTATATCAAGAATGAATCAAGCCTGACTATAATAAAAACCTAAGAGAACAAGAATTAAACATTGGTTACCTCATCTTAAAGGAGAATTAGCATGTAACCAATATGGAGAAAAATAACCAGGGCAATTTTGATTTCAATTAGCTTGGACCTTATATCATAATCCATAATTATGGATAAAGAACTTATTGATTATCTTCCCTTGAGGGGAAACTAAAATATAAGCCTCTCAATACTTCACATCTATGTCCTTTCTTTATTAAATAAGATCAAACTCACCTTTTGTCTAACTTAAGCTCATCCCTTATTTTATGATATTTTCATCTTCATCCCCTCACTTTGAGGATAATTGATTAAAGAATAGAATCATGTGATTATCTATCATAGTTGTAGCCTTAATACTAAATATGGGTACCATGGCTCTACCTATGGCATAATTCTCATGGATACTTAATAGGATGGAATCCCATGGTCATTATCTCTCAAAGAATCCTTCCATCCACTATTTTAACCTTGTTGCACTTTAGTTTTTCCTTCATAAAGGTAAGCCTTTAAGCCTATATAAGAAAGTCTATGTCCAAATAGCAAAAAAAAATAAATCATATATCCTATGGGTCATTCCTAGAATTCATAGACTACTCCATTGAAGGACAACTACCAAAACCAATAAAAATTTCTTAATGTAATGTAGATTACTCCCTTGAAGGAAAATTATCAAAAAACCTAAAACAAATCTCAGAAAGTTAGATCACTCCCTTGAAGGATGGCTATGTAAAATTAGTTGTCAAAGTAAGCAATTTCTTGGAGGCTTATGATGTTGATAAACTTACCTAAACCTCTAAAAGTAATAGAAAAAATATCAAAGGAACCATCATCAAAATTTTGGAAGCTACAATTATCTTTCATGAGTAGACTTCCTGCATCGATCAGTCTACACCTTCTATGCCATAGATTTATTTATACTAGTTCTTGGGAAACCTAAAAAAGAGGCAAGCTAACCTCACACAAATGTTCCTTTATCATCCATATCCCCTTTATAACCTCTATAAAACAAGGTATTTTGAGCTTACTTGACACTATGTGATCAAGAAACTTTTTAACTAACCAGTGAATGTCAATGTGAAGGGCTCATGTTCATAAGTTGATCTAACTTCCTTTTATTTTGGTCCTTGCCAATGAAATAAAATTTTGTCTCCTTCCTCTTTCTCACACCTACTTGTTGCTACATTCATTAAGATATTTGTGTTTTGTTTTTTTTATCTTTTTTTATCTTTTCTCACAAATGGTTTTATTACCCAAACTTAATCTATGTGTTTTTAAGATTAATCAACCTTCATATAATTAAATGTATTTCATTAAACAACATTTAAATCAATGTTTTATGTTTTTTTAGTTATTTGATTTTACCTTATTTTTTTAAGTGTTTAACCATAAAAACATTTTAATAAATTAACTATCTCATATGTCAAAAATATCTCATCTATCTAAGTAACCAATCACGTCTCATTAATCATCATCATTTATCACATTTATAACCATTATAAAATAATGCATCATCACCTATGTTATCCATCACACATCTATCTAGATAAAGGAGAACATAGATTCATCAATTTAAACCATCCACATTTATAACATATAATAAGAGAAATCCTAATCACATCATGATCTTATCATAAACAACATCATCGCATCATGAACATCAAATAACTAACCAGAACCATAAAACAACATCCATAACCCATAATCACATCAATGAGCTCATAATCATAAATAATCATATAAAATAATAATGTCCATGTCTCTCACTAAAATGTGTACATCTCACTACATCATCTCATAAGTTGGTATCAAAATCATATAATAGATCAAACTAGAGAGTCTCATAAGAGTCTAAGGTCCTATCACACCAATACATCCTAGAGCCTATCCATCTATGGGACTTGTCTCTGTACCCACAAATTCTACCCATTACCCTAGTGTATCATTTATAGCTCTCCCAATAACCATGTATTTGTACTTAGCATATTGAGGATCATCTAGAAGCTATCTAAAGACTAGTGCCTCATAGTATCTAAACTCTTTACTGTGGACACATACCTCACCATAGGGATGGTCCCTGATGGTCTTGTAGGTTTAGGTGCATAACCTCCTACCTATCTCAAGGCATACATATCTTGTTTAACCAAGGATAACTATGCTTGTGTTATATCCCTCTCCTACATAAGGATAATCACCTTTCCCTATGTTGTATCTCTCTCTACAGTCACTAATACTAGAGCTGCTTGTGTTACAATTAGTGCCTCCCTCACTTGATCTCCCTCTATGCTGAGTGCCTACCTATTAGGGGCATACAAATCCATTTGGTCTCTATCCCCATCCACCATGTCTACATTAAGATCCTGCTATACACCATCTCCCTCAAACACTACCACTGAATAGTGACCTTGAAACCATACAAGGTAATCCTGCACCACACCTCCATCATCAATATCTTCTACCACTGGTAGTAACTCATGGTTAATATCTATCTCTTTTGACTAAAAAGGAGGTAGTGGTGCCCCAACATCCTCTCACCTTGTTAAATGGTATAAGATCTACCTCATGCTCATATCTCCCATAAATCCACCTATAACTCTATAGTGACAAGGTCTACCTAGCATAGCTTACCCATGTTGGGAATATGGTATATGGCCTCTAGATAACCTACCCATCAACTAGTGCCTCCAACCTATCCCTATACCACTCCAAATCTCATACCACTCCCCCTAGTCCCATGTTTACCATGACAATCCACCTAGTTAGAACACCCTGATGTGTTTATACACCTAGTAGTGTAGCACAAAGTTAATGCTAATTCCATATCTCTTATGTACCTAATATCTATAGAGATCTCAATAGATTTATACTAGTAAAACTAGGGGTCATGTGAATACTATCTGATCCATCATCATGTCTACAAGACTACCTAACAAAAGAAAGGGGAATAGACCACTAGTAGAGTCTAGTAGTGTGTAACAAGTCATGGTTATCATCATCATTATGACAAGCCATTTCCTTCCCCTTTACATGTGGTATAGATATACATAATTAAATCCTCCCACATGACACCTCATATGAATGAATTCCTCTCTAAATAACTGATCCATATATGCATCTCATTACTCACTATCAATATGCTCTATCGACTCACCCCATATTAGTAGCCTTAAAATTTGATGTACATCCTCCATCAAAATAGTAATTTCCCTAGTTGGTAACAAAAAAGTGTTGGTATCCAGATCCCATCTCTCAATGAGGGCTATAAACATAACAACATCTCTTAGCACATGTTGTTAGAATCTCACGCCACCTAGGCCCATTGCTATCATATGTTGCCACTCTTATGGTGTCATATCCTTACATACCTCATATAGGAGTTGAGGTACTCGATCTCACATATATAACTACTCCCTCACTTGTAAGGTTAAGCATATATCTTAGTTTACTTTACCCTTCCAACTTAGCCTATGCCCTTTACCTGTTATCCTACCCCCTACCTGATTATGTACCTCATTCTATACCCACTACCCTTAATACTCTAGATTATATTCCTAAACCAACCATTAACCCACTTTTATTTCTTACTTTACACCATTTCAAAACTTGATACCAATTATTGATGGTTGAGTGTTGACTGGCAATTATTCCTTATGGACCCATGGCTGAACAACCCTTGATCATTGATGATTTAGTTGGTAAAATATTGATAGTCCATACATTGACCATTTGATGGCTGCCTATCAACTAGAGATGGTCAATAATGACCACCAATGTTGACTGTATAGTGACCATCAATGACCTAAAAACCCTAAGTCTGACAAAAAACTCCTAAAGATCTAAATTTAAACAACATTTTAGCCTACACCTGATCTATTTCTACCCAAACCTTCATTCTAAAAAACAACTCCACCCCTATACCTAATTTTCCGTCTCCATACCCTCAAAACCTAATTTTCACACACACACACACACCCACCCACCCAAAAACAACAAGAAAAATAATAAATGTAACATAATTCAATGCCTCCCCTACCTCATTCTACATATGATGCCATGGTGGAGCCCTTAGTATCACTACCATCACTTAGCCTTAGGCTCTACCTTTATCGTGTTACATCTTTATGTTTGATCTAGCCCACACAACCTCTATGTCTCTCCTCTACAATCAGGTCAACCTTTACCTCATTAGTCAAACACATAGTCTAACCTTGGTTAAACCCACCTCACTTAGCTTACCAAGTGTACCTCACTATCATTTTTACACACAATAAATGGAAATACCATGGGTCAAGTTATAAATGACCATAATAAAACCTAATTTAACCTTTTGTGATTTTTTTAGGTATTCCTTGTGATCATCAATGGTGTCTTTAACCACTGATGATCGACCCTGACTATCAATGGTTAACCCTTTTAGGGTTTTACCATACTACCATTTCTTTTTCCCCAAGGACCACCTAGTCTAAATTTCCCTTTACCTACATAGCTCACTTATTATCATTTAGACTATTTGTTCACCTCCTTTTTCAATGATCTCACTAGGATAACTTCACCATCATTTTCCTCACCTTTATTTTTTATGAACCTTACCACATTTCATGTACCTCAACCCTTTTTAAACTTTAACCTTTTAGATGCTTCCAATTTTACCCCTTGGTGATTTTGACACTTATGACCTAATCCATGTTCTTAAGATGACCCACTTTATGGACCCCTAATACCATAGTGACCTTTACTTAGACAACTTGAGTTTACAAGTGCACCCATATCTGCTATGCCTAAATGTGGTGGCCAGGTTCACTTGTCACTTCTCCCCCTTATACCAACCTATTTTACCCATTTTGACAACCCATCTTCATTTGTCAAACCTATACCTAACTCTATTTTCACCTCATTACATCTTAGTTTGAGGGGGAACACCTCCTCTTATACTTGAGTATCTATCCAACCAGTTATTACACCTATTATTTTTGTTTTGCAACCTAAGGATGCAAACTATGTAATAAAGAGGGGCAAAATATAGAAACTCAAAAATTACATAATACATTTTTAGTCATCAAAACACCCCTTGGCCCCCTTTATCCCTATTGGGTTAGGTTTACCTATTAAAATCCTTAGATTTACCCCTTTGACTAAATTAATTAAGTTAATTAATTCCATAAAGCCTATTTACAACTCACGTACCCAAACCCATGGTTAGTTGGTTGACACCTAGGCTAGAGACCATTTCTACCCTAGTAATTAATAACCTTGACCTAATAAACTTGTTCTTCACATGTCCTAATTCTCCTATTATTAACCTCAGACTATTTCCAAGGGAATTAACCACTAGTCATTAGTAGAATTGGCTAAATTTAGCTAATTTTGACTATGTCCCCTCAACCATCGATGATCAGCCTTCGAATACTGGTAGTTGACCTAGAATATTGATAGTTACTTAAAACTTTGCCTTAGGAGTGCATGATCAAAGGAGTCAACTACAACTTGATTTAAAATCACTCATTAATTACCAACTATTTAATTTTAGTCTGTTGTTGACATTATTAATATATGCTAGACTATTTGTTAAACTATTTATTGAACTCTTTCATTTCAATGCTCCTTTGCTCTATATTAAGATATGTAGAGGAGGTTAAATTTATATTCTAATGAGAGAGATTCTAATTCCCAGGTGAATCCAAAAGCTTCTCAGTGAACCAAGAACTAGGCTAGAGACTTAGGGTGCTTCTACAACTCATTATCTTGAGCCAAGGTACTGTTACTCTGCTAACATTACTCTAGAATCCATAACAACTTTTATCCAACCTTAGCATTCCTCAGAATAGCAACACCTAAAAGCTAAGTATCTATGTTTTTTTACCAAGATTTAGTAATTAGCTTTATTTATTTTAGTGCTTGGGTCATTCCCATTTTATACATTCTATTCCTTGTGTTGGAGTTTTGTAACTCTAGATACTTCATATCCTACCCAAAACCACCCATATCCTATTCTAATCACCCAAACACCCTACTCCCAAACCAAATACCTCTAATCATTAATTTTTATCTCTCAAACAACATTCAACCCAAACACCACTCCTAGAACCTCTCTACAACTCTCCCCAATAGAATTCTTTTCCCAAACCAAATTCTATAGTAACCATCGATGATCTTACCTAACCACCAATGGTTGGATAACTATCGATGGTCATACCTAACCACCGATGGTCATTGTGTGTCATTTTAAAATAACAAGCTAATTTGACCCATCTACCCATACCCAAATCTTAGTTTAAAAGTTTCTATTTTATCATAGAACTTAAACTTATTTTTTGAATCAAGTTTGAGTAATTTAGCAATAATATTGAATAATTTAATGCTATTTTTAGTCAAATTAACTTATCTCTCTTCTAGTTTTTCTTGTATTTGATTTTGTTACCCTCTATTATTTCATACAAGCATCTATTTTTAGTTTATCAAAACTTAAGTGTTTTAAAAGTGTGGATTAATAACCTCCAAAGAAGCTTGTGCTTCTTATATGTAGATTATGCTAGGCAATCCATCCTATTATCTCACTAACTCACCATTTTTTAGATTGATTTCTTATCTGCAGGTCATCCTCCCCAAACAAAGAGGAGTATAAATAATCATCTAGAATCATGGAGTGCACACCAAATCCATGTTCTACTAACCTCACCCTTCTTTCAAGTTTTACTCTTTATAAATAGAAAATAAAGGAAAATTTTAGTAAAACATGTATTAGTACATCATGATACTATGGTTATGGATGATCCTATTGTACCATATAACCCAACATATGTTAATTAGTTTCAATTAGTTGGTGAGGTAACATGAGAGCTATAGACACAACGAGACACCGTATAGCTACCACTTGGAGTGGGGGATGGAGAGATGTAAGCCTGGTAGACTGTAGATGAGGATCATGTTTCTCATATGGATACAACATAGTAACTAGCACATGTACATGCCTAGGTGTCTAATTGATAGTTATAGGGTTTGTATTCCTAGATAGATTCATTACATTGGACTATTCAAAGGGGACAATCACATACATCTATGGGTAGTGTGAATTGTCCACTAGATGGACATGATAAGCTACAACCATAGATTTATTTATAGTATTATATCATGTTTTATTATATCAGACACTTGATTCACACACACACACATATTTATTACTTATGGTTTTATATTGATCATGGATGTTATGGATGTATATATTTTATTTCTAGCACATGTTTTAATTTTTTTATATGCTATGAGAAAATATGTGATGTATGTTGGATTTTTTTTCAACAATTGTGAACACATACATGGCTAAAAAAATGATAGGAAGAATATAAAATGTAGTAGTATAAATAATAGTCAAGATAAAAGAATAAGAGATAGAACACACTAAATCATGATTGGAAAATTGTAATATATTAAAGAAAATAATTTGTAAAATACACTTAAATCAATGTTTGAAAAGTATGTAAAACAAAATAAATTGGTATAAAATTAAATCAAGTTGAGAAATGTGTAAAATGTAAATGATAAATAAATCAAAATGTAAAAAATACTACATCAAATATTGGAAGAAGTGTATGGAATGTCAATAGTTTGAAACTAAGAAAGAATATAAAACATACTAAATGAAGATGAAAAGTATGTGAAATGTAATAAAGTAAAATTTAAAACACATTAAATCAAATTTTGTGACAAGAATGTAAAATGTAAATAGATGGAATCTAATAAAACATAAAATGTACTAAATAAAGATGGGATGTATGTAAAATGAGAATTAAATCACAATGTAAAATACACTAAGTCAAGTTTAGAAGCATGTAAAAAAATGGTAAGTAAAATATGATGTAAATATCAAGATTGATAGTTATGTTTGTGATTAATCATAGTATGGAGGTGTTTTAAAATCTTTTTGTGAGGAAAGCCTGGTCCTATCTAAGGTCTTATACTACAACTCGAAAAGGGAAAACCAATGAGGTAAATGTTAAAATTGAAAATAATTATAGGAAATAAGGATATGTTTGTGAGAAATGTCTGGTCCTATCCAAGGTCTTACACTACAACTCACAAAAGGAAAACCCTAGGGGTATGATCAATTAAAAAAAGTATGTTTATCAAGGAGGAATTTTGGGATTGTTTCGATGAATTAGGGAGTGGAAAAATCATGACATAGGCTTTTATAATAAAAATTTAGGAGGAATGAGACATACTAAGTAAATAGGGACACACTAATAATTTAGTGGATGCCAAATGCAAAAAAATATTTATTCATAACAAGCACAAAAATTTATGGGAAAATAAGTGTATTACTAAGATTAACTCATGAAGTTTATATATATATATTAAAATGGAATTGATTTCCAATAATGTGTTCCCAATTACTTAGGATGCCTTATAGATCCATCAATCTATTGTGAAGATTGGGTACTTAAGTGAGAAAGTAGGTAGCAACACTATAGATAATTATGAAATCTTCTATCCCAATCTACTTGCTTACTGTACCCTAATAGACCTCAACTCTATTGTGAGTCCAAATAAGGAGTTTGATATATGATTAGAAATAGGAGATGTGTTGACATATGAATCATGTCTTTTGGTGTGATTTTGACTTTTGAATGTTCATTTTTGCCTTTTGTTTAAATGATTTGGATTTTTAAATTTTATGGATTTTTCAATTCCTCCTCCATATGGATTTGGATTAACCAAGCTTGAGTGATAGAAGTGAAAAACATAAATGAGCTTTAGCTTTTATTATAAGAGACAAAATACCTAGAGATATTGACATGTTTTACTAAACAATTAGGCTTGCCTATAAACTAGTATGCGATCTCAAGTCTCAATTGTGTGTGTTTAGTATGAAGAGGGAGTAAAGGGGGATACATAGAGATAAAAACATATATATATATATATATATATATATATATATATATATATATATATATATATATATATATATATATAGTGATACAATGAAAAGTATGATTTATAATTGATCATATGGTAAATAAAGGGTAGTAAAGGGATGTGGGTTTTAGATACATTTCACAATAATAACTATCTTGTTTTTAAAGGAAATGACATAAAAAGCATAATAAAATTAAATATGAGAAAAAACTTGAGAGGATATTTAAAACATGAGATATTAATTTTAAATTAGAAAACATTTTAAGTTTAAAATATGAAAGAGAAATTAATGTAAGAAAAGAAATTAATCCATGATACATGTAAATAGTGTTGGAAACAAGATGACTGAGAGGGGGGTGAATCAATCTTCAAAACTTTTCCTTCAATTCCATTTAACCATTCGTTAACCATATTAAAAATCATGTATATTCAAGAAATAATAATCATCAAATAATAAGAGCATGAAACACATGAACATAACATATATGTGGGAAACCCTCTTGGGGAAGTAAACCGCCGATGAAGCAAATGGACTACAGTCCTATAAGACAAACATAAATCTCTAATTTATCACCCACTGAAATTAGAACACCAATCATAATATGTAAAGAACCAAATTAATAGAGTATTTTCTTGAGAACCAACCCAAAAAATAGTACTAACCCCTAATTTACCAAGTACCCACTTGGATTTAGCAAGATCTAACTTGCGAGGAGACACCAACCCCCTAGATGACTCAACACCAAATTAGCCACTTGATTGTTTGATAATATTCAAAAACCATTATTTTTTTAAAAATATATGATTATCTTCTCTTTCAACTCTTTTATATTTTCAATTACTATAAAAATGACCTTTAACACTCTTCATTCAACTAACCCTCTTCATGGCTTGATTAGATAACTTGACCTTAATCCTTTCTTGTAGAAACTATGTTAGATATTAATAAAATCTCTAATAGTTAACATGACCTCCTTATGATCATAAATTATCTATATCATTCACTTATCATCTTCTACTCTTGCTCTCTTAGCATTCTCTAAGCATCCACTCTAAACACACACAAAATAAGCCTACCTGCCTTACTTTTATATAAATCACTTGATCATATCCTTCTAGGTCAGATATATATTTAAATTAATTAGCTTAACATTAAATAGGTCTTTTAATATTAAAATAATATGCCTTAATCACGAATCAATCACTAAATAGGTCGGCCATACATCAATTAGACCTTACTCCTCTTTTAGGCTTATAGAGACCTAATAGGCCTTCTTAACAGCACATTACACTTTGATAATTATTGAAGCATATAAAAAAACCTTTCATGTTAGAAAAAATTCACATGAACTATAATATCCATTATCCAAATTTACATTAGGTCTATTACACCTTTTAGGTCCAAATACCACTTGAACCCTTACTCAAATCACTGCATACAAAAGGCTTGTATATATACATAAACTCTGTCTTGAACAACTGACGCATATAATAAATTTTGAAAAAAAAATATGGAAAAAATTAAATATTTATAATCCTCATGACCTGAGGGTAATCACTAACTTCATCTAATTCTTCAACTCAGGGTAAACAGGCTCAAATACTTCTCTACAAGATATTCACTCAGAACTGTCAACTGAATCCAAAAACATAGTTAAGGAAACATGAACATCTAACAAATAATTGAATAAATTAAAGGGATTTAAATGATAATATAGGATATTATATCATCCTCAAAGTAACCTCAATTAATTAAATCATGATATCTCATGAAAACTATTGGTCTTATACACCAATCTTCTGACCTTCTCTTTCACAAACTCTACTCAACCAAACAAACCATTTTGGATTCAATGTCTCAACCTCTTACACAAAATTACAATCTTATAAAAAGCATGGTTAGAAAATTAAAGACCTAAAAAACATCATCATGAATTTCAATTCATCAATTTTACATGAAAACACATCAAGAAACATCTTTTCACTTTTGTCTAATTTTCTTACTATTTGCACCACAAGGTCTGCTAGTGATTGGAAAAATTAGATCACCAATTTTGCACATCTAAGATATGAAACATTTATATAAATCTTCTTGAACAATAAAGACATGTCTCACACTTTTATCTTCATCCACTTATCAACTTTGACTCGATCAATGCTATTTATTACAATAAATCTCTAAAAGATAAACACTTTTCTATAGGGTCTTCTCACTCACTTGAGAAACAAATCAACTTAGAGATCCATATGAGAGTTGAATTAAACCTAAAATCACTTGTTTGATCATATAAAACCATTATGAGCTCTTTAAAACAAGATATTCAACACCAAGTTATAATTAGGGTTTAATGAGGGTTTAGACCATGTTATAGTCTTAATGATCATTCATAAAACTTAGCTACTCTTTCTAGAAACCAATACTTGGAAATTTGAGATAGAACCCTTCCTCATCTACCATGAACATCTTAGGATATCATACAGATGCTTTAGATGATAATTAGCATTGAGAAAACCTTCTTGAGTAAATAACTCTTCATTCTAAGCATTTAGAAACCTTGAAATACTTTTTCAAGCATTTTATTATAATCCTTGATCTAAAAATTCATGAACATAATTAAAACAAATTAAATCAACTATATCAATGTTCACCTACTCACCCATGTCATGGAAACTAATCCTGTTACCCTATCTAGCCAGTATCTCTCTTCTTGCTTTATAAGCCTTAACTTGCAAGTCTTATTGTGCTTTGAATTTGACATTTTGCCACTATGTTGACTTCAAATTAGAACTTTCCTATGTTCAAATATCTCTTGTGTATTCTCAAACAAACTCATACACTTAATCTTCTTTAAAAATTTACTATAACTTATTTGAATCTACTTAAAGATCTTTGGAGCTCGACTATAGCATCTTTGGAGCTGCATACATAGATCTTCATAGCTGACATTTTAATCATTTTAAAGGTCCTCAAAACCTAATTTACAAACTCAAACAACCTCTCTTATGCTCAAACACTGTCAAGTGTTCTTTAGAGCATTCCCTTCAGAGAATTATTATCTTTATAGCTCATTTAGATCATCTTTAGAAATACTTACACAAATCTTTAGAGAACATAATTTCTTCTATGAAGCTCATTTATTTCATGATGAACCTAAAAATATCATCTCACAAGGTTTAGATAAAATATTAAAAGATGATTTACATTTTATATATTGACCTATACTCATTTTTGCTACTTCTCAATGATTTCACTCAATTTGACATTAGAACATACATCATTTTCTCATCATTGCTCTCTTACAACAACAACACTCACTGTGTTGACAATCAAAACTTATTCATATACATACCTCAAGGCTTACTTGACCAAGCATATTCATAGGAACCTTTGACATAAATGATATTAGATAGACATTAATGAAAGAACCATGCATTTTGATTAGAATATTTGACACAATGACAACATTAAATATCAAAGCTCAACACTCAATGAAAATTCTCAATAATCTCTCTCTTAATCAATGATAATGTTAAATAATCTCCCCCTTTGTCATTGATGTCAAACATACTAAAAAACTCTATCAACCACTCTTGATAAAAATCATCTATTAGATCTGGTTCTTGCTTTTTCTTTCTCCCTTTCTAATCTTGCCCCTTTCTCATCTTTTCTGATATTTCATCTTCTCATCCTTTTCTAATCTTTATCCCCCTTTAAAATTAATGAAAAAGGTCATCCAAAACTATTATCTCTTTTATAATGAACTTAGATTACAAGATCACTTCAATATAGATCAGGCTTAATCAATAACTTGAATTTGTCCCCCTCAAACCAAGCATCCACTATGTTTCTATTTAGTAGTAGACATTAAAGATCATCTAAAATTGGTGAAATCACACTCTTCTCCCTATGAGATGATACTATATCTCAAATATAATAGCTGACACATAGTCTTAAAAAAATATGGCAACCACTTATGACAACCATTCTCAAAAACTTTTCAATCAAGTCACTCTCCCATCTATTTCATCAAAAGCTCAACAAATAGAGTCTATGATGCATTTCAGACAATCTCTCTTTATCTTTATGCATATAAAAAATCAATCACTTTATTGACAAATAAAACCCCTTAGACAAATCATACATTCTTTATAAGAACTATGAACTAAAGATCACATACCTTTCTTGATATGATAGAAGAAGATCAAACTATTGACCACATACAAGGATATACTATACTAGATACCAACTAATTTAATCAATACCAATTTTATAAATAAGGAATCCTACTTTCTTATTACCTAATATGTGGCTTGAGAAACCACTATCTATAATCTAAGTTTCCATGGAATCATCTTCTTTAGTCTTCTTGATTTATTTCTTAGTGGCATGATTATGAATCTTCTTATCTTGACTGGTCTTCTTCATACATCTCATCTTGTAATATCTTGCAATGTGTCTTGTATTATGATAGCTATAGAAAACAATATCACTTATACCTCTTTCTTGATGATGACTATGATCTCCATTTGACCAATTGATTCTCCTTCCATAGTTCTATGAATAATCCTTCTTGGAGGGTTTTCTATATTCTCTTTCTCTATGACCAAACTAACTACATGAAAAATAATAACCATTGAAAGAATTTTCATACCTTATAGCATTGGGATATCTAATAGGTCTTTTAATGTTGACCTTATTATTCTTAATAGTCTTCTTTTTAGTTTGAGGTGCCATATTTTGGTCTTCTTTGAATCCAAGACCTATTTTGTCACTTGCCTACTTCTGATTGCTCAAGATATCATCTAGAGCCTCAATGCTCTTTTCAAACTTTATAAATATCTTCATCTTTCTAGATTTTTGATCTAACATAGCTCTCAAAGATTCTATTTTAGTTTCATATCTATTGAAATATTCTTTTTTAGACTGTAGGCTTGCTTCCACAATCTCCATCTAGGTTTTAACTTATTGGATGATCTATTCATACTCTTTAGAGGTGTTTCACAAGCTTTCCTTAAATAATCTAATCTACTCCTTATAGTCCTAAACTGATGACTTTAGTTTCTTGTTCTTCTTCTTTACAATCTATAACTCCTTTAGGGCAATCATGAGATCTACCTTAAGATCCACTTTAGCTTCTTCATTGTCATAGTATACGTCATATGATTATACATCAATCATGAGACCTTTTCCATTTAAACAACCCTCATTATCTGATTCTATGCCTATGAATAAGGTTTAAATGTTTTCATATTTAGATTCATTCTTGTCATCATTACTATTAGATGTGTATGAATCACTCACATCAGATGAGCTATCTTCTTTGGTATATAAAATCTTCTTATTTTTGAATGATCCTTTCCTTTCTTCATTCTTCTTAAAGTATCTCTTGATCTTATTAGAATTATAGGCCTTTCTATCATCTCCATAAGATTCATTATGTTCTTCATTATGATTAGATCTATCTTTTTTAGGACACTTGGTTGCAATGTGACCAATCCTACTATAGCTAAAAAATTTCAAGGGTAACTTACCCTTGTACTTTACTAAGACAAACCTCATATTTTTAACAAATATAATTATGAATTTATCATCATCAATATCTAAACATACCTCATCATTAGCCTTCTTGGCCTTTGAATTCTTTTCAACCTTGAAAGCTACTTCCTTTTTGATATGTCTCCCTTCATTTGATCTCATCTCCTAGGTAGTCAAGATATCATTAAGCCTATCCATCTTTAACTTGTCCAAATCTTGAATCTCTTCTACTACAAACACTTTAGAATCAAACTTAGAAGGTAGTGATCTCAAAAACTTTTGAACAATAATAGACTCTTTCACTTCTCCCAATTATCTTATGATATTGACAACTTCATCAACCCTCAATAGGTAGGATGCAATGAATTCATCTTCAGGCTTTCAAATTGTCTTTTCTAGGTCTGCAACTTGACAATATTCACCTTGGTGTCTCCTTCATAGATGGTCTTCAATTTATCTAATATACATTTGGTTGAAACATAATGCATTACTTTTACAAGATATACCTTTGATAGGCCACACATAATGACATTCATTTCCATAGAGTTATTATCACTAACCTTCTTACTTGTTGCATCTATTGGTGAAATTTGAGGTGCAATATACCCATCCATAACTAAACACCAAATATCATGTCCTTGTGACATCAAATATATCTTCATTATAACATTCTAAAAGGCATAATTAGATCCATTAAATAATAGATCCTTACTCATAGAGAAACCACCTTGAGCTTGATGACTAGTCATCCCTACTTCTTCGGATCTCCTTTAGGTTGTCAAGCCTATTCTAAAGGACTTGCTCTGATACTAATTATTGGAAACAAGATGACTGGGGGGAGGTGAATCAGTCTTCAAAACTTTTCATTCAATTCCATTTAACAATTCATAAACCATATTAATAAACATGTATATTTAAGAAAACATAAGCATCAAATCACAAGAGCATAAAACACATGAACACAACATATACATGGGGAACTCTCTTGGAGTAGAAAAACCACTGATGAAGTAAATGGACCATAGTCTTATAAGATAAACATCAATCTTTAGTTGATCACCCACTCAACTTAGAACACCAAACCCAATTTGTTAAGCACTAGCTTAACAGAGTACTTATCTAAGTACCAACATAGAAATGAACACCAACCCTTAATTTACCAAGCACCCACTTGGATTTAGAAAGATTCGACTTCTAAGGAGACACCAACCCACTAGATGACTCAACACCAACTTACCCACCTAATTATTTGATCACCTTTACAAACTTTTTTTGCTTATATAATTGATGATGATATTATCTTTCAACTCTTTGCTCTCTTTAGTACCTCTCAAATTGACCTTTAACCCTTTTCACTCAACTAGCCCTCTTCATGGCTTGATTAGGTCTTCTGACCTTGATTCTTTCTTGCATTACCTCTATTAAATATTCATAACATATTTGATGGTCTGTATGACCTCTTTATTCTCATAAATAGTCTATATCATTTGTTTATCCTCTTCTGCAGTCATTCTCTTAGCATTCTCTAAGAATCCATTCTAAGCACACATAAAATAGGCATAATTGCCATGTTTTTATACAAGTCATTTGATCATATCATTCTAGGTCAGCTACATATTCAAATCAATTAGGTCAACCATGAATATGTATTTGCATATTAAAATAATATATGTCATGAATCAATCACTATAATAGGTTGGCCATACATTAATTATCCCCTACTCCTCTTTTAGGCTTATGGAGACCTAATAGACCTTCTTAACAACATGTTACCCTTTGATCCTTATTAAAGCATATCCAAACACCTCACATGATAGGAAAAAGTCACACACCACTCTAATATCCCTTAACCAACTTTACATTAGGTTTATTACACCCTTTAGGTCCAACTACCACTTAAACCCTTACTCAAATCACTACATATAAAAGGCCTGCATATATACAAAAACTTTATCTTGAATAACTAAGGCATATACTCAATTTTGACAAATGACTATGGAAATAAATTACATATTAAAAATATTCATGAAATTAGGGTCATCACCAACTTCATCTGATGCTTCAACTCAGGGTAAACAAGCTCAAATACTCCTTTCCAAAATGTTCACTTAGAACTATCAACTGACTCCAAAAACATAGTCAAGGAAATATGAACATCTAACACATGATTGAATAAATGCAAGGGATTTCAATGCATGTACATGATATTATATCATCCTTAGATCAACCTCAAGTAATCAGATCATGAGATATAATGAAAACTATTAGTATTACATAATGATCTTTTGACCTTCTCTTTCACAGACTCTATATAGCCAAATAAGTCATTTTGGATTTAATGTCTCAACCTCTTACAAAAACTTACAATATTTTGAAAAGCATGGATAGATTATTCAATACCTAAACAACATCATCATACATTTCAATGCATCACTCTTACATGAAAACACATCAGGAAACATCTTTTCATTTTTGTCTGATTTCCTTACTATCTGCACCACAAGGTCTATTAGTGACTGCCCAACTTGGATCACTAATTTTTCACACCTATGATATGTAACTTGTCTATAAATATTCATGAATATAAACTAAAAGTATCATAATTTGATCTTCATCCACTTATCAACTTTGACTCTATTAAAACTATTTGTTACAACAAATATATGAAGGACAAACACTTTTTTATAGGATCTTCTCACTCACCTAAGTAACCCATCATATTTAGAGATGCCTGGGAGAGATGAATTTAAACCTATAATCAATTTTTTAATAATATCAAACCATTATGATCTCTTTATAATAATATCTTCAACATTGGGTTATAACTAGGGTTTTATGAGGGTTTAAACCATCTTATAGTCTTAATTATCATTCATAAAACTTATCTCCTCTTTTTAGAAACCAATACTTGTAACTTTGATCTAGAATCCTTTATAATCTACCATGAATATATTAGGATCTCATGCAAATGATGCACATGCCAATGAATATTGAGAAAACCTTCTCGGATAGACAACTCTTCATTCTATACATTTAAGAAACCTTGAAACACTTTTTAAAGCCTTTTATTACAAAACTTGATCTAAAAATTCATGCACATACTTAAAATAACTTGACTCACCTATATAAATGTTCACCTACTCACCCATGTCATGTAAACTAATCTTGTTACCTCATCTAACCACTATATCATTTCTTGATTTCTAAGCCTTGACATGTAAGTCTTATTATGCCTTGAATCTAACCTTTTATCCACTCTATTGACTTCACCTTGGAAATTTCCTATGTTCCAATAGATGTTTTATATGATAAATAAACCTCATATACTTACTCTTCTTTAGAAATTCAATAGAACTTCTTCAGATCTACTTATAGATCCTTAGAGTTTGACTGTAGCATCTTCATAACTACACACATATGTCTTCAGAGCTGACCTTTTAATAATTTGTAAGGTCATCAACACCTCATATACAAACTCAAAAAACATATCTCATTATCAAACACTAGCCAGTGTTATTCAAATGACTCTCTTTATATCATTCTCATCTTCATAGCTCATTCATAGCATCTTTGAAACTACTTACATAGATCTTTAGAGCACATAATTTCTTCTTTAAAGATCACTTATTTCATCATAATACCTAAAAATACCATCTCACAAGGTATAGACAAAGTATGACAAGATGATTTACATTTTTTATAGTGACCTATACTCACCCATGATACTTCTCAATGATTTCACTCAAGCTAACATTAAAACATATAGAATTCTCTCATCACTATTCTCTTACAACAACACTCAGTGTGTTAACAATCATAACTTATTCATGTACATACCTAGGCTTAATTGATCAATAATAATCACAATAACCTTTGACATCAATGATATTAGATTGACATCAATGAAATAACCATGCATCATCATTAGAACCTTTAACATCAATGATAACATTAAATATCAAAGCTCAACACTCAATGACAATGCTCAACAATCTCTCCCTTAATCAATGATAATTTTCAACAAATAGGAAACACATGAGATCTATAAATTGTCATTTATCAAATCCAAATTATGTAATAATGTGATATAACACCATGATGTGTTCACAAATACTAATAAATCTCATGCAAATATCATCCATAACATTTGATACATCCTTATGCTGTTAATTTTTGACATTAATCAGAGTCTCATCAATATTCACAAAAAGTTGTGAAAAGAATTCATATCGTAACATATTTATAGAGAAGGTAGGTATGCTAGAATAAGAATGATGCTCATGAGGTACCTCTTGTGTGGGATACTCAATGAAAGGATGTTAAAATGTGACTAGTATCTTTAGATATGCAAAAAGTTGTAGGTTGTGAATAAGGAGGAACCTTTGTCCACAAATGATCTAGAGAATGAGATTGAGCTAGTAAAGGTGTATACTAAAAATGATACTAAATAACTCAACATATATCAATATGGTGTGTAGTACACTGATGCCAAATATAATAAACTTTCCCATAGTTGGGGATATATTCTAGAAGTATCTTAAGAGGTTGTAGATTCTTGTATTTTGGTTGTGTTATGTCTAGATGAAGTATATCAATGTATTATTAGAGATATTATAAATGATTATAATAATTATTATGTATACCATGAAATTAAAAAGTACATCTAGTAGTAGATGGTAAAGGTTGACTATCTATGGTAGTGGAAGAAATTGAGGCTTGTTGTTATTGATGTGCATGATAGTCCTTAGCCTAGTGACCAAATAATCTATGGATATCACAATAAGGCTCATTTACCCATAATTTTGGTAAAGGATCAATATTAGGCAAAGGTATTATGCCATCAACAATAGGATAACTCAGAATAGGGTCAACACTAGGTTGGACTGCATCAAGGGATGAACTCATAGCAAGACATTGAAGTGTAGCTTATATCTCTAGAGGAAGTAAACTAGAAGGATGATGGAATATATAAAATTAGTAAGGTCCCATTATCGAATAGTCCATAAGCATAATCTATAGAGGATTAGTAGTGATTGGAGGATTAGTGTGTGTGTGTGTGACCTATCTTGGACCTATGAACATGAGATGAAGAACTAATATCAGGCACTATAACAATAGAAGGAACTAAGTAAATATAAATAAGAGAATGATGTAAGAAAAAATGATATCTAAGTAATTAAATTTTTTTAGCTTGAGTGAAGATAGCTAAAAAAGGGTCATCTAAAAAGTATCCATCATCATAACTAGGAGTGTAAAGATCAATAACACACATGTCAATGATTTCATTAGTTTAAGATGTATGGTGAATGGACTTTTAGTTTTTGTTAAGATAACTATAATTTCATCACATAGTTTTTGATGACATTGAGGTCGTAGAAAAGGAGGTAATTGAGAAATTATGTTAGGAAAAAGATCAAAAGTATTTATTTTTAAATTGATCTCATCTGATTAATCAATATTAGAATTTGAAATATTAAGTGGTATGTTTCCTATTAGTTTATGATGACCATTGTAACCTCTAGTAGAGTTTATAGGATAATTAAAGTGTTATGATTCATGAAATGAGATACTAGGTAGAGGTTCAAGGGTAGGTATTTTGAAAACACTTTATTCTTGAAATTGTTCAAAATTATGAGGATTTATGTCTATTTGAATCTTATATATAACATCATTATAGGTAAATTTAATACGTTAGCATGCTGACAGGGTGATTTCTCCCAATCGATGTGTGCAAGGTCATTCGAATAAGATATTATAAGAGAGTGGAAAGTTAAATATCATGAATTTCACATATACCAAGACTGGGGGAATCATGATAGGAAGCTAAACACAACCTTTCCTTCATATCCATGATATGAATCCAAACATAACCATGAAGGGAGGAATTTATCTTTGATTGTATCCTTTGAATGTACTTAACATGGATTTGAGATTGTATTCAAAATATCCTAGAGTTTAGATAAAATTAAGGAAAGTAACACAAGTGATTGAACCTTCATTGATTAAAGCATGATTGACTTGAATATCTCCTATTTGTACACTAATTAATAATGGTGGGTCATATACATGAAGCAATATCTCATCAAGAATCATGGAACATATAATAAATTTGAATGAAAGAGAATTGTCTACTATTTCATCAATGTGGCTAGACATTTCTTTACACTGTTGAAGGATGTTATCTTTAAATCCTAAAAAGGTAGCTTATTACCCCATGAGTGGGGGATGAGGGATGTTCATTTTAAATAATAATTGAATTAGTCAATTATGATGAAAAAGAGAAGTTATCATAAGTTATAAGAAAGGTATTTGAGATGAGAGATGTGAAAGTTCAATAATGGGGTCCCATTCATCATAACCCATTAGAGTGTTATTGGATAAAGGTGCATAATGTTAAAATAAATTCGTTTAGGGTGGATTGGAATTGTCTTAAAATTTATGCTGATAAGGTATGTTTGGTTTAGGCTTGGTTAATATGGGTGGATTGGTTGTAGGTACTTGTGCTATCTTAGGTGATACAATTGTATATTTGGTGGTTTCTTGTGTTTGAGTGGAAGAAATACCAATTGAAGTTTATGGGGTGTATAATTAAGATATTTTAGTTGTAAGGGGTAGAATTTATATCAATGGTATGAGAGGTATTATTTATTTTCATTGTTTGAGTTGATACTTGTGTGTTTGTTGGTTCTACATGCCTCAATTCTATGAGATGGGATGGGTAAGAATCTCGAATAGTTTAGAAGTTTGGAAAATTATTATAGTTAGAGGTTGGGTAATGATCAATATAAGAAACTAATTTTCTCATATTATTCATGTTGAAGACATTCTCATCATTGATGTTAGGGTCCATATAAATTTCAACATTTTTGGTAGTATAAAGTTGATTAGCATGAGCTTGATGGTTAGGAAGAGGATCCTAATAAATGGCTAAGTGAACATAGGCTTGATTCAAGGATTCATTTTTAGATTTAGTTTCATAAGCCTTAGCTATTATTATTTAAGCTTGTCGATGTGTATGTATGAGTGATTCATGATCAAAGTGAGGTCTAAGAAGATAATCCATAGTAAAGTTTTGTAATTGGTGATAATATTCATGAGAATGGCCCCAAATTACATGAAACCAAAAATATTTGTGGGGATCATACCAATGTTTGATAGGGTATGTAGGATCAAGATATTATGGGGAAGGTGATGGGAGATGATTTTGAAATTTTACTAAGGAAATTGGTTTGTGTACATCTATATCATGAAATTCATAAAACTTGGAATTAGGATGTGAATTTTTATTATTTGGAATTGGAAGATTATGCTCTGTGGGGTTGATTGGAGTAATGGAATGAATAGTGTGTATAGATTCATAAGTATTTTTAATAACACCATCATTAGTTACATGTTATTTTTTAGATTTCACAAGCATTAGAGTCCAAATTATAGGGTGTGAAGGTTCAAATTATCATATAAAGAAGACTTGATGCTTAACTTGGTCAAGGGATTCTTTTAAGGATTTTAGAGAAAGAATACTCACACAATATTGTAATTCAAGATGAATAACATTAGTGAATAAGTGGAAGAGGCTCTCATCTAACATATTATGTTTGGCTTTATTAGACAAGGATTTCCATCATTTGATGAAAACTTATGGTATTTATAATTCTAATTTTTTATAGTTGATAAAGTGGGATAAGTTATTTTTAGGGAGATCACTAGTTTGGAATTATTGAACTCATGCATTAACTAAGTCTTCCAAGCTAGTGATGTAATGAGTTTTTATACTAATCTAAAACATCACCTAAAAAGGTTTTAGATAAGAGTTTGGTGGAAACAAATGTATTAAGTTTAACCCAATCTTTATATAAATTTTTAAAGGTTTTTAAATGCAAAGATAGATCCGTGGATCCATTATAAGTGAGAGTGGGAACTATACCACCTATGTCAGTGTTTGCGATTCGAGGAACAAGAGGTTTATTTTATAAGTGTTTAATAGTTTTGTTAAAAAGTGGGGGTTGTGGTATAAGGTTACCAAGTGTATTTATATATGGGTGGTGGGGTATTAGGATTTTATGTTCCCCATTGAATAGGTTGAGGTTGGTTTTAAATATGCAATAACTAGTTTTGTATTTGCATTATTTGGTTAACACTATTAGTTTAAAAGGTAGCCATTTTATTGAAAGTTTTTAATATTAATTGATTAGTTTGAATATAATTTTGACTAGTAAAATCAACATTAGATGCATTAGTATTATTCAAGGTATTAAGGGTTTGATATGAATTAGTAATATGAGATGCACTAGTAGCATGAGAAGCACTGATAGCATTAGATGTATTAATAGCTGTAGAAATTGGATATTAGTGTGGATGCTTCGAGTAGTCCCACTAAAATTCACACCTACCATGCTTGTATAAATAATTATAATGTAGGTGAAATAAGACATGGAAGATGATGTCATACTATTAGAGGGAGGCATGAGAGAGGGTAAAGGTGTGGTAGAAGTCATAAAATGACTTACCTCAAATCCTTTATAAAAACTTGGTGAAGGGTAATGAGGTTCTCTAATATAAGGTCCAATATTGAGGTTATAGATGATTGTAGGACCCTTACCTCTATGTTATGGTTTTTCATTGATAAAGAGGATCATTTACACCATGTATTCAAGGTCACTTTCATCTTCTACCATTTGTATGAATAAATGGTTAAGGGTAGTCATATAAGGAGGAGTCCCATAGTTGGTAGTTATAGTGGTAACATGAATGTTACTAGGATATAGGTTAATTACCATAAAATGTGTCTTAAAAAGTTTATTAGGATTAGTAAAACTCATCATGCTAGTTTGATTTTTCTTTGTAGCATCATCAAACATATGTTACATGATGAAATGATTGATTTAAACACTTACTAAGGGAGTTGAAAGATTTAAGAGGTTAATAAATTTAGAACAAGATGAAGTCAAGCTGGTCAATGAATTTGGAAAGAAAGAAAAATAGGATAATCTATAAAAGATTGGGTCAAGTGGGTTGATGAAGTTGGATTAAAAAATAGGATAATTTATAAAATATTGGGTCCAATTGATCGAATAAATTATATATAAATGAAAAAAAAAAAATCTAAAATATACTAAGTTAAGTTGGTCGATTGAGTTCTATATAAATGAAAAATACAATAATCTGAAATATACTTAGTCAAGCTAGTCGATTAAGTTCTATAGGGAGGAAAATAAAATAGTCTATAATAAACTAGGTCAAGTTGGTTGATTGAATTATATAATATAGGAAATTTTTTAAATGGTTTATGATTTAGTTCTAATCAAATAAAATAAATCTAAACATATAGGTAACTAGGTTGAGCTAGTTGATCTAGTCATAACACACAACACACACCTTGTATCAACATTAGATACTACAAATTTAAAGTATAACATAGAATAATAAACACCAAACATGAATAATTAAATTAATAAGATAATTAATTGTTTAAAAAGGAAGACCAAGAAATTGTATTAAATATTTTTATTGAAAGTGTAGTCTTTCAAAGATGATTGTCAGTTGAATAATGTCATCTTAATATTTTAGAGTACTAACTATGGAGGAAGTACCATTCCCATAACCCCATAAAATTGGTTTCAAGGGTAAGTTGGAAGTAGCTTCTCGATGCTAACTATTAATCAATTCATCACACAAACAAATAGATGGTTGGATTCCTAAGGTTTAATAAAGAGGGAAGTCCTAGGCAATTTTTGAAATACTATGAGGTGGGGGAAATTAAAGACTATGTTTAGCTCTATACTATGGATATGATTATTGAGGTAATCCCTTCACACCATAATATATGTAAATGATAGAAAAGTGTTGTAAATAAAGTATTGGGTAACCCTTCATGAGACTAGCAGAAGTTTTAAAATTACTGGTACACAGTTTCTAGGGAAAGCCAAACAAAGTGAAAAATAAGAATGAAAATCAAAGTTTTGAAAGATAAATTATATATTTTGTTTTGTAAATAAATAGGCATCTAAATAAAAATTAAAGTGAGTTTAATTACTATTAATTTATGATAATTACATTTATTTTAGCTACAAAGAAATATAAACATAACAAGGTTGACATGGTTAACCAAGTTGTACAAATGGAACAAAACAAAGTGGAGCTGATCGACTTAGTCTATTTGAAGATAGGCCAATATAAATATAGTCAAGGAAGTTAAATTAATTTTTATTTATAAAATAGATAAAAAACTAAGTCAAGCTGGTCAACTTAATTATAAAGGTAAAATTATATAGAACTAAAAAATTGGTAAAGCTAGTATTGAAATTTAAATTTTGAAAAAGAGTGAGAAAATAGATTTACTAAAAATTTGACAAAGAAAAATTAATGATCTGGTTAGAGTGGACTTGATAGGTAATATAGAGTCAATCAGGTTGATGTAGTAATGTTTCTAAAGATATTGAGTTGTTGTTTTGAAATGTGTTGTCTAGGAGTAAATTTGAATCTATAGAGATAAAAGCCAAAATATTTAGATATAATCGAGCTAGTCAACTTAGTATAAATAAAATTGGTAAATGACAAGAAAAATAGAACTATGTAGATTTTATTTACCTAATTATAAAATAAAAAATGCATAAAATAATAGAGTCAATAGATTGATTTAATTAAATGCTAAAAGTAGAAAAACAAACTATGCCAATTAAATTGGTCTAGTTTCTAGTACTATAAATTCTCCATGTAGGAGGTAAAAAAGGGTAAATAGGCTTTACTTAGTTATAAAACCTACAAAATATAACCTAACTAGGTTTACCAAGTTGATGAAGCTATAAAAACATGTACATAGAGATGAACTAGGTTGACATGGTCAATGGAGTATGAAAATCTACACATAGAGTGTTAAACTAGGTTGATGGGGTTGATCCAATTTTATATAATGAAAAATTAAAATCTAAAAGGGTTATAACCACATTAGTTTCATTATAATGTATGCAAATTAAACTAGACATATCTATAACTTATCTTACTCAATAATATTTAAGCTCATATAAGGTAATCAACTAACTAGTTTGCCTGACAATACATTTATATTAGGGTCATGACCAATAATGGATTCTCTAAACCTACACTAAGGGTTCTCTTATCACACAATGGAAAATAAGAAGTTTCCAAGGCCTTTGGTTAAATGTCATTTTGTGATAACCCTATATAGGTCTTATGATTATAATAATAATAAGCAAGCTAATCTACTAAATAAACATACAAGCTAATATAGTAAATGAATATGCAAGTTAATCTAGTGCTCACCAAAGGTTATAGCACAAATAGAGAAGATTATAAACATGAAAATACAATCCATAATATAGAAATAATCTAATAAAGGAGAGATATAATTCAATCTATTACTTCTACTGTATCTACTTATCAAAATATGAAAGGCTAGGAATATACTTTGTTGAAGTGAACCCATCATGCCTCAATCCCTCCTTTGGCCAATGGTGATTTAAAATAGGTTATTTTGGCTTGTAAGGATCATAAATACAAATAAAATCTAGGATATAAGACTTCTCTTATGCATCCAATACCTCCATAAGATAAGTGCTATTTCTCCAAGGCAAAAAAACTAAGCAATAAAAGTTCCCATTGATTATATAAGTATATTTACAAGTAGTAACATAATTGATTTATCCTCTATTTAGAAATGAATGTGAGTGGATATTTATAGCCATATATTGAACTTAAATCCTTTTGGTAATTTAACTAATGAGGTTAGTCCAGTTGACTTTTTTAGGTGGGAAATAGAGATGTTAGCTCTTGAACTATGTTGACTTCAATCATTAGAGTTTGTTAACATACACTAAGCCCAAAATAGGGTCAACCCTATTGATGTAATAAGAAAAGTGGTAAAAAGTGGTTTTTACTTAGGTAGGAGCTATTTTGGGTAGTGAATTACTTAAGGGAGTGTAAAATCAAGATTTTAGTGCTTAGAGAATCAAATAAGAGTAGTTTGTTATAGTTTTAGGTTATGGTTAAGGGCCAACAATCCTATGAAGTAGTAAAAGTCTGCCAACCCCTTTCGCATTGCACCCTTTAAGGCATGCACTCAAAGAGATTGATATTATATAGGTTATTTCAAGAGAGAAAGCATCAATAATTGATAAAATTTTAAAATATTATGCATATAACTTTTTCAATAACTAACTTGCAACCAAGAACATGTTACCCTATATAATCAATGTATATAATCTAAAATTGAAAGTATTGAAATGATTGAAATTAAAGAGAGCAAGGTTTAAGAGTATACCAGTGTATCGATGTAATTGCCTTGCCTTTTGGCAACTTGAATTAAAAAAGTATCATTATTAATCATTAGAGTTATGTTTAGGATAGATATAAAATCTAGAAAGTGCATATATCTAGGGAGATAGAGAGATATTGGAAGACACATGCCCAAAAATTTAGAGAAAAGGTGAGTTGCCACCTGACAAGTGAGGTTAGCTCAACCATACAACCCAATCATACTTATAACCTAGTGAGCATGAGAGAACCAAGCCAACTCATAATATAAATATAGTGAGGTTGGATGATGTAATTAATTCAAACCTATAAACTTGTTAAAATTGATTGATTTAATCACCTCAACCATACCAAAAATGTACTATAGTATATTGGCTCAATACAGTCCTCAAAAGTCTAATTTGGTGGGTGATGATAGTACATAGAGGTGTTTTGAAATCTGAAACTAATTTAAATTTGTAATTTTAAGTGCACATTGCATAAGATATGCAACCATGTGCACATTGCATAACATATGCACCTTAGATATGTCTCATGATAAAATTGTGTATAATAATGGTACCAATGTATATAATTTTACCACAAATGTGTATTTGAATCATATAACTATATAATCTGGCCAATTTAAAAACTATGTAAGTGTGGATAACATACTTTCAAAACATGCCCTCTTATAATCTGAAACTAAAAACTAGTGTAAGTGTGGATAACATGTTTCCATAAGATGCCCCCACTATATTTCTAAAACTAAAAAATAGTGTATGTGTGAAGAACATGTTATAAAACATGCCCCCATTATATATCTATATCTAAAAACTAGTGTGTGGAGAACATGTTTACAAAACATATCATTGCTATAATATGAATTTGGTGAACTGTGAAAAATGTGTAAGCCATGCTTCTATGGAATTTCCCCACTAATATGCACCCTATTTTGAGGTGATGAGAAGTATAAAATAATAGTTACCTTACCTCAAAATGATAAGATGACTATATAATCTATGTATGAACCATGTAACATATATAAGGAACATGTCTAGGTAGATATATCATTGAAGCACACAGAATATGGTCGCATCAATTCCTAAGATACATGATATAGATCATGGCAATGTATAGATAATGATAGTATAAGTTCAACAAGTAATCAAGAAAACATAAGAGCACTCAAAATTAAATAAAAATAATATGGCCCAAAGAGACCTCAAACAAGGGGCATGTCCAAATGCACCACAAAATCAATAATGATATTCAAATGTACATAAAACAAGGTATTACATATTTAAATGTCAAAGAAGCAAACAAAGGCATGAAGGCTGCAAATAATGGATCATTTTTGAATGCTCAAAAAATAAAAATAAGACACTCAAGGAAGCGCATAAAGGAAAATTATGGATAATAAACAACCAACATAATCTTGTCATATTAGTCCTTGAATATATGTATTAGCAAAAAATGTTGAGTACACGGCCTATCAAGTACACTATATAAGATATAAGAATTTATAATACATGTGTAAGTACATAAGCTCAAACATGATAATGTGAAGTGACCATAAAATGATATAACATGGATGTATCATGATCAAATAAATAGATGATCCTAATGTCCATATGACATGAGTAAAGGGTGGATGCCACAAATGTCTATATGACATGAGTAGAGGGAAGACCCAACATCTAAAAGTACATAGATCATGTATATGTGTATGCTTGAATCACAATCAAATGATGTGTGAAAAACATGTGTATATATAAAATATTGATATGACATATACCAACATGGAACCAACAATGTATATGCCAAGGAGGTAATAGAACATGTAAATGCCGAACATATTTTTATATTTTTTAGCTTTTATATTTTTTTCATATTTTGAAGAAAAACTATGCTCTGATCTCATCTAATAGATGCTCATAGGTATCTCCCCACTAAGAACCTATTATGATAAACTGGTGGTACTTCCAAGGATTACATATAGGTGTAATATCTATTAATTTAGAATCTATAATGCTCTATGTATGTATAATAAGACTCTATGGTCACAAATAAACAATAGAAGGAATGGGGGTTCATGGAACCCATCATTGAGTTCTCTACATTTTTTTGGAATATTAGTAATAGGAACATATGTAGATGATCTAGATATCTGAATATGGTGTGTAGTAGATGAGATTTACATGGAAACCACTATATATATATATGATGCAATGGTATCTCAATTATTATATACCATGTAAATGGGATTACCTATTGCTTACCCTTTTTTGGAAGAGTAACTTAGTAGGTTTGATAATTCATTGCCTGATTATAAATTTTCATTACTCAAGAGGATGCTAACTTAGTAGGTTTGATAATTCATTTCCTGATTATAAATTTTCATTGCTCAAGAGGATGCTCATATAAAATTCTAAAAATTGTAATTATCTGATTGGCATGAAAGTATTTAACACACCCATGCATTATGGAAGGTGCTTATCAAAGTTTATGTATCCAAGGTTATCTCAATAAAATATCAAATACACCTATTAAAGGTATAACTAAGAAGGTAGTAACCATATGTGCAGGACCCACCAGTAAAGGTAAGTCAATCTCACCAATAACCTAATATGAGGTCCCATAAAATTCTCTAATTGATCTAGTTGAATGATGTAAATCATGATTTATATAACCCAAATGTGTAAGTACTATCATGGTAAAAATGTTTTTTCTTGTATCATTATTAATCATAACACTAAGTATAGGATGGTGATCAAAGTATGCTCAAATGAGTAAGGAATGAATATCTAAGTCATCATCCCTAATATCAATATCATCAAAATTAATGGAGGGTTTATGAACCATAGGAGGTGTATTCCATGTATAGGTACTAATAATCCTGTCAGGAGAACCTACAACAATCAATATGCTCTAATACCAACTGTTAGGTGACCCCTTATCCAACGGAAGCACAATTGATTACTTTCTTATAAGCAATTAAACACATAATTATACCAGAATGATAAAGTAACTAGAAACTTGAGACATCAAAGAATTTGAGAGACAATACACACTCTTGTATTAGACATTACTAGAAGAAAATACAATAAGGAAGATGCCACTTCTTCCTCCACCTCAAAGGCTTGCCACACCTCAAGACCTTCTTCCCTCTCTCTCTCTTGCTCAACACAACAACTCTATAGCCTGAGTTATTATCCCTCCTTGAAAGCTTCAGCTAATCTCCTTGACCTTACACCTGTAGATATCCTTGACCTTGCTTGCTTCAATGCTTTTACTTGCCTTCTTGATAATTACAATACATGCCTCATGGGTCTTTAAATAGAATCCCATGGTTAAAAAAATAGAAATGTAACTACAATAATTAGACACACAGCTCATGACTATAATTAGTCATTTGACATACAAACACTCGCTTCACTTAACTGACTATTTGTCAACATCAGTTCTGGAATACACAGGCAACCGACGTCGGTCCCTGCTTGCTTGGTGCTGCCGACATTTGTTGACATCCTGCCATCACCAGTTTCCTTCTACACTGCACCTGACTGACGTCAGTCATGTTGCCAATGCCGGTGCTTCTGGTTCTTTAGCATCCTCTTCTTGTGTCTGCAAACAGTTGAAGCTTTTAGCTCCACACCTTAACAATCTCCCACTTGGAGATAAACAGCTGCTACTGTACCTATACCTGTACACCATCTATTTTATTCCTTAGGCTCTGTATCCCTCTTCAAAGTCACTCTTGAAGACCAACCACCATGCAAACCTATGATGCTAAACCTGTCACTTATGCCGAAAGATTTTTGTTGCTCCCAAATTCTTCATGACATACTTCTGAACCAACTCTACCCTTAGCTCATAAAACTCCCTGTATATGAAACCCTGCAACAAGTAACACAATACAGTAATAGGATAATGTAGCTAATATTATCTAACCTAGTAAAGATAAAATACAATGGTCAAACCTCCATTTCTCTACAGCCTAATCAAGACCATATACCATAGCCTTCTGTCTCACGTGTCCATCCACTCTCTTCTCTAAAACGAGAATCCATCCCTCCATCCAGTGCTTTCTTCCAGCTGACAACTCTACCAACAAATACCTATTTGGTTCTTCTCCAAGGACTCACACTCCTCATCCATGCCAAGCTCCCACTGTTTCTGGATTCTACCTGCATTGCTTCTTCCATCTTCCTAGTTCTTGACTATTAGTAAGCAATATAAAGAAGGTGAACAATGAATATGAGGTTCACATACCTTTTATAACCTCTGTATGGGTGTTTGAGACTTATTGATAGCTAGCTGTCCACCCATCATCCATTCCAGTGACCAATCTCAGCCATCTCCCAGTCTGCTCCTGACCGATGTCAATTCCCTGTACTGACCCTGACTGCCCACGTCATTTCCCTAGCTGACGCCGGCATCCCCCACTGCCGACGTTGGTCCTGATGATCGACATCAGACTTCTCCTACCTGACCTACCGACCCTGCTGGTCTGCACATGACCGATGTCGGTATCTGGATGACCGACGTTGGTCCCATGTGACTGACATCAGCATCTGTGTGTTCCTGTAAGTGATGAAATTTTCATCCGTAAGCTCTTCTTGGATCAAACCTCTATCTATACTACCCTGCTCAGATTTATTCAGCCCCTGTGATTGATCTCTATCCTTCATCTCCTCCATAAACACCAAGGCTTCTTTGTTCCTGTCAAAAGCATCAAACTTCCTTTTTCTACAATGAACTCTATCTGTGCTTTCTGAATTTGAACACATACCTTTTGAATCAAGAATGTCCATTCCCTTCTTATTCATGTGACCAAGCCTATTAGACCACATCTTCGAATCTACACCAGAAGTAGAATCAGTAATACAAGTAGGTAGATAAAGAGTACCTACTTTCTTACCTCTTGCTAGAACAAGTGCTCCCTTGGTAACCTTCCAAGAGTCCGCTGTGAGGGTTATTGTGCATCCCTCATCTCCCAACCTTCCTATAGAAATCAGACTCTGCTTTAGAATTGGAACATGCATGACCTCCTTCAACACCCATGTGTTGTCAATCTGCAATCTCAGCTGCACTTTCCCTCTACCAACTATCTGACAAGGCGTACCATCGCCTAAATAGAGCACTCCAAAGTCTCCCTGTTCATACTCATGAAACAAATCTTTGTTTAGGGATGCATGAAAACATGAACCAGAATCTAAAATCCATGATCCTACCTGACTATCCAAAGAAAGTATGAGAGCATCCTGTACCACAATATTTGCATCCTTTGCTTCTTCAATACCTGCATGTTGATTCTCTTTATCTCTCAACTAATACTCCTTTGTATGTCCTTTCTTTCCACAAAACCAGCAGGTAACACCTTTGGACTCGGATCTCCTTCTCGACCTTGATTTCCCTTGCTCAATCTTCTCCCTTTGCCTTCCCCTGCTTTCTGCACTTATAGCATTACTTGATGATTCACCTGTACTTCTCCTACGTACTTCTTCATTCAAGATCACACTCACAACATCATCAACTTTTAAGATTTTAGAAGCAGATGTAGAATTACTTACTGCCATAACCAAACCGTCCCAACTTTCAGGCAAAGAACATAAAATCAAGAGAGCCTTTACCTCATCATCAAAAACAATATTAACTGAAGCTAATTGGTTTACCAAACCATGGAAATCACTAAGATGAGTATGTACCGATCCACCTTCCTACATTTGCAAAGTAAATAGCTGCTTCATAAGATATACCTTATTAGAAGCCGAGGGCTTTTTGTATAAATTTGCCAAGGACTTTATCAACTCTTTCATTGTCTTGCACTGTGATAAGCTGAAAATCACAGATGATGCAAGGCTCAACCTTATGGAACTGAGAGCCTTCCAATCAAGAACACTCCATTCTTCATCCTTCATATCTGTGGGCTTGCATGCAACCCCACCCAACGGTAAGTACAAATCTTTCTGATACAGATAGTCCTCAATCTGCATCCTCCAGTGTTGATAATTCTTGCTGTTAAACTTCTCCAGTCGTAGCTTACTTTCTTCTACCATTGTTGAACTCCCACTCAATCAGAAAACCCTATGAATGACCTATAATAAGAAAATTAACCTACTTCTTGCAAACCGTAGCTCTGATACCACTTGTCAAGAGAACCTACAACAATCAATATGCTCTAATACCAACTGTTAGGTGACCCCTTATCCAACGGAAGCACAATTTATTACTTTCTTATAAGTAATTAAACATGGAATCATACCAAAATGATAAAGTAACTAGAAACTTGAGACAACAAAGAATTTGAGAGACAATACACACTCTTGTATTAGATATTACTAGAAGAAAATACAATAAGGAAGATGCCACTTCTTCCTCCACCTCAAAGGCTTGCCACACCTCAAGACCTTCTTCCCTCTCTCTCTTACTCAACACAACAACTCTATAGCCTGAGTTATTATCCCTCTTTGAAAGCTTCAGCTGATCTCCTTGACCTTACACCTGTAGATCTCCTTGAACTTGCTTGCTTCAATGCTTTTACTTACCTTCTTGATAATTACAATACATGCCTCATGGGTCTTTAAATAGAATCCCATGGTTACAAAAATAGAAATCTAACTACAATAATTAGACACGCAGCTCGTGACTATAATTAGTCATTTGACATGCAAACACTCGCTTCACTTAATTGACTATTCATCAACAACAGTTCTGGAATACATAGGTGACTGACGTCGGTCCCTACTTGCCTGGTGCTGTCGACGTCGGCCGACATCCTACCGTCGCTAGTTTCCTTCTGCACTGCACCTGACTGATGTCGATCATGCTGCCGATGCCAGTGCTTCTAGTTCTTCAACATCCTCTTCTTGTGTCTGCAAAAAGTTAAATCTTTTAGCTCCACACCTTAACAAATCCCATCTAATGTGTGCCCATAATGTGATGGAGGAGGATGCGCATTATATGCCATTTGCACTTCTAGATATTTCTTAGAATGGTGTTATAAAATATTGTTAAATATTTTTTACTTCTAGTGATCACCAGGTTGTGAACCTTATTCCTTTGGAGAATCATCAAATGAAATCTTTTGGTCATCAATAAGGTCTTGGATCTTATGATTTAAGGTAAAACATTTGTTCATAGAATGCCCATGGACTTATTGATAGTCACAATAAGCATTCACATCATACCATTTGGGTAGAGGTATACTTATATCAACCTTTATAGGATAAGGGAGAGATATAAGGTGACACTCTAAAAGTCATGGGAATAATGAATCAAGAGGCTCAGGTAAGTGTGTAAACTATCTTTGTGGTGCATTAGATAATATAAGTTGAATAGGTTTCTATGACACTACATTAACTATGTTGTATATTTCTTTTTTTGGCTTAGGAGGTTTGACCTTATAACTTGGTTAGATATTAAACTTGGTATTGGATGTAGATGTAGTGATTGTGTTTGCTACATACTTATGCTTTTTCAATGAGATAAGTTTAATTTCATGATCATAAATAATGTGGCATAAGTCATTGAAATATTTAAATTTTTTGAAAATAATAAAATCATGTAAAGGAGTAAGTAAATTTTACTTTATATGTCTTGAAGCTCTTTATCTACCATAGGATTGGTCATTTTTGCTAACATTATCTTGTACCTCAAGACATATTGATTGATAGGTTCATTGTTTCCTTGTTTGATATTTAAAATTTGGGAATAAGAAACCTTTTTAGTAATGTTAATAGAGAAGTGTGCCAAAAAATGATTTTTAATGGGTTTTAATGCATTTACTAATTAGGTTGGTAAATCATAGAGCCACCTTAAAGCATTGTCTATTAAGCTCATTGGAAATAATTTTGTCAAAATTTTATCATTAGAGGCATAATCAAACAAGGTAAATTTTAGTGGCCATTATACAAATGAACTTGGGTTTTTTTGGTGAATTTATAAGTATGTGTTTCAAAATTATGTCAAAATTTAATTGATGATTTTTATGCATGTAGATTAATTGACATGCAAAACATAACTTTCCATAAAAGGTATGTTGACATGCAACTATACAAAAAAATCATAGATGGATGGTAGTAGTTTTCTTGGATGATAAGCCTTTACTATTGAATGATATCAATGTCATCCCATTACAATTTTTTTTTCAAATGATATGTCTAATATCATTTGATAATTATGTTATCACTCGATAATGTTGCTATCATTCAACAATATCAATGTTACTCAACAATAGTGCTATCATTCAACAACATTGTTGTCACTCAACAAAATTTATCACAATAAAATTATTGTTTTTGAACATCATAGGTTTTGCTAAAAAATATAGATATTTTAATGACACCATATCTATCCCATGATAGCTACATTGTTGAACAATAGCCACACTACCAAATGACATCTATGTTGTCTGATGGGTGATAATGTTGTAGGTAAGTGACATATATGCCTATGGATGGTAGTTATGCTGATATGATTTATAAATTCAACCCTCAAATGTTTATATATTACATATAATGGTGAATAAGATCATATTGACTTTTGATGGAGCGGTGAACTATATTTATATGGATGAAATTTATTTTAAATTGTAGGTGAGCTAACCTAGAAAAATAACTTACACAAATAATTTAGGAAAATCCACATTATTTACCACCTAATAAAATAGCCAAATTATAATTTATAAAACTAAAATATTATGAATTAATGACAAATAACCACTAAAATTTACCCTATAATCAAGGCATGCCACATAAAGATTGAATATGTTGTTCACAATCATCCTTGCCATTATAAAATGCAAACTTAAGTGCAAAAAAACTAGTTGGAAAGGGGTGCAAAGATATATCTAGTGTAAGAGTATTATGTAACACTTGTGAATCAATAACATCAGGTGATTTCATAGATTTTTATTCAATATTTTAAACCTTAGTTTGTAGAAGTTTTATAATATGGACAATATCTTTCACCTATTGGTCTTTTAGGTTGGATATTTGAGAAGTCACCAAAGGAAGTATACCTATATGTTGTGTATATATATGCATTAAAAATATAAATTGGATGTTAAGTATTAAGGTTTACCATGTAAGAGGTGGTAATATTAGTTTTAAGGAATAAAGGTTGGAAAACTTACTCTATGCTTCTACTAGATGTTAGTAGATTGATTGGAATGAAATTAGTTGTGGTACTTAATAAAGATTCAACATCACTAGGTGAGGAAACCTTAGCCGTAGCATGATACTTATTTCATCTCTTGTAACATAAAATATAATGAACATAATTTTAACCACCAATTAAACTTGACAACCTCGTAAAACCTCATCTATGCTCATAGGATGAAGCGACCACTTGGTGCATAAAATCCACTACCTTTATTAATAATAAACCCAAAGTTCATTTAGATTTGACAAGATGTTAGTACTATATGTTTGGAACTAGTTCTCTATATAATGTTTTGTCCTAATCATTATGTAAATAAAAACATACTTGCATAAATTAAATTACATGAAAGTAAATGACAAAAATAAATCTAATCTATTCTGAAATTGAATAAAAAATAATATAAAGGATTAAATATTATTATACAATAAATCACATATGAAACCAAATTACACATATTATAATTATTCAACATTAAAAAATAAATACATCTAAGCAATGCAGAAATAATAGTAAGCTAATGGACAAGGAATCAGTCTACCAAACTATGTGAGTGGGCCTTGCCTCATTTGGGTTGGATCTTGACTCCTATCCTTTTAATATAGATAAATTACTACAATCTAAATTTATTCCAAACATAATAATTTTGATCATAGCATAGTTATAAAATTACAACTCTATAACTATTGACTAATTGCTTGATTAACTCTCGATTATTTTATGCAACCCAAACTCTTCCAATTATATAGGAGAGATAGGTTCCTTATTTATAGGATAAAAAATCTAAGAATTCGAAACAATAAATATATGATCACACTTAATAACAATATGAAACAATATTATTTACACATAAGATAAAATTATATATAAGAAGAATAATCTATGTAATGAGGAGAGAAGGATTTGGTCGAGAGAATCATTCCTCCCTATATTTATGGCACCATTCTTTATCCTAGAATCATGGAAGATATATTAAACTCCAAACTAATAAATAAATTACAATGTAAATAATTTACACAACAATTTCTATTAATTATCATTTAAAACTCACCTACAACCATTGCTATGGGTTGTCACGATCTAGATTGCTATGGACTACTTTCAAGAGCCATAATTTTCACATACAGACTTGAAATGAGATGCCTTTTTTTTAAAGTGTCTAATTTTTGAAGGGGAATGCAAATATGAAATCATATTTAATATGGGAAAAATCCTTGATTTTTTTCCATTATTTTTAAATTGATCTATTTTAACCTAAAAATGCATGTAATCACTTGCTATAAGTTGGCAACAATTCAAATGGAACACTCTCTCCTTCATAGTTGTAGGTTGTCATAGCTTGTAAGAAACAAAATAACCATTGAATAATCTATATAATTTCTTCACCATTAGTACACCAAATTTATATAATGCAAAATTATACTATTTTATCTATAAATAATCATTCTTTAAACCATAACAATGAATACATGCATCATAAACATATCTTGTGCTGATATGGATAATTATAGATATAATTCTATTATGGGTATATAAAATGGTAGATTATATAGTGGGTGAAGGATTAATATATATTATGATGAGATACATTTATTAGACTCATAAAAATGCATCTATTAATCACTTGTTATTAAAATGAGTAACTAATGCTTCTTTGTCTTCCTTTGAAAACAATTTTTTTGATTAAGATGTTCCATAGCTTATAAATGAAGAGCTTATAATTTGAAACAAATAAAAAAATAAATAAATGTTATTTGGTTATAAACACTAGGAATTATAAATAATTGAATTCATATATATTGGGTTAACCAAATGTTTAACCCTAAAATATAGATTGATTGATCTAGGGTTAAAAGGGTAAAGATAGCCTAGGGCACTAGGATGGTATACTATCTCTAAAGTAGGTCAATTAATTTGAAAACTTATATAAATAAATACTAATTTTATTATGATAAAAATAGAAATTAAAACTATGATATATATTAAAATTATAATGAAAACAATATTCTTAGTTGGTTCTAATGCTAATTCAAATTTAGATCTAGAACAAGAAGAAATTAGACTACATCTAAATTCTAGATCAGTCACCTGATTCTAAAAATTGTACTTTTGTAGCTATGAAAACTTGAATCAACTTTGGATTGTTTTTTCAACACTTATGTATGAATTTTATATATGTGTTTAATATAAAATACCTACTAAAATTAGATTTATTAAGGTGCATTCAGATCTAGGTCATGGCCTGTCACTCCTTTTCAAATAATAAAGCCCTAGTTCTTCATCTTCATAGTGGCTATGGGAAAAATGAATTAGTAGGCACATGGTGTCAATATACCCAAAATTCCCCTATATTAATGAACATCACCTACATAGTCAATATTATGAATATTTTCTCAAACTTATGTAGTTTTTCCCTGTGTTTGATTATGTGTATATCATGCAATGTGTGATAAACAAGTACACAGAGTGACTTAGCTTGAAACTTGGTAAATGTGTATCATGGGATGATAAATCAGTAATTTATACCTATAAATTTGTTATCCCTATGATTTATATGAAAATATGACAAAATAGGGAATCTTTGCTCACTTGAGTTCTTGATTGAATGACTTGGTTGATCCTATATTTATACCAATCCATTTGGAGAATATATTACATTAAAGCACTTAGGCTGAACATAGGTATACATTTTATTTTCAAATTAGATAAATTTAGGTCACTAGAAACTTTCATTAAGATATGACATTCATGTTGACATAGGCATCTAACTGGGATGCAAGTATTTAGGTATCTAGAAAATAGGCACAAGTCTAAAACTTGTAGAGATAGATGATAAACATATTTATAACATTTTGTTCATGATAGAAGGTCTGAGTCATCAAAATAACATTGATAAAAATAATATATAAGAAAATATGCACAAATATATAGTGTATGTTAACATTTTTATGGTGGGAAAGGTCTAGAAGTTGAAGGTACATTCATGATATGTATTTACCAAGTATACAAGACTATGTTTATATATAATTCAAAAACAATGTCGATAGATTTGACCTACATGCAAGACGATTGAAAATTTTATTTTTATGTTGTTAAAATATAAATGATGAAATTATTATGACATTAAAAGTTTATAACATGAAAAAAAATAAAATTAGATCTAAACCCTAGGAGTACAATTTCCAAGTATTTATAAATTATTTTGTGCATGCAAGCTATAAACTAGTCTTTTTTGGGTTTTAAATTTATTATTTATAAATCTAAATGATCTAATATGATATGAATGAAAAATCAAATTTATAATATTTTGATATAGAACAATGTTATTCTCTTATTTAGATGAATGAAATAAGATATAAGATGCAAGTTTTTCTTTTGTCTAGGTTATGTAGGTTTTTCTAGGTGTTTGTGTGTATGTGTATGCTTGTTATAAATTAAAAATGAATTGTTTTAAATGGTTGTAAATAATTATTTAATGTAAATCAAAGCTTATATATCTAAGATTAAAAATAATTGAATGATTATTTTAAATGGTTGTGACTAATTATTTTTCTAGGTGTTTGTGTGTAAACTACATGTTTTAAACTCCTTATATGTGCAAGCAAAACTTAAATATCTAAGCTACTTTATTTTAGTGTAAAGGAGAGAGAAGAGTTTATTTTCAATTTATTTTAAATTTTATAATTTATGAATTATAATCTATTAAACAAATAATTCAATCTAATCTAATATAATAAATTAAAACTGAAAGTAAAAACTCCCAACCTGATCAATGGTGATGACCAAGTGAAGGCAAAAAATAATTTTATTGAGTATATTATCCTTAGGTATGCAAGTAAATTGTTTGATAAATTATGATCCTTGGAAATATTATACAAGAATATGAAAATAAAATAAGGCAAGAGGAAAACAATCTTGAAAATAAGAGCAACTAAACATTGGATGGACTAATCCACAAAGGTAAATAACTAGTTGCTGATTTGTGGATACTTATCAAGTTTGTGTAGAATAACACAAAGATGATAAAAAATTGAAGAAAAGAGTCCATAAAAAATAAAATTATGTAGGATAGGGATCTATAAGACTTAAAATATTATATCTCTAATTAAAATCTTGGATCCATATACCTAAAGAAGAAGAGATACTTGTGAGGGAAGAAAAATGTTGTAGGTAATATTTTAACTGTAACTTGAACCAATTTTATAAAGGATAAGAGAGATTATATTTAATAAAAATAAATTTAGGGATAATTTGGGTCATCTAAGAGGTGAACACAAGATAAAAAGATCAAAAGTGTGATCAAAAGCATGAAAACCACATGAAAAGTGAAGTCTCAAAAGCTATTTTTTTAAAAACATGTGAAAGGTGATGAAACCACCACCTTATGTAAGTGTTGATTACACAACCTCTATAGTCAATGACAAAACCACTATAGTCAATAATGAAACCACCATGGTGTAGTATGATATTGAAACCCACATAACACTTCTACCATGGGTGTTAGAACCAACAAAGAGAATAAAATGATATTAACTAGTGTACAAAACAATACATAGGAAGCCTATTATATAGGCACAAAAGGAACACCCAAAAAATAAGGAGGCAGGTGGAACCAAAAACATTGGGTAACATAAAATATCTAAGCCTATGAAACCTACTGACCTAAGTGGTTAAAACCACTATAACCACAAATAAAAGGAATATACCTTTGAAAATAACCTAAGGTAATAAAATAATATGATAATACCCTCCCTTAATGACTAAACCAAAAACAAGACCAAGTTTTTCCATAGATTTTATGAACTTCTCTGAACCAAGTGGTTTGGTCATTATATTAACTGGCTACTCTGTAGTGCGGTAGTAGAAGATAATGATGTTTTCATTCATAACCAATTGTTAGATGTAATGATGGTGAACCTCAATATGTTTGGTCTTAGCATGAAATATTGGATTCTTTACCATCTTCAAAAAACTTTGGTTGTCACAAAAAAATGGATTAGGATTTGATGACTCAAATTGAAGATCCTCCAAGATTTTATTTATCCACATAGTTTCACAACCTGTACTGATCAAGGCTTTATAATATGATTCTATTAAAGATAATTCCATTGTAGTTTTTAGTTTGCTCTACCATGAGAAAATTCTTGAACCAAGAGTGAATACATAACATATTATATTTTTTCTTGAATCTACTAATCCTACCCAATTAGAGTCAAAATATCCTAAAAGTGAAAAATATGTAGACTTCTTATATAGTATGCCAAATTCAAGAGTAACTTTGACATATATTAATACCCATATTTAAACTAACCAATGTACTTCCCATGGTTTATACATGAAGTGAGACAAAATGCATTGCACAAAAAATTTATGGTCTACTGATAGTGAGGTAAATGAGACTACCCACTAGCTATTGATACATTATTTTATTGATCTAAGGTGAAGTAATGTCAGCTAAAATTTTAGATCTAAATTCCATAGGTGTGTGAGTTGGATTATAATCCATAATTATAAACCTTTCTATTAATGATTTGGCATACTTATTTAGTGACATGAATACAACACAATCACCTTGCCAAAACCCAACACCTAAATAATATGTCAATAGTCCTAAATCTATCATGTCAAAAGTATAATAAATATATGAATTCATTTGATGAATGAGATTAAAACTACTCCAAGTGATGGATATATCATTAACATATACAATGAGAATAAAAATATCATCACCATACACATTTACATAGAGAGTTGGTTCAAAATAACACCTTTTGAAACCAAACTCCCTAAGATATGAATCTATTTTTATATACCATGATTGATGAGCCTACTTAAGCCCATACAAGGACTTGATCAACCTATAAAAAAGATGTGCCTTACCAAGAACCTAAAAACCTTATGGCTAAACCATGTAGACTTCCTCCTCTAGATCTTCATTCAAGAAAGTACCCTTGACATCCATTTGGTGCACCTACCATCCAAATTGAGCAACAATAGTAACAATCAAATAAAAAGTTACCATATTTGTAGTAGGAGCAAAAATATCTTTATAATCAACCCCTTCATCTTGTGCATAAGCTTTTACAATAAGTCTATATTTGTATTTGTCTAAAAAACCATTTGCTTTGTATTTTACCTTGTAAATCTATATACAACCAATGGATTTCTTTCCTGGTGGTAGCTCTATGAGCTCCCAAGTCTTGTTTTTCATTAAGAAATCATATTAAAATTACATGGATGATTCCCACTCATGTTTCCCTTTGGCCTCTAAAAATAATTAGGCTCAAATGCCTATGAAATAATGGTTATTAGAGTAAAACTATCATGCTCACCTCCATTACCAAACTACTTTTCTAATCTCAATATTTTTCCTTCCACACCTTGTGGTAAGTCTCCTTTCTTTAGTGCTTCCATTATGGTAGAATATCACTTTGGCTTCTTTGGTTGTTCTATTAGAACCTCATAATGACATGTAATAATTCCCTCCCTAAAATGTGATTACACTGATGAACTATAATCTTGCTCAACTTTCACATCACAAATTATAATAGAATCATTAGACGAAAATAATGACTCAATATCTAAAACTGTACTAGTTTCTATGAAGTATAGCATCTATTCATTTACTATGACATCTCTATTTACCACAACTTTTTTAGTAGAAACATCATGTAATCTATAGGCCTTTGACTACTTATTGTACCCAACAAACATGTATGCTTTGCTTTTCTCATCCATTTACTTCTCTTTTGACTAGGAATAACTAAAAAAGAAACACAACCAAAAATTCTAAAAGCACTTACATCTAGAGTTTGATTTAACCAAGCCTCCTCTAGAGTCATATTCTCCAATGCTTTTGTAGGACTTCTGTTGAGGATGTACACCACCATATTCACTAAATTTGCCCAATATTTATATGGGACATTTTTACTTTAGACCATACATCAAGCTATGCCCATCATTATCCTATTTCATCTTTACATAACTCAATTTTGCTATGGAGTCTAAGGGGTGTGTATGCCTTCAATGGCACAAAAATACTTGAACTATTTTGAGATGAACTCACCCCCATTATCCATTTTAAAATATTTCACTAATCATCCTACCTAATTTTCAACCATAAATTTCCAAGTAATGAAGTTAGATAAAATTATATTTCTTCACTAGAAATTATACCCACTTTTTCCTAGATAAATCATCAACTAACAACAAAAAATAACTATCTCCAAAAGGGTTAGGTGTCTACATTGGACCATGCAAATTTGCATGTATTAGATCCAATACTCCCTTAGCTCTTAAAGCTTTACCAACATCAAATGAATGTCTAACTTGCTTCCCCAACTGACATCTAATACATACATGATGACTATCCCAAATAGAAGGAATACCCTTAACCATATTAGTCTTGCTAAATGTATTCAAATATCAAAAATTCAAATGCCCATACCTTTCAGGCCATAATGAAATTTTGTTATCAACCACTAAAATTAAACTTTCCTTTGCCTTCTATGGATATGTAAACTTATACAAGCCTTTCTCACCAATCCCAATAACAATAATCTTATTATCTCTAGTAGTGACTAAACATTGTTGTCTTTAAAATTTTACAACAAAATCAGATTTTGAAGTGATCTCACTAATTGAAAGAAATTTTTTGTTCATATCAAGCATATACCTAAAATTATTAAATGTATACCAAAATACACCATTAAAGCTGATATGAACATTACCATATCCCTTCATAAAATGAGTTCTACCATCTCCCAAAGATACAGATTCATTACTACTATTATTTTTAACAAAATCAACATACTAGTCCTTATGGCATGTGTAATGGAGAGATACCCTTGAATCAAAGTACCAATTTTGATCTATCATATAATTACCATTGAAATCCATGAAATGAAAATCAAGAGATGTTTCCTTGTCTTCACCTTCAGCTACATTCACATGATAAGCTTTCTTTATAGGGTTAGCTATATCCAATTGCCTTTTCTTGCAATCATTCTTAAGATGGCCAGGTTGCTTATAGTAAAAATATTTCCACTTAAATCTCTTATTATAACCACTTACTTGTGAAGTTTATATTAGATAACTAGTAGTTTTACCAAACTTCTTACCCTTTCCCTTGATGAAGAATGCACTCTCTATAGAAGTAGATGTAGACAACACTACCTGCTCCTACCATCTCTCCTTCTATAATAGCAATGTGGACAACTTTTCAAACTCAAAAATTTTGCATCTCAAAAATCATGTGCAAGAACTCCACAAATGGCTTAAATGAAGGTGGAAGATTTTTCATAACTAGAGCAATCAAATCTTGCTCATCAATAGGATTCTACACAACCTTTAACTAATCATTGATGTCTTTGATCTACAACAAAAACTCAAAAATGAAGCCACCTTACTACATCTTAGTGAAAAACAAAAAATTCTTCAAATAAAATACCCTATCATCTTTAGAATCTTGATACTTAGAAGTAATATTAGTTCACAAAGCTAATGGACTAGTCAAATTTTTGACCTCTGAGATTAAAATATTTGCTATTGATAATTTTAACAACATAAGAGCCTCATGATGACATTTATCATAGTCATCAGTATTAGTGATAGGTATTTGATCTTTACTAAGAAATATTTGATCAATATTATGATATTCACATATCATCAAAACCTTGTTACTCTACAAATTGAAAATTTTGTCTATTAATTTTTGTGAATCAAAAAATAAGAGGTGTTGTAAACTAGCTATTTTGACCTAGTTTTTAAAAAAAATGAAAATACCAGAAAAACTATAATGAATTTATAAAACATTCATCCTACCCAATGATTCACATCATAAAGTAGTCAATACCTCTAGTTTTTAACAAAAACTCAATGCCATTTGGGAGATTTGAAACTTTTAATCTTTAAAAACACTAAAAAATGGATAAAAACAATTAAATCAAGAGATCTACAACTCTAATTTCAAAAATTACTTATACATCATCATCTAGATACAAAACCTAGAAAATTATGAAATTTTCAACCGATTTGACTTAATGGTTATCTCTCAACTAAATTAAATCTATTCCTCTAGACAAAACTTTAGGTAAAAATCAATTTCTAAAGTTTGAAAAAAATAAATTGATTTTTCTAATTTGATTTAAAACAAAAGCAAGTAATTTATAATTGGTGGAATAAAACTTATCATAAAAGGATTCATAAAAATTTCAGCCAATAAAAAAAGACTTGTGTAAAAGGCCAACCTATAAATCTTCAGACACTGATTCCATAGCTAATTCTCAACAAATTTGATTCTATCAAATGCTACTTTATTTTCCCAACCAAGATAAAATTATAAAACTAAGAAATAACTAAAATAGACACCAAATTAAATTTTATCCTCTCTCTAAGTGTCATACAATATGACCTATGTGGGAGAGCAGAGAAAAAAAGAATTGAAGCCTAAGAGCCTATCTTCCAGCCTCTTTTCTCTCTATCACAATATTCATAGACCTTCTCCACCTTTTCTATGTTTTTTTTGCTTTTTGTCTGGTCATATAAAAAATGGATTTTTTCCATCTCACAACACTCCATCAGGCACTTCATTCTCTTCCCTGATGAGTCCATCCTCTCTTGCTTCATAGGATTCCTCCCAAGATTCCTAAATCACAAGATATGATACCATGTTAAAACCATAAAAAAAAATAAAATGATATTAACCAGCATACAAAATAATACATAAGAAGCCTATTATATAGGCACATAAGGAACACTTAAAAAATAAGGAGGTGGGTGGAACCAAAAACATCGAGTAGCATAAAATAGATGACCCTGTGAAACTTACCAACCTAAGTAGTTAAAACCACTATAACCACAAGCATGGGGAATATACCTTAGAAAATAGCCAAGGTAATACAATAATATGCTAATAATAGGAGGGGTGGTTGCATTATAGAGACTAGTGGTTATGTCATTTGAATTGGCAATTCTATAATAAAATAAGAAAATTTAAAATTAAAGGAAAATAACCTAAATGAAAGGAATTTAAACATTAAAAGGAGGCCAAAATTATCACAAAAGGAGAATAAGGTTAAAATAACTTTAGCTCTAAGCATATATGGGTGAATGCCCTTGCATCATCATTAGATTTTTTAAAAATGCTACACCATGTAATTTTTGGGTGCATACATATTCCCCATTATAATTTTTGGGTGCATACATATTTCCCTCAGAGAGACACCTCATCATGAATTGGTAAGGGTGTTTAGTTCAGTAAGGCATATCAAAATGAAAAGTAGGGTTAGGAAAACTACCTTACTTACATGTGTGGCACAATGAAGCCAACAAAGTTGACCTCTTGACATGCAAAAAAATTCAAAAACTAACTATGGTTTTATAACAAATGGAAAAAATACCAATTTATAAAAACATGGACAAGAGTACTTGCTATGCATGGGGGTGAGTATACTACCTAAATCATCTATTGAGGGACTAAATCTGGGGCTGAGTGACATGAACTTACAAAACAAATATGAGAAATAAACATGCTATAAAAATTAAAACCTTTAAATTTGTTAGTTTGGGACACAAAATGTGATAATTGGGAAAAAATATATCTAAAAATGTAAAAACATGAGTTTATATTGAAAATTATCAAAAATGGAAAAGTTTTAAAACATAACAACTAGTTAGAAAGACTACATATTTAAAAACTTGCCAAAAATATAAATAATTTGTGCAAATTTATTTTTGAGATTTTGAGCCATGGATTTTCAGTGATAGAATTGAGATAGAAGGTTGATTAATCAATGCACATAAAGAGGAAATAGTGAATGTGCCAGTGGAAGATGGAGTAAAAAAATCTAGTTTAGTTTTGATCATTTTCACATTTTTGTCCCAATTTTGAAATTTTATTAGAAAATGCACTTAGATCTATTAAATTTTAAATTTTATTAAATAAATGGGATTGGGTAGGATAAGAATACATCATTTTTTAAGATTCGATTAAATTTTGGGCTTTTGGAGAGGGTTTTTGAGTAGGGCATGGTCATGTGGAAAAACCATCACATTAGAATGGAATCAATAGTCTTTGTAGACTAGTGGTTATGCCTTCAACATGGCTATTAAATAGTAACCATGGTTAGTAGGTAAGGAAGTTATACACCTATCAGCTATGCCATGGATATGTAACTATTATAGATGAATATAAAACTACCCCTAAAATTTAGGGTCATTTCATAATTGTGGCTTATAAAAGGCAATGATTTTGCCTCAATTATAAAATGAATGTTTTTAAGTCATTTATGAAATTGAAGGATGGTTTATGAGTGGGTTTTAAAGCCAAAATGGCTTTGTATTGATTTATACTAACTTTTACAATAGGGGGATGCATTTAATAGAGTCAAGTTATGGAGGGATTCCATAAATTCTTTTGTAATTGACATTAAATGAGCTAACCATTTTGGATAGGATTGAGCTATCAAGGATTGAATAAGTGGGGATCATGCACCCCTCGATGAGGTATTATGAATTAATTTTACTTATTAGGATACATATTAGAATAATTTCCAATTTACATAGGCTTTAGGAGAGTGGACCATCTCTTTCACAGATGTGTACAAGATATTGGGCTTACCTATGATTAGTCAACTCTTGACCTTGAGGGATACTAAAAATAAGGAAGAGGATGACAACTAGGAAAAGTAATTTGATGATGGAGACACCCAATGTGGGTGCAAACTATGGAGTGAGGCTTGTGATGGTAGAGGACTAGAAATTTTGACCCTTTATAAAACCATTATAGGGATCCTTATCTCCCTATTAGTGGGGGACAAGGGGATAGACCACCTATTATGCTATCAGGCATCTATAGTTAGGTAGATAAAGGAAAGGGGATCAAAATATTCTTGGGCCCAAGAGGTATTGGTAAGCATATACATGGAACTATACAACGTTGCTCAAATTTGGGCACTTTATATTATCCATCCTAAACTAGTTATTATCGAGACCCAACACACCCCATTTTAAAATTTAAAATAGGGATCCATTATTACCAAAAAATATTCATAGATCTATTTATGTAGCCTAAGGATCTTTTGGGTTCAATTATACCTTTCAAAAATAAATTTCAAAGTTTGGACATGGTATGAGATTATTTTATTTATCAGCTTTGATTTTATTTCTCATGTTGAATTTTTAGGTTTTATTTGACTAACAAAGTTAATTAAATAGTTTCCTAGTGTGTCTCAACTCTTGTTTATGTGTAGGATTAATTTTGGGGCTTAGGATTATTTCAAATTGGTCCTAGGATAAAATCCATGGATATATATTTACATCTCATTGATTCTAAGTTTCTAGGCCATAATTTGTTGAGAAACTCTGGAGCCCAAGATTGCTCCACATGTTGACATCATAACTTCCTACAGTTTGAAATTCATAATCGAGCCTATTTCCTTCACCTATTCTTTTTGTTCTCATGGATTAAAATAAGTGGCATCATTACATTAACTTAGAATCCTAGGGACCATTTGAGAAAAGTACATTTCTAAGGGTTTAAATAACCTTGGAGTTCTGAGGACCATCTACATGGCATGATCCTATTTACATGAATATAATGGACCATAGTGTAAAGTCCTATCTCTTAAAGCCTCCAGATCAATGAGAGCCATCCATGTGGTATAATATCATTAATTTAGAGTCCATTAGTCAAATATGCATATTCAAGCTATTATTTTATCTATAACCATGAGATCCATCCACATGTCATCATATTGGAAGCCATGACCCTACCAGAAAGAAATACAAAGTCAAAATTCTAAGTTTTTTAGGATAACTAAGATCTATCCATGTGTCACAATCCTAGATACTCACTGATTCATAGGTTTAAATACAATGTCAACTTTTATAAAGCCTTTAGATTAATGAGAGGCATCTATGTGGTATGATATTGTTAAATTAGAGCTTATTAGTCAAAGATACATAATCAAGATCTTATTTTCTTTAGTAACCTAAGGGCTGTCCATGTGTCATCATCACATTGATATAAAAGCTACCAAGAAAAGTACATAATTTTAAAATAACCAATGGAACCTCAAAATTATAACACATGGAAGGAGCTCATTCACTTGACATATACCAGGAGGATGTATAAAATTAATATCCTAATGACCCTAGATTCCTCAGATCATGCCAAGTGGAAAAATATCATTAAATCAAATCTTATAAGGGGTAAAAAGTAAGATAATAAAATCAAAAACCATAAGTACATGAGATTATGAAAAGTGTCATAATTATGGAAATTTACATCCATAATGTAAATGTAAAACTTAATAGCTAGTCAAGAAATTATGCATGGGAAGTGGACACGTATATTAAAGCAATGACTAAGCACTCATGATAAATAAAAAATTTCCACATGACAAAATGTACCTACCAAAGTTGACTGGAAAATTCAAATTGAAATGGGAAATAAAATTAAAATTTGTTGCTATATTAACTTCACATGAACTAAACATTTTTGTCCTACAATTTTGGTAATATGTGTAAATTTTCAAGCAACATCAAGTCACCCTTGTCATCAAATAAATTTGATAAAATTACAAATTTGAGATACCCTATTACCAAAATCCTTGGCATTTCTCTTAGTAAACCTATAAGTATTTTCAATCATATTAACATAAAATTTCAATTCTTTATAATATAATAATGGAATATTCATTATGAGCAGGTCAACCTCATTCCTCATACACCATCATAGGTAGACTCAAATATATGGACATAATGTTTGATAAATTAACACTTAAATTTCAATTTCCTTACTATCTGTCCATTTAGGATAAGGTACTCAACATAGAGACATATTTAGTGTAGAAGTAATTGTTTAAGGAGGACTGAAAGAAACTTGAATACTTGTTGGCAATCAAGGCCATGGGATTACACAAAGTAGTTGATAAATCTAAGGTAATGCCTTGTATTGACCTTCTACCAGATTTATTTATTAATGGTGTTATTACTAAGGACCACCTACACTTCAGACTTCATAAAAATGTAATAGCTTACTTTTTTGGAGAGGTATTTGAGAAAAATTATAGTTACCAATTTTATAAGTAACTTATGACTAGGTGTTCGCTAATGTTTTGTTAAAAAATAGCATAATTGAGGGAAACCTTAAGTAATGGCTTAAGAAAGGAGATAAATTAACTATTTAGGGCATTATTTCCTCAATACCTATAGTTAAATATAGGCCAGGGATTCAAATAGCCATGACCTTAATGAATATATTATATGTTTTTTCCATCATTACCTATGTACACTAGAAATGGGTATTTTTGATAGATATTATTATAATTAATAACAAAATTATGGTACTTAGAGTGATTACTAGTGTTAGGTGAAGGGCACAAATGTTTTGATTTGATCAAAATACCTTAGATAAAAATTTATATATGATGTCCTACATGATAGATGCAATCATAGGAATAATACATAGAATTCAAGGGAAACCCTAGGAGTAGTCTAATGAATATATTAAGAATAAGGTTTGTGATGATTTCTCCATGTTGCATGTCTATAGATTCAGAGCTAAAATTAAGAGGATTTTATAAGTTATTTATCCATAGGTATACCAAACCATTTATGGGAATCAGATGCATAAGATTTCTGATAACATGAGAAGAAGTTTAAAAAACAAGGGGATTATTGGTACTATTTAGATATCACCATAATCAAAATAGAGATAAAAATGGCACCTCCACTATATTTTCCCTATCATGTCCCTGATAAGTTATCCAAACAAGAGATTACACACCAACTATAAATTAATGTAGATGAGGACCTTAATTCTAAACATCAAGGTTATTACCACAAAAATCCTCTCAACATAGACCAAATCTAGTATTCAGTGAGGATACACCTCAATGCAGTTGGCAAAGTTAGGGATCACTATGACTTATAAGAAGAAAGATAAGAAACTGGGATCCTAGGGGAGATTCAAAATAGATCTTAGTGATTTCATGAGAAAGGGATTACAAATTCCCTATGGGAATAAAATATTTTAACATGATGAAACCTTCATCAATGTTCAATATGACTTTGAGGTCTATATACAAAAGAGTAATCATAATATTCCAATGGTAATGGCATGAAATATTCAATATGATTATTCAATCACTAGAGAGGAGGTAATTAAAATTATAGAGGAAGGGAATAGAGTTACAATTTATAAATGGCCTCAATAGTAGGCTCAATCACCTCGAGAGTAAGAACCTCCTCCCTATCCTCAACAAGAAGATGTTGGTCTGGGGGAAGAGCATACCATCTAAGGGAGATGGATCCCCAAATTAGATAGAATATTCTTAGGGGACTCTCAAAGACTCAACCAATAACCATGGTGTTATCTTATGTAACAACTAAAAGGGTATCATCTCCTACAATACATACCAATTTTTTTCTTTGGCACCTCTACCTCCTCTAGCTATGATTGAATAGGTAAGCCTTCCTAAGTTCTTATATAATTATTTTATAGAAATTACATTCACAACCATATCCATTTTACCTCCAACATTTCCACTAGGGGCACCTAGAGGTTTAGTTCCCTCACCTCCATCCCTTGTAGCCCTTTCATCCATTTCACCTCTTCCATATTCAATCCACCTCCATATAATGCTTCCCCTTCATCTTCCATTCCTTTCACTTCAAGGTAAGCACCCATTTAAACTATGTCACCCATTTATACTTATCAAAACAAGAATATAACCCTTCTATCCTATCCTAAGATTACCCTCTAAATAGCCTTTATACAGAGGATACAAAGTCTGAATAATTTAGGGAGGAAGAAGAATAGCCTCCATACAAGAGGAAAATATTATTTTTGAATAATAAAATTAGGCCCTTAATAAGTTAGTGTCTTCTTTCAACCCTTCTTTTGTAATTTTAAATATTAGTGTTATCAATTTTCCCTCTACTAGTCCATTTGCTGCATCCCTCTCTACATATGAATCATTGAACAAATATTATTTAAAGACCAAGCCATTATATGCCCATCACAATATTGAGGTTACTAAACCAAAAAATTATAGTTACTTTTATTCTTTAATTATTTCAAATATAGCTTCAATAATATCTAAACTCCAATCCCCTAGTAGGAGGTTCCATTTTAAAAACTTGGTAACTATTTCCATTTTTTATCCCTGAGCACCACTTACACCCTCAAGGACATCTACCTAATTAGAATTGTATATTCCTTAATCCACTCAAATTAAGTCTTCCATCATGACCATCTCAAATAATTTAAGATAGATAAGGTGTATGGTAGAGACTACACCTCATATATACGTCTTTGGGTGGAGAAAGATCAATCAGCCACCTCTTCAGCTACCTATCTAGATAATTACATCAATGATTCCATCAAGATATATCCCACCTTATACCTCTATAGAGACCACTCAAACTGAATAACAAGGGGAGATAATTATCCCTTATTGGGTTAAAGAGTCCCAAGAGTGAAAGAAATAAATAATGGGCCTGGTCATAACATACGTGCCAATAGTAAGTACATGCTTTGACAAGAATTATGGAACTATTTAGAGCATAAGGAAGAGGAAAGAAGTAGACATGATAAGGTAGAATATAATACTAGAATAGAGGGAGAAATTTTTCCCTTTGATTGTAATGAATATGAAGAGGGATTTTGTGCCTTTGTGAACTTGACATAGGAGGCTATGAAGGAAATGTACATGAGTCAAGACTAAGATAGACAAAGGTAAATCATTCAAGCTCTCAGGGAAATAGTTGAGAATGTTTAGAGTTAGCCAAGAAACTATAAAATATCATGAACATAATGACTTATAAGGGTGAGTCCATCTAGTTTAGGGAAACGTAATAACCTCTTAAAATCAATTAAAAGAGTTAGAAAAGAGGATTAGTTTTTTGGTATCCTATACAAGGAATAATGCCTATAATAATTTGAATCTAATGATTTCTTAGGAAGCTATGTGGGATTTAAATTACATGGTTTCTAAGTGAGATAGTTCCTTTAATGAGCACCATAAAATAAAGGATTTGATAGCTCAATTTATGAACTGAGAAAGAGAGGCCATGAAATTTTTTAAAGATATGAGGGTTGTAAGTGTGATTACCTTGTTCACTATTTTTCTATGTTTATTTATCTTTTAGAATAAGTAAAAACTTAAAATAAGGGCATGGTTTAGAAGAACCTAGATTCAACTATGTGTTCATGATCCAGTCAATGTAAAGAACTCCTGTTTGGCTTGGGAGGATGACCTATAATAAGAAAGAAGCTAGAAAAAGATTGATTAAGAAGATATATGGGTGGATTGACTAAAAAATGCTAGATCTAACAAGTATTATACTTTTTTGAGGGGTGTCAATCTACTCTTTAAAAACATTAAGTTCTAAGAAATGAAAACAAATGCTTTCATGAAGTAATAGAGGGTAATAAAACTCAATGAAAGAAATGCCTTTTGAATAGAAATGAGTGATTTTACCAAAATAACATTAAATTATTAAAAAATAATGCTAATATGTTATAACCTAATTCATAAAATAGTTTAAGACTCTGTGATGTGACATAAATCAAAAACCCAAAATTTGGGTAACATTGATGGGTGGATTAGCTTACTATTTTTAGAAAAATAAATTACATAGTTATTGATGTCAGTCACTATGCAATTGATACTCATTAAGATAACCAATATCAATTATGGTATGATAGATACTAGTTAGAGGTGATCGATATCAATTCCTGTGGGTTTTAGTTTTGGGTAAAATGGATGTTGGGTTGGTTTACATTAAGGATTTATAGGTTATTTTTGAATGGGATGTTGGTCATGAGGATAATATAGATTATTAGAGGTATAAAACTCAAGGGTTTGACACTAAAATTAATGGGAATAGTCTATGGGTGTTTTATGGAAGATGGAATTTTTAGAGTTGCAAAACTCCAACACAAGGGGGAATATGGGAGAGATGGGAAATGGGTGCAAGTAGTAAAACTACTAAAAATTAATAATTGAACTTGATATAAGTGAAATATAGTTATATTTTAGAGTTTTCTAACCTGGAGAAGCCCTGAGGTTGGATGTAGGCTACTTGGGAACTTGGAATAGTGTGGATAGAGTAACAGTGCTTGAGCTCTTTGTAGTGAGTTGCTAGGGCACTTTCTTATCTCTGGTCTAGTTTTTTGGTTCACCTATAATCTTGGATTCACTTGAGAGTTAAGATTCTTGCTTAAAAAGTTTAACCTCTTGAGGTAGGGTCTTTGGGTTACCTTAAGTAACCAACGTTGATCCTAGTCAACCAACATTGGTCAAAGGGTGACCAACATCGGTCAAGGAAAAATAGTTTAAACTTATGAAAATTAGGTATTTACACTTAAGATTTGTTGTTAATATAAATGGAAATGGTTTGAGGTTATTTAAGGCATCATTTGTATGCATGAGGAAAAAGTATAGGACGTTAGGGAATTAAATGCCTAGGTGAGAAATAGTCTTAAGGCTAGGTGTCGATCGGTTATCTATGGGTTTAGGTGGGGAGGTATAAACATGCTTATTTAACTTAATTAATTAATTAAATTATCCAAAATGGGGTAAATGGGGTTTTTTAAGGATTTTAATAAATATCTTAACCCAAGGGAGCTAAGGGGCCAAGGGGTGTTTTAAGATGACTAGAACTATGTGGTGTGGTTTTTTAGTGTCTAATTTTGCCCCTTTTTGTTATGTAGGTTATATCCTCAAGTTACAAAATAAAAAAAAATAGTGAAGTGGAAGGTTGGATTCCCCAAGTATGGGAGGAGGTTTTCCCCCTCAAACCAGGATGTGATGAGATGAAAATAAAGTTGGGTGTGGGTTTGACAAGTGTGTATATGAGTGGCAAAGTTGGTAAGATGGTAAGAAGTGGAAAATAAGGATGCATTAAGGAGGACAAGTGATAAGTGAACCAAGCCATCACATTAGGCTAATAGATATGGGTGCACTTATAAACATAAATATCCATGCTAAGGTATTTGTGTTCATAAGGAGCCAAAAGTAAGGTGATCTTGAGAAGGAAAAATTAGTCATAGTTACTGGAACCACAAGTGGGTATATTCTTAGGCATCTAAAAGGTCTATGCACAAAAGGTGTGGATGTGCATAACATCAGGGATTATGTTAAGGTGGGTGAAAAGGTGAAAGTAGTGAAGTCAAGGGTGGGTTGTCACAAAAACTATGTAAACTAGGGATAGGAGAAACTAAAGGTGAGTTCCAATGGGTGGTGATTAGATTAAAAAGGGGTCTCTTGGGGTGGTTATGGGGATAGGGGCTCAAAAACCCTAAATGTGTCAACCAATACTAGTCAGGGTAGAGTAACATCAGTCACCCTAACCCTAGGGATGCCAACGATCACCAACCAAACCTTAAAAAAGGGGGCTAATGGCCTAAAAGGATAAAACACTCCATTTTTGGAATATTTATGTTATTTATTACTAATTATCCTTTGAAAAAATGATAGGGGAAAATAGAAACTTGTGATTTCAAGTAATTAAGTGAATTTGATTGGGAGTTAGAGTAGGGTGTGATTTATTAGAGATGACACTAGGTAGATGTAGAGGGTTAGAGGTAGGTGAGGATGTAGAGGGTTAGAGGATGAGTCAAGGGTGGAGGGAAAGCAATGGTCATACAGTGGGTTCCACCATGGTGGTGCATGTGGAATGAGGTAAGTGCTTGGAGCTTCTATCTAGCTTTTGTGAATATGGGTGGGATTTGAAATTTGGATTTGATGTTGTGAATTTATGAGGGTTGGGGGGGTAGAATCTATGTTTTAGCTACAACTATAAAATGATAGATGGGAGGGGATTTAGGAGGGATTAGGTGTTTTAGTGTAGTTTAGGAGAAATTGGGGGTTTTTGGGCCATCAACCATGGCACACAATGATTGATGTTGGTCAATGTCAATATATGTTAGTTAATAGGGAGCTAATGTTGGTCAATAGAGGGATCAACATTGGTCCTCAACATGAAATTGGTATCAATTGAGGCTCGATCGATATTGGTCCAAAAAAGAACTAATGTTGGTTAGACTGACATTAGTCTTAAAATAATGATTAAAAGTGTGGAAAATTTTGGAAAAAGGTAGGAAGAATGTTTAAGTTAGCTTATATTTTAGCTTAGAAGTATAAGATCTAGGTGTAAGAGTAATTATTAGATGTAGGATTGGGATGGGTTGGTTATAAGCAAAGAGGTTGGTAGGAATAGTGAGATAGGTGGAGTGTTTATAATGTTTTGGAAAGTGTAGGGTAAACTAAATCATTTATCTAACCATGTAGGTAAAGGTGATGATGACAATGTGAGATCATGTATCACTACTCTTAGAGGATGTACACAAAGACATGATGAGGGTGGATTAGGAACACATGATGGTAGTGGGTTTGTGTGGTATGTGGTATTATTAGCACATGCTTTGAGCTATGATGATATTGGTAGCCCTCATTGGGAGATGAGACTTGGATGCAACACATTCATGCTAATGATAGGGGAGATGATTATTTTTCCATATGACATCCATAAGATTTTGAGGCTACCCATATAAATTCAAGTAATGGAACCTATCTATTGTGATGAGTAGGATGCCTATATAGATCAACATCTTGGAGAGGACTTTGTAGAGGCTTGATGACATGCTAGGGGATTCTACTTTGAGGATCTCTATCACATGGATATGGAGGGGAGATGGATTATGACCATGATGATGATAGTTATCACCTTTTACATAGTCCTTGACTCAAGTGGGGGTAGATTTACCTAGGCTTTGCTAGTAGGTATGATTGAGGACCAGACAAAATTTGTGTGGGCTCTAACACTATTGATGTAAGTTTATCAAGAGATTTGGGGATACATAACACATAGGTACTATGGGATGAGTGTATACTTCCTAATCCACTATTAGGAATATGAATATATCATTATCTTATGACTAATTAGATAATCATGGCATATAGGGGATCAAGACAAATTTAGAGTAGGTTTAATGAGATGGAGATATGACATGGTACTACCTTGATCATGTAAGGAGGTGTGGGATTGGTTTGGTTTATATAGTGGTTAGATGTGTTAGTTGATGGTGAGATCATTTGAGACCATACACAGGGTTCTCATCATGGAGGGGGCTCAACACATAACTCTTTTTGGTGTATAACATTAGATGGATTTATGGGAGGTGATAATAAGAGATAGAGATAATTCTCTTTGATCTAGTGAGGAGGTGGTATAGCTGGTATAGGAGTTTTGGGAGCATTATCAATATACAAATGTAAGGATGCAAAGGTAGCATTACCTCCATCATAACCAATAGAGGATGAAAAATTATATGAGGAGCTAGCATCTCTTACAGGTGTATATAATGTGAGGGTGACACAAGAATATATCATGTGGTGGTAGGGATAATATGCTATAGTGTTTGGGGGAGATAGAAGATATGGTATAGCTGGATGTGTTGGTTGACCAAAATAGGATGTATATGTGGAGAGGGAGGAGGAGGAGATGATGAAGGTGGATGTTCTTACTAGACAGACTATGACCACAGAGAGGGACCAGGTGAGAATGACATTAGATATAACACAAGTAGTTCTAGATTATATGAAATTAAAAAGGGACATGACATAGGGGCATATAATAGTGAGGACCCAAGATAGATATAGTCTTTAGGTATAACTAGCCACTATCACCTAGGAAAGGGATTATGCATAGGCAAAAATAGCCACCATCACTTAGGAGAGGGATTCAACATAAGGTTAGCTAAGTACCATCACATAGGATAGGGATGGGTTATAGGAATAGGTGACATTGATATCAACTGAGTGAGATTCTCTAAAATAGATAGGAGGATGAGCATATACAAGACTATCTCATACTATTCTAGTGTCAAGAAATGTGGTGATAGTGGAGGAGAAGAGATATTATGAGTCACATGTCTTTAGTAGTCTTCTAGATGTGACCCTGTATGAAAATTATGTATTAGAGTGGGTTATGGTAGGGAGACTTAGCAGTACGACACTCGGTGGTGGTGCAATATTTATAGGTGCTCAAATAGGTTAGGGAAATGGATAGGATCTAGGGTATAGTAGTAGCTTTGCACCATAGACCTATTGGACTCTTTTTTTATTATTATGATTTTGACTCCAACCTGTGAGATGATGTAGTGAGATGTATATACCATTTTAAGAGACATGGACATTGAGATATATATATTTATCATTTTTTTTCAAGTTATGATGTTGTTATGATGATGTATAATGTTTATGATTAATTTATGATGTTATGGTTAATTATGCTCATGTGATGATGATTTTTATGATGTTGATGATGTTTATGATATATGGTGATTGATTTTAGTATTTTCCCTATTAGTAGGTGTATGCATAATCTAATGTTGTAAATGTGGATATTTAAATTAATGAATCTATGTGATCCCATAGATAGATATGTGATGGATAACATAATGATTTGATTCATTTATCTAGCATAGATAAATGATTATATGTTGGTTTTTAACTTTATAACAAAAGTTATAATGGATTGGATGTGATATAATTAATGTGATTTAGACATGGTGAAAAGCAAGATTGCCTAGATAGATGAGATGCTAGAAACTGATATGAGATGAGAATTGGATAATGTATTAAAATGTTTTTATGACAAAAAAATCTTAAATAAATGAGGTGAAAGGTTAATGACAATCATTTAATAAAACACATAATGTTCTTAAATGTATTTAAATGTTATGATTTAATTGATTTGATTAAAGATATGAGGTGATTTAAAATGTTTTAAAATACCTTAACATATAGATTAATTTAGGTAATAGGCTATATGCAAAAAGAGAAAATGAGAGAAGAATGTTTAAACAATCAAAAGACAAATGTCTCAATGAATGTATCAACAAGTAGGTATGAAAAAGGAATAAGAAGACACAATGTTCTTTCATTGGTGAAGACCAAAAATAGGAAGGTGGATCAACTTATGAACATAAACCCCTCGTATGCTTCGCATTAGCATTTTTTGGTTTGTTAAGAAGTTTCTTGATCACATAGTGTCAAGTAATCTCAAAATTCCTTGTTTTATGGAGGGTAAAAAGGGAGATGGATGATAATGGAACCTTTTTGTGGGGTTAGCCTTCACCTTTTGTAGGTTAATAAAGAGTCTTTATCAATAAGTCTATGTCTTATTTGGTATATACTGATCGATGCAGGAAGTCTACTTTTTGACTTTTGTGAAAGTTAATTATAGTTTGCATATACAATTTTTTACTTTTTTTTGAATTTTGACTATGGGTCTTTTGATGCTATTATTGTTATTTAGAAGGTGGGGAGGTTGATCAATGTAAGAAGCTTATATGAGATTTCTTACTTTGATAAATGTTTGAATTAACCATCCTTCAAGGGAGTGGTCTAAGCTTTTGATTTGTTCAGCTTGGACAGTTGTCCTTCAAGGGAGCGGTCTACCTTATTTTAAGCAATTATGAGTTGTTTTGGTAGCTGGCCTTTAAGGGAGTAGTTTGCAATGCTAAATATGACCCATAAGATATCAAGTATTATTATTATTATTATTTTTTTATAGACATAAATTTGATTATATAGGATTAAATATTACATTTATGAAGGCAAAACTATAGCACAATAAGGTTGAATAGTGGGTGAGAGGATGCTTTAAGAGATAATGACCATGGGATTCCATCTTATTAGGGATGAAAATTATCCATGAGAATCATGCCATGGGTAGAGACATGGTACCCATATTTAGGATTGAGGCTAATACTATGATGGATAATCACATGATTCTATGCTTTAATCAGTTTCCCTCAAAGTAAGGGGATGAAGGTGATAATCTCATAACATAAGGGATGAGCTTAAGTTAGCCATAAGGTGAGTTTAAAATTATTTTAATAAAAGAATGGATGTATATGTAAAGCATTGAGGGGATCAAGTTTGAGTTTCCCTTCAAGATATGATAATTGTTAATCTCCTAACCCATATTTATGTGCTGTAATATATGGTCCAAGCCAATTCAAAACAAACTTATCCCACTTTCTTCTTTCTATGTTGGTTACATGTTGATTTTACTTTAAGATGAGGTCTCTAATATTAAATTCTCATTCTCTTAGGTACTTTTTATAAGCACACTTGATTTGTTCTTGATAGACATGAAGATGGTTAAGTGTGGCCAAACAATGCTCATCAAGTATCTCAAGTTGGGATAAATGTTCTTGACAATAATCACCCTTTGAGATGAAATATTTTAGGGATATAAAAAGAGAGGGAATTTAGAATTCAATAGGCAAGATAGCATGAGCTTCTAAGATAAGAGAGAAAGGGGTAAAACTTGTAGGGGTTCCAATGCTAATTTGATATGCCCATAGGGTGAAGGGAATGTGTAAGTGTCAATCCTGACTAGATGTATTGACCATTTTAGTTAACATTTTATTAAGTGTTTTGTTATAAGCTTCAAATTATCCATTAGTTTATGGATGATATAGGTATGAGAAGCTTAATTTAATGCCAAATGATTTGTAAAGATTGCTTACCTTTTTATTTTTAAATGATTTGACATTATCGGTGATGATTTTATGAGAAACACCAAAGTGACATATAATATGATGGTTAATGAAGTCAAAAATTTTATTAGCTTTGGTTGAAACAAGGAGAATAATCTCTAACCACTTGGTGAAATATTTTTTTGTAGTGATGATATAATGATGTCGCTATGAAGAATGAGGGTTAATGAAATATAATCCCCATTCTAAGAAGGGCCATACATCCTTAGAGACTTGAATAACATGATTAAGAATGTGATGTAAATTAACATGCTACTGACACTTTACACACTTTTTTATGTAACCATAAAAATCTTGGTTAAGGTTAGGCCAATAATAACTGAGGCAAAGGATGTGTTTAATGACATCTAGACCACTAAAGTATTCACCACAAATCCCATCATGTCTTTCCTTGATAGCATGAGAGATTTCATGACTATGTAGGCATCTAAAGAGGAGACCATCAAAGCCTCACTTGTAAATAATTCCCCCTAGTATTGTATAATGAGAGGTACTCTGTATAAATGCTCTTTGACTATGTCTAGAGAGATTGAAAAGGATGATGGATAAGGTAAGGTAGTCAAAGATTTTCTTGTACTAAATATTGGGTTGGGGCTCTTCCACATTATATATGGAAGGGAGGTCTGATTTGGTATTAGAGGGCTTGTTAAGGTGATGGATGGTGACAAATAGTTTTGAATCACAAGGTGTAGATGGGATTTGGGAAGAAAGAGAAGACATGGTATTGATGAACTTGTTAGTAGAATGTGAAGTGGATTAAATAAGGTAATGATAAAATGAAGTCAAAATTACATCTACCAATTATTTTTACTATTTTAAAACATCATTTTTAAATTAGTAAAAACCATTGATTTAGTTGACCATAAGTTGGGAGTCATTGAAAATGCTAATTAATTTGAATACCAAGGACAAAGATATTTGAAGACCTATCACTAGGGCCTCATATTTACCATGTTGTTGGTGCAATCAAAATAAAGTTTAAAGGATAAGGGAAGAGGATAACCATCAAAGGGGATAAGGATGATGCCAACACCTCTACTACATTGACAATTTGATTCATCAAATAACATGGTCATATGATAATCAATGTCATCTTGAGAGAGAGTTATGATGGACTCATCGAGAAACTAAAGAGGAGGAAGTTGTTTGTCTTCTAAAGGTGATTTAGCCAATTGGTTGGAAATGATTTTTCTTTGATTAAATTTTACTAGAGGAACTCAATATCAAATTTAGCTAGAAGCATGAGACACCTAACCATACACTAATTTTTATATGGCTTAAAATGCATATACTTGAGTGGTTTAGTGTTGGTTATGACAAAGGTTTTATGGTTAAGAAGGTAATAATTGAGTTTAAAAGCAATAAAGGCCAAAGTGTGGCATAGTTTGTTGGTATAGGTATATCAAGTTTCATACTCTATAAGTGTTCAAATTATATAATATACTACTTAATTTTTATGCTGATCATCACAATGCATAAGCATGGCCCTTAAATAATGGTCTATGGTAGAAATATAGAGGTATAAGGGTTGGTTTTCTCTTAGAGGGAAAAGAGTAGGTGAGGAAAGAAAGTATTCTTTCAGTGAGTCAAAAGATTTTTGATAGTATTTTTTACTCTTAAAGGAGGTATCCTTCTTAAGAAGTGATGGAAAGGTTGACATATATTAGATAGTTGAGATATGAAGTGGTGAATAGATTAAAGCTTCCCCTATAGACTATGGAGTTACTTTAGGTTAGTCAGAGGAGGCATATCGAGGATTGCCTCAACTTTGGTAGGATCAATTTCTATTTCATGGATATAAATAATAAAGCCAAGAAGTTTACCTAATAAAACCCCAAAGATTTACTTCTTGGGGTTAAGGTGGACATGGAAGTGGATAAGGCACTAAAAAATAACCTTGATGATACCAAATGATCCTTACAAAATTTATACTTTTTAAGGAGGTCATATACATAGTCCTCTATGGTTTTATGAATAAGATCATGTGAGATATAGGTTATAACTTACTAATAAGTTGCACTAGCATTATTCAAACCAAAAGGCATGACCCTATAGTGGAAGGTTACTCATGGGGTGATAAAGGTAGTTTTATGTTGATCTTTTTGGGCAATCAAGATTTGATTATAGCCCAAGAATCCATCAATAAGAGATATCATCTCATGGCTAAAGGGAAGTCATCTTTTGGATAAGCAAGGTTAAGATCATGAAATTCTATGCAAATATGAAGTCCTCCTATTGTTTTGGTGACATGAATGACATTCAAGACCCATTAGGGATAATCAATGGGTTGGATGAAGTTGACGGATAAGAGGTGATGAAGCTTTTATTTGATAAGAAGGCTAATGAGATGGTGAATATTTTGAAGTTTTTACCTAATAGGCTTGGCATCAAGGTTGGTAACTATGTTATGGATGGAAATAGAAGGGTTAATTTATGGTATATCAATGTAAGGCCAAGCAAATTATATACTATGATCTTTTAGAAAGGAAGAAAAATTCTATGCTCTAAGGAATCTAAGGATTTTCCTATTTTAACTATGTAGGACATGAGTACCCAAGTTGATGTCAATAATGGCTTCATTCAACATGGTTGATGTCTCAGGAGGTAGGGATTTATGAATGGAATAATTTTCAACACCAAGATAGGTGGGAAGGGAATTATCATCCTAACACTAAACAATATTAATGGTAGGAGAATCATCTTCACCATCTTAGGGTGAGTTAGAGGAATAGTTCTAGTTTCCCCTTATTTTTGATAAGTTATGGGTCCCAAACTAATCATATTGATAAAAATAATTTAGGGGGAGTGGTATCAAGATCCTAATATTTTGAATGAGAAGGGGTTGGTGAGTATGGGATTTCTTATTCAATGATGGTGATGGGAGGTGGGTTGGTTGGATCTTCTAATGGGATGAATCCAAGACCAAATCATTCATGAGGTTTTTGAGTTTTGCATGGTATCAACTCATGTGGTCTATGTTCATAGTGGACTAAAATAAATACCTTCCAAGCATACCAATGTAGGTATGTCTTAAAAAACTCTGGTTTATCCAAGTAATAGAAATTAAAGGTGAACAATTTAGTAGAATAGGAGGAAATGGAAGTAGAAAGTGGTTGTTCAATTCCCCCATAGACTAGATTGGTTTGGCATGTGGGAGGATTAAAAGGAATGATGGTTCCAATGTGGGAATCATAGCTACGTTTTTGGTCAATATTCCCATACTCTTGGGGAGTAGGAAAGACATCTAAGGTAAAAAGGTGATGCTCCCCAAGTGAGAGATGTTAGAATGTTGATTCCAAAGGGTATTTCATGGGGATTTGGGGGGAAGGTATGGATCAATTGGTGGAAGCTTGGTTGATGGAATACAAAGGGGATGTATCCTTGATTAGGATGATAACATCATTAGGTTGGTGAGTCATACTGCATGACTTAAAAAGACTAGGGTTGGTTTGTATGACATGGATTTGACCTTCATACTCAAACTTGATGCAGTGATATAAAGTTGATGGCACACAACCCATGGAATAGATCTAAGGGAATCCAAGAAAAATGTTATATTGTAACTCTCTTTCTATCATGTATAAGATCTCAAGAAGAGTATGAGGGCCCAAACATTAATGAAGGATGATCATCCCTAAGGTTATTATCGTGGTATCATTAAAAGATTAGAGTACCACTGTAGTTTCTAACATGATGTTATATGGTAGTTTTAATTGATCATACACATGGGAAGAATGATATTAATGTTGGATCCTCCATAAATCATAACCCTCTTGATATAGGTTTGGTTGATGTGGAAAATAATAAAAAGTGGAGGATTTGGATCATCTAGATGAACAAGGGGTATCTCTAAATCTTGGAAGGTGATGAGGGTGAAAATTTAAAAGGATCCAACTAAGGCTACTAGAGGTCATGGATCTTTAGGTTGAAAATTTATATATTGTAATGGATCCATCATATCTTGATGGTGCTAGGGAAAGGTCTGGATTAACTCATACAAAGTCATCTTCACCAGTGTTTGGTGAAGTTTTTTAAGAACTAACCTATGTATTAGTCTAGAAGGGTTATATTGGGGTGTACCCAAGATATAGATTTTAGGCCTGGGTGAAGGTGTTTGGGGTGATTCAATGGTGGAAGAAGGTTATGTCCATGGGATGGATACCTTAGCTTTCCCTTTATCTTTTTGGGTTTGTGATCAAGTGACCACATGAATGGTATGGATTTGGAAAGGATATGGACTATTGGGTTACTTTAGTTCCTCCACACTCTTAGATGAGAGTTTGGGGATAGGTTGTTGACAGGTGGTAGTTTTTAGCTTTTAGATTAGAGGTGGAGTCATGGGATGTTCCTTTGTTAATAAATCATATTCATCACTTAGTTTATGGATTATGTCTTGGAGAGATTTGCAATTTTTCATATCATGTCCAAGTTTCCTATGGTATTAGCAAATAAAATTATCATCAAACCAAGATGGATCTAGACTAAAAGGATCAAATAGATTGATGGGAGGTAATAACAAATATGAATATTATGACAACCTTTACAATATGGTAGAATAAGACTCTAGTAAGGGTGGCAAGAGAGTGGAGGTTTTGGTTTTCATACTTGGGGTGGATGCCTTCTTAGAGGTAGGCTTAAAAAATGGACATTTGGGTGGTAGAATGATTTCGGTGGGTGTTTTTGAGGTAAATGGTTTAGAAGTAGATGGTTTTGAGGTAGATGGTTTTGAAGTTGAAGGTTGAGTGAGAATAGGTGGAGGTATAGCTAGAAGTGGAGGTTGGACTTGTGGTTTCTTTGGGAGGTTTGGTATCTTAATAAAGGTAGAGGGGTGAAGTACTAATATAGATGAGGGATGAAGTCCTCTAATGGAAGATAAAGTGGAAATGGGAGGCAAGGTGATTTTGGTTTTTTGAATCTTAGATGGTTCAGTTTTATTTGTTGGTTTCACCTATAGATCCTTAGTTGGGTTTGGTGGGTCAAGTCTAACTTTAATAGAGGATGAGTAAGATTATGAGTGGGGAAGACACCTAGGTTATTGATGGGATTTAATGGGATAGTGGAAGGTTTTTTGGTTACCTTTGAAGGAGTTGGGTTGGAGGGCTTATCTAAGGTCTAGGAGGTGGAGGCTTTTGTTGGTTCAGTTGTGGTAGTAGTGGTTTCACTTGTGGAAGTAGAAGGTTGGGTGAAAAATGGTGTGGCTTATGAATATTTATTGGTTGGGTATGGGAGTCCAAAGTGGTGCCAAAACATGGCTCGATCAAGGTTTAGTTGATATAGAAACTCTAGATTTTAGACTAACCTTGAGAATGGTTTATAGATAGGCTTAATTCCCTTAATAGTAGACTCTAAAGATAGCCCAAATGGAGGTGGTATGGTAATGTTTTAATTATCCTCTATTAATGGATCTAAATATTTGAAAGGTGATACTTCCATGGGAGGGGTAGGTGAGATAATCTCTTCCTTAGGTATGATATCCAAAGGAAGGGTAGACAACTCTAACATGAAAGAAAATGGCATGGAAGTGACAATTTCCTCCTTTGTTATTCTTTCCAAAGGAGAGGTTGGTGATTCCACTACCTCAATAAGTAGAGAAGGGATATAGTTTCTTCCTTTGTTTTTTTCCAAAGGAAGGTTAGGTAACTCCATTACCTCAATAAATGGAGAAAAAGTGGTAGTTTGGGACATGGATTCATTAACTATAAGTTCCTTAAGAAAACCATTAATTGTGTTAATCTCATGTTTATGGGATGAATCTACATTATTATGTTCATTATTTGTGGAAGGTGGGTGGTTTGGGAATGGTTTTTGGAAAATGTCAAGTTATTGATTGGGGGGTACATTTGGGTTATCCATCACAAGTTCACCCTTATTAATAAAATCTTGGATAATGATTTTAAATGTCTTACATCTATCAATGTTATTTCCAATGACATGGTGGAAGCTACACATTTAATTTTACTTATGCCAACTTGGTATAGCATGAGAGGAATCAAATTGTTGAGGTGGCTTGATTAGAGGAAGTTGGATTATAGATGCCTTTAACAACTTCAAAACTAAAGTGTAGGACTCCCATAATAGAGTATATTACTTTTATACATATCAATTTTGGGTTTTAGCATTTTGGTTGGAAGAGGTAAAGGGGTTATATTACTTAATAACTAGAGGGGGAGTTGTTTTAAGCATAATGACATTTTCTATTCCTTTAGCTTTGGTGTTGGTATTGTTTGGTTTGTGGGTTTGGAGGAAGAAGATTCGTTTGATTTGAAACTAGCATTTTTATTCCTCAATTTAAGCTTTCCCTCATAAATTGATCTAATCTCTGACTTTAAAGCCATGGTAAATACCTCATCAAAGGTTCATAGGGTTTAAACCTATAAAGTTGATGAGATATGTTTAGCGCATGCTCAAGAGAAAATCTCAATCAACTTGGGTTGAGGTAAGGAGAAGGAGAATTGGTTGATCAACCCTCTCTAATGACCAAGAAAGTAAGAAATTAACTCATCCTCAAACTACCTAATGGATGATAGGTCAGTGATAGAAAATTTCTTGGAAATATTAATAGAGAAATGGTCCAAGAAGGTTTGGGCATGTTAGGAAAAAGAGAAGAGGGAGTGCCTAGAGATGGTATGATACCAATCTAATACAGGTCCATCTAGGGACATGGGGAAAGTTAGAAGAAGAGAATAATCATAGGAAATTAAATAACATGAATGCCTAAACAATCTAAGATGTTGTTGGGGATCTTCTTTGCTTTGGAATTTAGAAAATTTTGGAAGTTCCCATTGTGTAGGGTATGGAAGGATTGGGATGAAAGGGTGGATTGGCTCATTTCAAATCTGGTCATATGATAAGAGATTGTGAGCACCAAAAATAGTTGAATCTAGATTCATCAACTTGTCCATCAACATCTTGATAAGATTAGTTTGTGGTGGTGTACCCCCATAATTATAAGGTATGTTTTGTTGGGGTTATGAAGGTGCTATATATTGGTAACTAGTAGAGGGTTGGGAAGATGCCACATATTTGTAAGTGGGAATAGAAGGTTATGAAGAAGGTGGAGACATATACCCTTATGGGTTTGGGATATACCCTAGTTTTAGTGAAATGGACATTTGTTGGGTAAGAGGCATGGTTGGGTTGGTGGGTTGAAGGTGTGTAGTTAGCTTAGTGTTAATGGGTGGGAGAGTAGAAGGTATGGAAACTACCACATTTTGGAAAGGGGTGGAAGATGTTGGGTTTTAAATGGCAAGTGGTATGGAAGTAACACTAATGGAATGAATCCCAATGATGAGTGGTGCTTGGGTTGCCATAGGTTGAGTTTCTAATATATTGGAAGTGTTAGTGATGAGTTTGGTAGGGGTAGAAGGCTCTTGGGTATTGGTTGGTGGAAGGGATTGGTTTTGGGTGGTGGTGTTTGAAGGGTTATTGGTGGAGGAAGAAGCTTGGTTCACCATAGGTTAAGTGGAGATAGTGGCAACTGAGGTCTCACCCATAAGGTAGTTAGAATGCCATAGGGAGTTTTAATAGAAGGAACTAAAACAAGGGTACAATTAGCTATGGTAGTAAGATAGTGTTGGAGAACCATGATATTATTATCAAGAAGGGTGTTAAAATCCAAATCTCCTTAGGTACAAGATTGAGGCGTATATGGACTTATAAAGTGGTCGGGGGAACTTTTTACATCCATAGTGTGCTCCATGGATGAGGAAAAAGAAGAAGATGGGTGGTTGGGAAGTGGATCTTGGTTTAATTGGTTTCTAACTTGTTGCCTTATCAAAACCATGCAATGAAAGATGGAAGTGATCTCACACACTCAAAAAGAGAGAAAACAAAATAAAATATTAAAGGAAAACACACATACACTAAGAGTAACTTAAGTCATAAAATTCTTTTTATCTCACTTTTAGGCTTATGCCTCAATTTAAGAAGTTATGAGACTCAACTTGGCTTGTAGAGAGAGGAATAGAAAAGGAAGTCTAAAGATGGTTTCAAGTTGTTTAAGGCTCTCAAAATATGTATTATAATTTGGTATGTGGCTTGATATTAAGGCCTAACCCCTCACTTCACACACCACAATAATAAGGGTGTCAGGTGCTTAGCTAAAATATACCAAATTGCTAGAGTTTATACTCAGCTAATGAATTGAGTTTTAGTTTCTCCCCTTGATAGTGAAGTCCAAGTGGGATATCCAAGGGTAAGGTTTACCACTAGGTATTTAAATGAATTTATTTCTTATTATTGGAAAGAGGGAAAATAAAAAACTAAGTATGGTTATGGTTGAAAAACCTAATTGATAGTGCATGCATTAAGTCAGAAGATTGTGAAGAACTCCTCTTTGGCTTGGGAGGATGACTTATAGATAAGAAATCACTAAAGTAAAAGTGTTTATTAGAAAAATAGTTTGGTGGATTGCCTTGTGATAGCTAGATACCAGAAGTGAGATATTCCTTAGGGGCTGTTAATCCACACATTTTAAATAATTAAGCTTATAAATAGAATAGAAAGTATTTGCATCAATAAATCAAAAGGTACTAAAATTGAATATAAGAATGCTTGCTAATGAAATAGATTAGAAATGATTTAATTAGTAATGAAATAATTAAAACTAATACTAAGCTATGGGGGTCTACCTCAAAAAATAAAAAAGGGTCTATGAATAGGTAGGAACATAGAAAATTAGGTTTGATTAGGTGTAGGTAGGTGAAGTTAACTTGCTAGTTTTTAGTGCCATAGTGACCATCGATGGTTGGGATGCCCATTAAAAGTTAAGGTGATTTTTTATGGTTAATGTGACCATCGATGGTTGAGAAAACCATCAGTGGTTGAGTAGATCATTGGTGGTTGAGTCAACCATCAACAATTATTATGTAAGGATCTGAGTTAGTAATTTTGCTGATTGATGAGATCCAAAAGATGAATTTTGAGAGATGGGTAAGATCTATGTTCATTATGAAATGGAAATATTGTAAATTAATTCCAAGAATCAAGTACTTATCTTACCAAAAGTTGATTGGGTGGATGGTTGAGGAAGTTAGTATGTTGGTAGAATCTAGCTTGATTTCGGTAAAGTTGCCTACGAGCTTGGTGGAGAGGCAATGATAAATTGACTCTCTGATACAATTGTAATATTTATAGATTACTAATGGTGATTGAACTACAAGAAATAAAATCCAAGATGCATAAGCTCTTGATGATAATTGTAGATGGATTTCATCTCTTTTCTCCTCTCTCTTATAGGTAAGGTGAGAGAGTTACAATAACATGTGAACTGGGCTTGCTAAATTTAACTCATCCATGAAATAACTTGTAATAATATTTAGATAAGTTATAATTAGAAAATCAAAGTGGGTATTTTATATGCTTTTAGTTTGGGAGGTGCACCTTGACTGTCGATGGTCATCCTGATCATTGATAGTTGAGTGCCAAAGGGTAAAAAGATGTAAAAGGTTAGGTTGACCCAGTTGAGCCAAACTGACTATAAGTGAGCTTGGTTAGGGTTTAGAGGGTTATATTAGTCCTAAGAGGATCCAAAGGTGGTCAAGGGATACTTAGAAATTTGGAATTGGGGTGTGTATTTTTTTGATGTCTACATTTTTCCCCTTTTTTTTTATGTAGTTTAGAATTGACTAGCTACAAAACAAAAATTGATATTGGTCAAAGGTCTATTGGAGGTGTTCCACCTTAAACCAGGAGATGATGGGGTAAAGAATAATTGGGTGTGGGTTTGACATGGTTGGTGAAGGTGATGATGAAGGTGGTTATCATTGGGAACTAAAGTAGAACTAGGTGCACAAAGTGTGACAAAAGGTGTGATAACCAAGAATGCATAAAGATAAGGTTTCCATGGTTGATAATAATAAAGGTTGATGCTAAGCGATAAGTGACTAGTGTATCATGTGACTATATTTAGGTGAGGTGACTAGGTATACCTATTATTCTCCTAGATAAGGTTAGTGTTTTTATGGGTATCTAAGGTAGGAAGTGCTCTTATAGAAAACATAAATAGGTCAAGTGTCATGGGTATCCAAGGTAGGAAGTGATCCTAAAACAACATAAGTGGGTTAGGTAAGTGCGAGGTGGTATAAGTTCAAAAGGTGGTCAATATGGAAATGTTGTCATTATGGTCAAAGGAATAGGAAAAACATGTCACAAAATATGTGTGAGTTAGGATAAAATAGACCAATAGTGAGGTGTTGAGGTGGTTGAGTTGGGTGGAGAAGATAGTCTCCATAGGTGGGTAAAAATTGGTAGGGTTTTACTAAAGAGGGGGATTACTAAGTATAATGCCACAAAGTATAGGAGAGAGGATTTAGAGATCTTGTTGTAATTTACATAGCCTACTCCTATAGTTCTAGATGTCACATATGAAGATCTACCATTTAGGGCTCTGATAGATGATGTCAAATTTGTAGACAAGTATATGGCATGGTACCAACCCATATATGTAGCTATAGATATTGGTGGAGATGACAGAGGTGCAAGGATGATGGCCATAAATATATCTAGCCATGATGGATAGGTAGGGGTGGCTTTGGCCACAACACAGGGATAGGTATAGGTTTTATAGGGATAGGTGGCCACACTGTAGGGCTAGATTGTCACATTACAGGGCTAGGTTGTGACCTTATAGGGTCAGCTTGCTACTATCACAAGGGAGAGGGATCAAGCCAGGAGCTCTCTAGGTTTAGTGATTTAGAAGAGAGAATCTTTGAGGTATAGAGGAGGAGTAGTATTAAGACAGGCAACACCACCTAACTTTACCCCTACAACATGGTACCTAGTTATAGTGGAGGAGCTATGGTACTATGAGGCTATTATTTTATCATAATGTCTAAATGAGCTCTGATGGGGCGAGTATAGGGATAGCTTAGCATGGGGAGCCATTTTAGTGACACTAGGGTAGTGGGAAGCATCTATACCTAAATAAATGGGGATAGGTGGTGGATTAACATGCATAATAGGTTGGCAGGCACTAGGATCCAATGGTGCTTTAGGAGGTAGTGGTACACTTGGGCATATATATATCTAGATATATATGATTTCTGTATATCATTTTGATTTTGACCTACAAGCCAATGTAGTGAGATGTACATTTTTGATGGAGAGTTCTATCGATCTATATGCATAGATTGGTTATGTTATTTTTATTTGACTGATAAGTTTATATATATGTTATTTATGTTCATGTGCATGGTTTTATGGATGATGGTTTGTTATTGATGATTACTGCTTATGATATGATGTTTATATGTGATCATGGAATATGCTTATGTTATGGATTTTAGCTTAGGCATGAGATGGTTTGGATTTATGGTCATGTCTATGACATGCTATGTCTTAATGTGTATATACTGCATTAGTAGACTTTAGATATGTGGTGAAAAATGGTTGATTATTTAAATTATTATGGACGTTATTGCTTTATGATGTTGGTCATGGTTATGATTGTTGTTATGGTTATGATTATAGTTATTTGTTGTTAATGTTTATGATAAAATGCCTGAGATGGTTTAATTAACAACACTAGATGACGAATAAAGAATATACTCAAGAGGTGAACACCATAATGAAAATGTCAACTAGTCATGATAAGATGAACAAAGAGCACAATACTTCATTCACAAGGATGAAAAAAAAATTGAAGTTGGATTGACTTAATGAACATAAGCCCTTTGAATGCTTTGTATTAACATTCATCAGTTGGTTAAAAAGGTGTCTTGGCCATGAAATGTTAGGCAAGCTTAAAAATCCCTTGCATATGGTGGAAAATGGGAGATGGGTGAAAATGAAACCTTTTTGTGAGACTAGCATGCCTCTATTATAGGTGTCTAAAATACCAAGGTAAACAAGCCTATGATAAATTTGTGTGGATTGATCGATGCAAGAAGTCAACTTTTTAAATCTAATTGTGGCTTCCACCTTATTTTGCTATTTGAGAGCTGATTATAGATTTCAAGATTATTTTGATTTTGTTTTAATTGTGATAATCGGTACATTACTGACTGATATACATGGGAATTTGATTGATGTGGGAAGCTTCAAAAAAATTTCTATGATTTTGACAAATGCTTTACTCAACCATCCTTCAAGAGAGTGGTCTAAGTTTATATTCTTTGTTTGATGCTCTTGATAGTTGTCCTTTGAGGGAGTAGTCCACCTTACATTTTGGAAATTTCAAAAAAGTTTTCAATAGCTATCCTTTGAGGGAGTAGTTTGTAAAATCTAAGGTTGACTCATGAGTACTAGTGATAGGAATTTTGTTATTTTTATTTGATTTTGCTTAACATAGACTTGTTTAGGGTAGCTTCATGGTTTAACTTTATGAAGGTAAAACTAAAATTACAAGAAGTTTGATTAGGTGTGAAGAGGTTTAGGTGACAACAACCATGGGAATCTATCTTGTGAAGGTATGGAAAGTACCATGAGAACCATGCCATGGGTAAAGCCATGATACCCATTATTGAAGATAAAGATGTGCTAGTGATAATTAATCACATGGTTTAGTGTTAATTGGTTGCTCCTAAAATAGGTAGATGGATATCAAGGGATGAGCTTAAGTTAGATAACAGGTGAACATGATCCTTCCTAAAAAAAAATGGATGCAAATGTGAAACATTGAGGGGCTCAAGTTTTGGGTGGCCTTCAAGTGAAGATAATTGATAAGCTCTTGATCCATACTTGTGGGTTATAATGTAAATTCCATGATAATTAAAACCAAACTTTCCCCACTTGATTTTTTCCATATTAGTGACATGTTGATTTTCCTTTAGGATGAGGTCTCCAATATTGAATTCTTAAACTTTAAGGTAATTATTATTGGCACATTTTATATGATCTTTATAGACATGAAGATGGGTGAGGGATGCTAGGTGTCACTCATTGAGTATCTCTAACTGGGCTAAATGGTGTTGACAATAATCATCCTAAAAAATAAGATCTTACATAGATATGCAAAGAGAGGGTATTTAGAATTCAAGAGGTAAGATAACCTTAGCCCCAAACATAAGAAAAAATGGGGTAGCACCTATAGTGGTTCTAATACTAGTATAATATGCCCATGTATTCATACTAAAATGCAATTTATACAACTTGAGCATGACTTGCGACACCCAAACCATAGGTCTCTCCTACTCACTTACACAACCCACTTAGGCATGTTTTCATTATTTCTTAATCATCCAAAGCATTCTAGATTCATCACCTACTATAAAAAAATCCTCTCCCAAGCACAAATCTATCCCATATTGTCCCTTTCACCCTAGATAATAACACTAGGACCTAGGGTGTCCACTTTATAGCACTATTGTCCAAGTCCACAATAGCCTTAAATGGTTAGAGTTTCTCAAATCCTTATCTTTTCCTTTGTCAAAATAATGAAAGTTCATCTAACCTAAGATCACTATTTTCCCTATAAAATATCATTCAAAGGTCATTTAGAATGGTTAGAAATCATTCAAAAGGGACAAGCTATAAATATACTGAATCACACTAAATCAAATCTTCCTATTCTCTGCATACAACTAGCCACTATTATTTATAGCCTATCCAAGCTCTCACACTAGTCATGAGTCATCTCAAGCTTTCCCAAATTGACATACACTTAGATTGTATACATAGGATTGCATAATACACATTCAAATTAGGATAAATACATCGGCTTTGATCCCTCTTTAGAGTATTGGTATGTAGGCAGTGTGCCCACACATGAAGTGTGATCAAATATTTAGTACACATTACACACTAACCCATTTTTATAGTTGGATTTGAGATCAAATATAAATAATAAATAAGAATTAGGATCCTTGAAAACAAAATCAATTACACATAGAGCTTCATGAATAATTAAGACTCAATATTTTAGTCACAGGGTCTCCCAGAGCAGATGAATAGAACCTAGAAAGCTTAGAAAGCTTAGACACTAAGGAATACAATGCCAAAACTTAGATTAAAATGTTTGACCTCTAGGTATCCCATTTTTGGTGATCCTCACTAGGTATAAAATATACTTTTGGATCTTATTTCTAATAGTCTACCTAGCCAGATCAACAATTTGAAGCCTTTGTCTCCTCCATTTCAACCCCAAATCAGCTAAGTTTTATTCTCTATCCCCTTATTTTCTATTTTTAGAAATCAATTAAGCACTTCTAGATCCAATAAATTAGTAGGTTAATTAAGGAACATTTTATTTACTAATTTCCCCATTAATCCAAAACCCTTTACTATTTAGGAAATTACTCCTATAGTTTCCTAAATTTGGTAAAACATTTGGTGAACCTGACTTACTTCAAATTTTTGCACAAAATACCGAGAAACCCTAAGGCTAATTACTTCTAATTTTTTTTCAATATTTTCCTAATTTTTATTGAATTTAAAAATCATAAAACTACAAATTAATTGAAATATTTTCAATAATTCACTAAAACCATAGTTTGCACATACTAGGTCCTATTTGCATACAAACAATTTCAAACCACTAGGAAAAATATATTTCTAATTTTAGAAATATTTTTAGATTTTTCCTAAATTTTTCAAGATCAAGTCTACAAATTTATAGCAAAATTTTCAAATTATTACATTAATTTTGAAAAAATTCATTCCAAAGCCCTAATTTCATCAACTAAATCCCAATAATTTTCAAGTAATATTCCACTTATTTTCTACAAATTTTGATTCAATATTAAAATTAGAAAATCACTTCAAATTTAAAAAATTCATTGTAATTCCAAAAAAATTATTTGTCTCAAAACCCTAGTTGCATCTACTAGGTCCCATTCAAGCAAGTAATTTCTCATAAATTTTTGAATTTAGCTTGCATACTTAGCTCAGAAAATCAATTTCAAATTCAAAAGTTCATAGTGTTTTGCAAATAATATTTCCGTAAAATCCCTAGTTGCATATACTAGTTCCTACTTTGCTTTTTATGGTATTACCTTACATGTTTGGTAGATTCATATCATTTTTTTCACAAATTCTAAATTACTATTTTAGAATTTTATGTTTCTTATATCTTATAATTTTTAGTTTTAGCACATTACATATTAAAAATTATTTCAGAACATTCAAACACATTTCAAATTATTTTCCTACTTTAACAATAGCCCAATATACTGGCTTTGATGAAACTGATAAAAGTGAGATTCAATAACTCTTAACCAAACACCTAGATATGCAAGATGACATGATTATAATCCTCCAAGGGGAAAAATAAAAGGTAAGCAATGGTCAATATTTTCAAACTACAGAGCCACTAGTTGCACATGACACTACAGGGGCAACTATGTCACAACAACCCCTATAGAAGCCCAACCTTCTTCTATGCCACCAGCTATATCTAGTACATCCCTATCTCCTGATGTGGAAACCCTTGTGAAAGAGATTCAATCTCTTCAATCCAAGGTGAAACATCTTGAGTAAGGTACCAATAGATCTACATAGGCATTAAACTCCAATCTATTGCATACACCTTTGGCATGACATAGAGCTACTACACCCATGCCACATAGATTTATACAACTTAATCTCACTCTTTATAATGGTAAGGGTGATATAGAGACATATTTAGAGATTTTCATGAAATATGTTTGGATTATGTACCAAATGACTTGCTACTAACTAAATTATTTTTGAGGAGCCTCTAGGATTATACATTGTAATGGTTTTATAGTCTACCAAATTAGTCAGTTAATAAATTCAATCCTCTTGTTGACATGTTCCTAGCACATTTTAGTATCAATATCAGTGATAAGGTTTCATATGCCTAAATTACATAATAAAAATGAAAATCAAATGAGCCTCTCACTGAGTATGTTCTAAGATACAAGACCATATTGGCTAAGATGACTATCCCTATGGCAGATCGAGAGTTATAAGACCTCTTCAAATAGAGTCTTCTATTGGTTTTGTACAAGATAATCATGTTCAAACATTTATCTTATTTCACTAAATTGTGTCACACTTTAAAAGAAAGAGAAATCAAACTCATTTCAATGGGTAAACTTAAGTACACAGGTGTACTAGATACAACTAATAAAATTAACAACAAAGCCCCATATAAGGTCAAACTCAATGATAGTAAAAGAATAAATCAAAAGATAGTTAATGCAACTTAAGATCCTTCATAGAGAGTTAATTTATTAACACCTCCTCAGTGACTTTTTACAAATCTACCAGTTCCTTTTGCTAGAGTTCTATAATAGTTATTAGAATGTAACATCATATCTCTTCCTATTATCAGAGAAATTGATATAGAAAAGCCTCTTCCATTGGGATATGACCAGAGTTCTATAATAGTTTTCAGAGTTATATAATAGTTATTTTGAGTGACTATCAGAGGTCACCAAGCCATACTATAAACATATGCATTAGTATCAGACATAAGATATAGGATTTAGTTGATGGCAATCAAATTGATCTAGGTAATTCAACTTAGCCTCCTCTAGGCAAATCCACATAGGATAAGTCACTCAAAATATTTTTAGATTAATTTCCAAAACATGGCAAGTTAGAGATATAAGACACATCAGGTGTACATCATGCATACCAAGCATATCCTCCACTAATTACATATAGGGCATAGGTAGCCAATTCACATCCATTGAGCCACATGATTTGTGCTTTTCATTCTAGCATTCCCGTTTGACCTTCCATCTCCTTTTCTAAGTAGGAGATTATTGAGGATGACATAGATTATCATGTGCTCTTCATTAGAGATTTTATTCATGCTCATCCCATTCATAGTGTTCTAATTTATAATGGATCTAGAATTCACATATGTGCTATGACACTACTACAACACTTGGGTTGTAAAGAGCAGGATATTACTCCAAAAAATATAGTTATTAATGGTTTTAGTGGACATAGTCATACTACATTAGGTGAAATCCTCATTCCTCTATAGGTTGGTCCTACACACATGACCACCTCATCTACTATAATTCCTAGTGTGGGAGTTTTTGACTTGTTACTTAATAGACCTTGGATACAAAAACTCTGAGCATTTCCATTTATAGTACATCGATGCATGAAATTAATTCACACTAATCAAGTTATCATAGTTATTGGAGTTCCATATGAGTTACCACTTCTAGTTTTAGAGCTAGTTTTAATTATAGAGCTAGTTTTAGTTCCATTACTAGTTCTAGCTATACCACCAATTTTTTATCTAATTCAATATCAAACATAGATATGATATCCATCACCAGTATAGAGGGTTCATAGACCTCTACAACTTTAGGATTCTAGATAGCTTCTAGCTATAATATTCACACCCAGAGTAGTTTCATTGAGATCTCATGAGTCTACATATAGAGCACATGTTTAGTGAGTTTATCCTAATTTTAGATGGGTATTTAAGATCCATACAAGTACATCCACTTCTTAAAATTATAGAGGATCCTCACATTTAGTTTTTACTTTAGATATTTTAGAGTATTTATAAAATATACAGCTTTTAGAGCCACAGTCTCAACATTTCCATCGTACTTCATGATCACACATGATTCCACTCCTTGATACAGGACACCATGATAGGGAGTTTCACACAAGAATCCTTGATTAGTATCATTCCTTCCAATATTAATTGTATATAATTTCCTCTATTTGATTATACATAACTCAAATATTTCAAAATACACAAATAATATAATATTTCAAAAATATTAAAAAATGTCAATTATATGCATCATCTATGTTTTACGTTGCTAACCATTATGATAGACTTACATTACACTATTTTATGTTATTGTTTGTTGATTTATCTATATTACCAAGATTCACTTGATCTTCTTTGAGTGTGTGTAATACATCTAGATCCTTGATTACTTCACTCCACTCATCAAGGGGGCATCTTACTTCTACATTTCAGCTACATATCGATATATCTACCCACTGGGGGCATACTCTACATGAATACACCATCTAGGTTATGTCATTCTTACACTATACACTCTATAAATCTTATTGTATTATGTTCCTTAATTGCTTACATAGATATCACATCGACATCTATTAGCATATATCACACTTTTGTATTTTATAGCATATACATTAGTCTTGTATTACATATCTTGTATACTCTTGATTTTTGCTTTCCATAGTTAGATGCAGTTTATATTTACAGTAATTTGCATGCTTCCACTCTTATCTTTGATTAGCTAGATGTGTTTGCATTTTCTATTTCATGTTTTCTTCCTGAATGCATTTTAGAACATTTGCCAATGTCCTTTATTCCTTTCTATATGTGTGTACCTTTGGACACTTGTCAATGTCCTTTGTGTGTGCCTTTCATGTGCTTTTAGCCCTTGTGCCAATCTTTGATTGTTCTCATTGTGAGTGTATGTGGTATTTGAACATGCCTTGTATGGCTTGTGTGCTTCTTTGTCCCCTTGTCCACCCTCAAATGTTTCTTTCTTCTTACTTTGTATGCTTGTTGCTTGATTACTTATTTTTGTATGTAATGCCATGATTCAAATCATGCATTTACCTTGCTTCTTGGATTCCATGATGGACATCATACTCCATCCCTCCATGACACTAAAAACTAACAAATAATAACTAACATTATAAATTCCAATTTACTCTTATGCATATGATATTACATTATTATATCTATCTAGGCATACCCCTATGGATATAACAATCTCTCTCTACAACTTTTGCTATATATTGAGATAATTTATATCAAATGTTTTCACAGCTTAACACACTTGTAAGGATTCTTATTCTGAGGGTAGTCATTATAGGGTCTTCATTCTAACCCTTAGAAGAAGGGGAAACAAAAAAGAGTTTCATTACAGAGATTAGAGATCTTAATAGTAAAAAAAGTAGTTTCAAAATAGTACAGTCAAAAATCCATAACTTAGTATAGGCAAACTAGACCAAGAAGATAGTAGAGAATCTAGACTGATCATCAATTTAGCTCTAGACAATAACACCAAAAATGGGACTACAATACTAGACTCCAAAGTGGCTAGTTTTTGGTGCTATTGTCCAAACAATAGAATATTTAGTTTTTATAGAATTAGGTAGAGAGGTGAGTTTAGTCATAATTTTTCCAATATAGTTTAGCCTAAAAATAAATAGTTTTTAACACTTATTTCACTCAGATAATCCAAATATAGGGGGCATCATACATGACATGAGGGTTTCCATTTTTAGTTTAGACATGGTAGTTGATACAACTTTTAGTTTAGAATCTATGTTCTAGACACCAATTATTGGGGGCACTATGCACAACATATGAGCCTTCTCTATTTATGAGTTTATTACATTTTCTTATACATTTCTAGTAGTTTCATGCCTTACTCCATCTGTAGGTGGTTGGCATCACATTCAAGTAAATTTTCATACAAGTTTAATTCCAACATACTTGAGTTCTAAAGTGGATTCCTAAGACTTGATTCTAGTTTTAGGAGGGATTTCTATACAAGTCCAATCTCCATCTTTCAAAGAGGCCAACAATGACCTAGTTTTTAGTTTACATTCAACTATCCATGTCAACATTGTCAGATCATAGCACATTCAAGGGATCTATGAGCCATCTCATATGACATTCATCTATACCAATATTTTATCATTCAACTTCACATCATGGGACAATGATGGAGCCAAAGGTCTAGCTAACCTTTATATTCTTGAGCCACATATTTAGAGGGATTGGACACATGGTCCAATCATTGACTAGCATAAGCATGATTTGTTAACTTCACATAGTTGGTGATGATGGAGCCAAAGGGCCTACCTTTGTATTCTTGATCCAAATTCTAGGGGATTGAGCACTCAATTCATTCATCGATATAACTCTTGGTTCATCATACTTCTAGCCTTACCCAACACAACCTAGTAGCATAACATGTTTTTCATTAGTTTGCATACTTGATGAGGTATATTCATTCCTTTCTCTTCCTTCCTCTCTCTTTACCTATATTTTTACATTCTTATTTTAGATATAACATATCTAGTAAGAAATAATCTACTTTCACTTTCATTTATATAGATTTACACAGTATAATATGCTCTCACTATGCACAATCCAACATCACACAACTTCTTGGGCTTAGGCTCACAAATAAGTTTAGGTATGCTTCTATTTTTCTCCTTTATCGTAGTATTTCACTTTATTGCATACTTAGAATAAAGGGGGGAAAATGTAGTCATACTAAAATGCAATTTGTACAACTTGAGAATGACTTGTGACACACAAACCATAGGTCTCTCCTACTCACTTACACAACCCACTTAGGCATGTTTTCACTATTTCCCAATCATTTGAAGCCTTCTAGATTTATCCCCTACTATTTTGAACTCCTTTACTAGGAACAAATATATCTCCCAAGGTCCCTTTCTCCTTAAAAAATAGCACCATAAGTTGGACTATAGTTTTGGGACCTAGGTGTTCACTTTCTAGTGCTATTGTCTAAGTTCACAATAGCCTCAAATGGTCAGATTTTCCCAAATCCTTATCTTTTCCCTTATCAACCTAATGAGAGTTCATCTAACCTAGGATCACTAGTTTCCCTATAAAATCCCATTCTAAGGTCATTTAGAAGGGTTAGAAATCATTCAAAAGGGACAAGCTAGAAATATACTAAAGGACACTCAAGTAAATCTTCCTATTCTCTATATATAACCAACCACTATTATTTCCAACCTATCCAAGCTCTCATACTAGTCATGAGTCATCTCAAGCTTACCTAAATTCACATAAACTTACATCACATACATAAAATTACATAATATACATTCAAATTAGGATAAATACATTAGCCTTGATCCCTCTTTAGAGTATTGGTCTATAGGCAACGTACCCACACATGGGGTGTGATCACACATTTTGTGCATATTACACACTAACCCATTTTTCTAGTTGGATTTAAAATCATCTATCAAGCATGAAGAGGAACTAGGATCCTTAAAGACAAAATCAATTACACACAGATCTTTACAAATAACTAGGACTTGATATTTTAGGCACAGGGTCTCCTAGAGAGGATGAACAAAAATTAGAAAGCTCAGAAAGCTTATACACTAAGGACTACAATCCCAAAACTTGGAATACAATGCTAGACCTCTAGGTGTCCCATGTTTGGTTCTCATATCTAGTCCAAAAATAGATCTATATATCTTATTTTTAATAGTTTGCCCATCCAGATCAACAATTTGTAGCCTTTGTCTCCTTCATCTCAACCTAGGATCAGTTAAGTTTTACTCTCTATCCCCTTGTTTGCTATTTTTAGAAATTAATTAAGCACTTCTAGATCCAATAAATTAGTAGGTTAATTAAGGCACATTTTGTTTACTTATTTTTCACTTAATCTAGACCCCTTTACTATTTAGGAAATTAATCCTATAGTTTCCCAAATTTAGTAACACAACCCACAAGGTGAAGGGGATGTGAAAATGCCAATCTCAACCTGATGCATTAACCATTTGAGTTGGCATGTTATTAAGATTTTTTTTAGTGTATTTTGCCTACCCATTAGCTTGAGGGTGATAGGGCAAGGAAAAACTTAATTCTGAATGCATCACGTAGACCCTAGACTTGATTGCTTTTAAAGGATTTACCATTGTTGATCATAATATTATGAGGAACATTGAAACAATAGATGATATGATGGTTGATAAAGTCAACAATATTCTTCACTTTAGTTGAGACTAGAGGAATAACCTCTACCCACTTGGTAAAATACTCAGTTGTGGTGATAATATAATGATGTCACTATGAGGAATGGGGATTTATTTCACCAATAAGGTCTAGACCCCATTATGAAAAGGGCCAAAAATTGGTAGAGATGCAAAGGTTATGGCTAGTGTGTGATGTAAATTAGTGTGTTGCTAGAACTTAACACACTTTTTCACATGGTCACAACAATCTTGGTTAAGGGTAGGCCAATAATAGCTAATATTTATGATGTGCTTAGCTATAGCGAGGCCATTAAAGTGACCCCCATAGATACCATCATGTGTTTCCTTGATAGTTTGGGAGGTTTTGTGACTATGCAAGCAACAAAAGAGGAGGCCATCAAAGTTGTGTTTATAAAGAATTCTTCCCATAATGATATAGTGAGAGGTACTCTAAATAAACTCTCTTTGAGCATTCCTAGAGAGGTTAGAGGGAATTATACCAAGGTTAAGGTAGTCAAAGGTGTGTTGGTACTAAAGGTCATGTTGGGTGTCTTCCACATTAAAAATAGTGGGAGAATCTAGTTTGACATAGGATGGTTGGGTAAGCCTATGAATAATGATAGACAACTTAGAGTTTGAGGGTACAAATAATATTTATGAGGCAAGAAAAGCCATGGTATTAATGAAATTATTGGTAGATCATGGGATTGATTGGATGTAGTAGTGTTAAAATGATGCTAAGATTTCATCAACTAGTTGTTTGTACTATTGCAAAACATCATTCTTATACTAGTAAGAGCCATTAATTTTATTGACCACAAGTTAGGAGTTACCAAGGATATTGATTTTTTTGAATTCTAGGGCTAAGGCAGTCTAAAGGTCTATCATTAGGGCTTCATACTCAACCATATTATTGGTAAACTCAAAATCAAGCTTGAAGGAGAAAGGGAGGGGTTCATCATCAAAGTAGATAAGGACAATACCTGCTCTCCCACCACATTGACATTTTGATCTATCAAAGAACATGGTGACTTGATAGGTGAAATATGCTTGAGATAGGGCCATGATGGACTCATTAGAGAACTAAATAGGAAGAGGTTGGTTATCCACTAAAGGTGCTTTGGCCAACTTTTCAACAATGAATTGCCTTTTAATTAACTTCTACTAAAGGAAATCAATATCAAACTTTGCTAAGAGCATGAGCCACTTGGCCATACACTGGTTTTGGTATGGCTTGGAGTGCATGTACATGAGTGGGTCAGTGTTGGCAATGACATAAGTTTTGTGATTAAAAAGGTAATGGTGAAACTTGGTGGCCACAAAGACTAAAGCTAATCAAAATTTCTTAGTATGGGTATACTGAGTCTTGTATTCTACCAGTGTGTGACTAATGTAGTATAGGACTTTCTCTCTATGTTATTTATTTAAGTGAGCTAGCATTGCCCCTAGGAAATGGTCAGTGGTAGAGATATATAGGTATAAAGGTTAGTCATCTTTGGAGGGGTGAGGATAGGTGGTGACAAAAGTTACTCTTTAAGGGAATTAAAAGCCTTTTGATAATTTCTATTCCACTTGAAAGTGACATCCTTATTTAGAAGGTGGTGCAAAGGTTGGCATTGGTTCAAAAGCTGGGATATGAAATAATGAATAGACTAGAGCTTCCCTTGAAAGCTTCAAAGTTGCTTAAGGTTGGTAGGAGGGATCATTTTTAAGATTGATTTGATTTTGGTGTTATCAAATTTGATTCCTCCAAGGGAGATAATGAAGCTAAGAAGCTTTCCTGACGAGACCCCAAAATTGCACTTCTTGGGGTTAAGATGGACATGATAGTGGATAAGTCACTTAAAGATGATCTTAAGAATGACCAAGTGATCTTTTTACAGTATGGATTTTTTGAGAAGGTCATCCACATAGTCCTCTACATCTTATGGATAAGGTCATGAAAAATGTAGGTCATGACATGTTGGTAGGTTACACCAACATTATTTAACTTGAAAGACATGACTCTATAGTATAAGGTCCCCCATGGGGTGGTAAAGGCAATTTTATGCTGATCTTTGAGAGAAATCAAAATCTGATTATAACTTGAGAACCTATCAATGAGAGATAATATCTCATGGTTGGCCATAAGATCAACAAGGTAGTCAATGCTAGGTAGAAGAAAGTCATCCTTAGGGCAATTGAGGTTGAGGTGACAAATTTACACATAAATGTGTAGTCTCCTTGTAGATTTAGTGATAGGTATGACATTAGGGACCCATTTGGTGTAGTCAATAGGTTGAATGAAGTTGATAGATAAGAGACACTAAAACTCTTCTTTGAAAATAAGGGCTATGAGAGGATACATGTGTCAGAGATTTTTCTTGATAGGTTTGGAATAATGATGAGTGATAGTGTTATAAGTAGTAATGGTAGGATGAATTCTAGGCATATCACTATAAGAGCAAGTGAATGATATGCGATGGTCTTGAAAGAAAGAGGGGAAATCTCAAAGTTCCTCAGTATTTAAAGATTAGCCTAGTTTGATAATGTAGGGGTTCTCTAGAGTGACCAAGTTAATATCTATTATGGATTCATTCAACATGGTTGAGGTCTCAAGAGGAAGGGATTTGTGTATTGGAGAATTTGGGTCACCAAGATAGGTGAGAATAGAATCATCATCCTAACACTAAATAATGTTAATGGTAGGAGAGTCTTCTCCTATCATCTTAGGATGGGTCAAAGGGATGGTTATAGTCACCCCATCATTATGATAAGTCACAGGTATAAGGTTTATCATGTTGATGAGAAAAAAAAGTTAGGTGGGATAATATCATCATCCTCACACATGGGCAGGGGAGAGGTTAGTGAGGAAGGGGTATCTTTCTCAACAATGGTGGTGGTAGATGTTTTAGGTTAATTTTTGTTAGGTAGGATAAAACCAAGTCCATGTTTCTCATGAGGTTTCCTAGTTTCAATGGGGACCAACTAATGTGGGTCATGCTCATATTGCCTAAGACTGAATCCTTTTCAAGCACACTAATGAAGGTATGTCTTAACAAAGCTTGGTTTGTCGAGGTAGTAGAAACCAATGGTGAATGGTTGAGGTGGAAGAGAGGTGGTAGGAGCACTAAGGGATTTGTTGAGTCCCCCATAGAAAAATGGGTCTAATGGTTGTGAGCTCTAAAGGGAATGATAGTTCTAACATTGGGGTCATATCTTGACTGGTTGGTAAGTTACCTGTACTCATGAGGAGTAAGGAAAGTATCAAGTGCTAAAAGGTGGTACTCCCTCAGTGAAAGATGATGGAACATAGATTTCCAAAGGTCTATGGTAAGAATTTGGTGTGAAGGTATAGAGGAGAGAGTTAATACCTCATTGATATAAGGGGATATGATATCTATTTTGGTGGTTAAATACTAGGTTTTAGTTGTTGAGGGTGTGCTGGATTAGGGTATGAGGATATAATTAAGGTGGTAGGTCATGTTGCATGTTGAGAAAGGAATTGGTTCAGATTAGATGGTGATGACATGGACTTCATATTCAAACTTAATATAATGGTGGAGGGTAGAGGGAATGTAACCCATGGAGTGAATCTAGGGTCATCCCAATAAGACGTTGTACTAGAATTTACCCTCTATAAAATAGAATAGTTGTAGGAGTGTGTGGGGTCTTACATAGATATGAAGGATGATAGTTCCTAAGGTAGTGGCTGTCATATCATAGAAGGAATGAAGGATGGCTGAGAATTCAAGCATAACATTGTCTAGAAAGTTTAGTTAGTTGTAGGTGTGAGAGGAGATGATGTTAATGCTATCTCCCCCATCAATAATGATCCATTTGATATGGGTATGGTTGATGTAGGTAGTCATAAAGAGAGGAAGATCTGGGTCCTTGGGATGAATGGAGGGTATTTTTGAATCCTTGAAGGTAACAAGGTTGGAAATTTATAGGGCACTAATAAAGGTGGCTAGAGGTTGGGGGCAATGGATTGCAAAGCCTCCATTAATGCTTAGAGATGATGGGGAGAGGTAGAGATTAACTCATACAAGCTCATATTCACCAAGGTCTGATGAAGTTGTTTAAGGACCACTCTCTTAATGGAATCTGAGGGGTTAGATTGGGAGGCACCTAAGATAGACACCTTAGGTTTGGTCAAAGATGGATAAGGTTGAGTGAAGGTTGGTTGAGAGTTTGAAGAGGGGTATGTCCAAGGAATGGAAATCTTAGCCTTCCTTTTATCCTTATACTATGATCTGGTGACCATGTTGATGGTATAAATAGAAGGAGAGTTTGAGCTGGAGGATTGGTCAAATTCATCTTCACTTTGAGGTGAGCATGGAGGAGTAGGTGAGTGTTGGGTAGGTATGGTGGGTAGTTAGATTAGTATTGGGCTCATAGGAGGTTCATCTATTAACAAATCATCCTCATCATAAAGCTGATAGATGATGGTTTAGAGAGATTTATAATTTTCCATGTCATAGTTAGGTGTCCTATGATAGGAACATATGTGGTAGTTATTTTACTAGGTGGGTTTTGAAGCAAAAGGGTCAAAGGGCCTAATGGGAGGTAAGGCTAAATAGGAAATATAAAATAACCTATGGATAATAGTCAAGTAGGACTTGATTACAGGTGGTAAAAGTGTAGTGGTCTTGATTTTGGTGGTTGGGGTAGAAGGTTGCTTAGAAATAGGTTTGGTAGTAGGTGCCTTGAGTAAGGTCGTATTCTTGGTCAATAGCTTTGGTTTAGGTAAGGAGGGTGTGGATTTGGAGGTATAAGATCATAGGGTAGGTCGCCTAGGTAATATAGGTATGGTAAAAAGAAGTGCATTAAAAAGTATCTATGAAGGTGTAACTAAGATAGGTGGTGGGGTTTTAGTAGAGGTAATTGGTTTTATATTCAAGGTAGAGCGATGAGTCCCTATAATGGAGGGCAAAGTTGATGGAGGTAAAGTTTGGGCCTTTTAACTTTTGTGTGGCTTTGCTTCTTTCACTACCTTGGTCTAGCATTTGGTTGGCGATATTGAAGGGGTCAGGTCCACTTTCATAAAAAGGTGACTAAGGCTCGGTGTAGGGAGGACAGCAATATTCTAGGTAGACCTAGTTAGGATGATAGGAGAGGGATTGGCTACTTGGATCTTGGTTGGCTTAAGTGGTTTGGGGTTGTTTGGTTTGGTGAAAGTTGTAGTTGGTCAATTAGAGGGTTTGGTTATTTGGGTAGATATGGTAAGGTGTTGGTTAATGAAAGTAGTGGGCTAGTCTGACTAAGAAAGGGTTAGATGTTTTATTTAGGTAATGTAAGGGAGACCTAATTTCTACCAAAAGGTGGCTTGATTCATGTTAGGGTTGGAGATAAACTCCAATTTTTGCACTATCATAGAGAAGGGTTTATAGGTTGTCTTGGTTCCCAAATGGTGGATCTAAAAGATAATCCCCAAGGTGGAGACATAGGGATGACAACCTCACCCTCTTCCTCAATAAAAAGATGTGAGATTGAAATAGATGGTTCCTCTATGGGAGGAGAAGACATGGGGGTCTCCTCATTGGGAATGATCTCTAAAGGGGAATTAGTTTTCTTGGTAGCTAAACATGAAGGTGAGGTAGCAATGGTTGGTTATTCGAGTATATTAGTTAAAAGTGTGGCTAGTGGCTCCACCACCTCAATGAGTGGAAGGGGAGAAGATGGTATTTACTTGACTTGGGTATTTGAATAAAGGGAAGGTAATTCTATTATATCAATAAGTAGAGAGGGTGAGAGATAAATGAGTTGGTAAACAATCCTTTTACTAATGAGTGTATCAAGGACCATGTTGATTGTATGGGTATCATGAGAGCATTTGACATTGTTTCTCTCATTCTTAGTAGGAGCGTGGTTTGGGAAGGTTTGCTTAAATATATCAAGGGCTTCATTTGATGGTGCATTAGGGTTGTCTAATGTAAGATCTCCCTTGTCAATGAGGGATTGGACAAGGCTATTGAAGGTGTTGCACCTACTGATGTCATGTCTTATTACCTGATGAAAGGCACATAGATCATTATCAGTATACTAACTAGGTGCAGGATGAGAAGAGTTAGATTATTAGGGTAGCTTTATAAGATGGATTTAAATGATATTGGATTTCAATAAATTCTCTAAGATTGAAGCATATTATTATCTAAGTGGAGTGAATTACTTTTGGTTATTCTAGTTTTGGTTCCTTAGATTTTGATTTAAGGAACTAGAGGAATTGGATTGGTTAACAGAAGGTAGAGGAGTAGATTTTAGGATAACCACATTTATGGTTCCCTTGTTCTTGGTGTTTATATTAGGTTAGTTGCTTGACTTGGAGGAAGAAGCCTCATTGGTTTTATAGGTTAAATTCTTGTTTTTAAGCTTAAGCTTTCCTTCATCAATGGCTCAATTCTCTAACTTATGCACCATGGTAAAAGCTTCATCAAAGGTTTAGAAGATTTTGACAAGTAGGGTAGAGGATATTTGTTTGGCACATGCCTAAGCAAAGATCTCTATGATTTTAGGTTGAGGTAGGGAGAGGGATAGCTAGTTGATAAGGCTCCTCTAATGAGCCATAAAATTAGCAATGTATTTATCCTCAAACTACCAAATAGAGTAAAGGTCGGTGATAGACACTTTCTTGTAGATATTAATTAAAAAATGGTGTAAGAAGGTTTGAGCTAGTTGGGTGAAAGAGAAGATGGAAGTTTTTGGTAGGGCATTATACCAATATAAGGCTAGACTAGCCAGAGACATGATGAAGATGTAGAGAAGAAGGACATCATTGTAAGTGATGAGGTATCAAACATACCTAAATTCCATTAGGTGCTATTAGGGACCCTCCTTACTTTGAAATTTAGAGAGCTCGAGGAGTTCCCATTGGGGAGGATATAACTTAATAGGTATGGATGGATGGATAGGCTCATTGAAAATTAAGTCATAAGACAAGATGTTGTGAGTACCCAAAATGGATGAATCTAAGGTAGTCATCTTATCCATAAGCATCTTCATCAGGTTGACTTGGGGTTGTGCCCCTGAAGGATTATAAGATGTATATTACTATGATGGTTGGGAGATATATAGATAATGAGTAGAAGGTTGGGAGGCTACCACATATGGGTAAGTGGATGTTAATGGTTGGGTGGAAGACACATAAGGGTAGGTTGAAGTAGGTGGTTGGTTAGTGGGTACATAATCTTGTATATTAGGGACATAGCTAAAGGTTGGTCAAAGGGGTGCTTATTAGATAGGAGAGGTAGTTAGGTTGGTGATTGATGGAAGGGTGGTGACCCTTATACTGATTAGTGGTAAGGTAGAGGTTATGGGCACCATAAGGATTTGAAGTGGAGTGGTGGTAGATGGATTAAAGGTAGATAAAGTAAGGTTGGTAGTGTTATATGTAGACACTCCTCTAGTAGAGGAGTGGTTGGTAGGAGTAGAAGGTATAAGGGCAGTGGTAGTTTGAGTTGGTTGATTCTCTATGGTAGTATTAAAGGGGTTATTAGTTGATGAGGAGGCTTGGGTAGTTAATATTTGAGTAGTAAGCATATAAATAGAGGTACTCCCCATGAGGTGTATAGGCATGCCATAAGTTGTATCTATGAATGGGGTCAGAACTAGAATATGATAAGACATGGTTGTAAGATAATGTTACAAGGTTACAGGATTATTGTCTAGGAAAGTGGAAAAATATGCATCTCCTTGAGGAACCTCCTAAGGGAAGGTAGGACTTCCCAAAGGGTAAGGAGAGTCTAATGGTTCAAAAATATAGTCTATGGATGAAGAGGTATGTTATCTTGGTGATGGGTTTCGCTCCATAAGGTCTCTTCATCACTGGTGAATGAGAACCATATGAGATAGAAAATAGAAATAACCTCACTACTCAAACAAAGAGAAGATGGAAAAGATTAAAAGAAATTAAATCACACTCAAAGAGAGACATTAATCCTTAGAGTATTAATTAATCTCACTTTTGGCTTATGCCTTAAGAAATTATATGACTGAAGTTGGCTTGTAGTGCAGGTACTAGAGAAGAAATCTAAGGTTGGTTTTAATTTGTGTTTAGGCACTTAAAAATAATATGTATTAGAATCAATATGTGGCTTGATATTGGGGCCTACCCTCTCACTTCACACACCATAATGATAAGGGTGTTTAGCCAAAATATATAGATATTCATAGATTATACTCAACTAGAGAGCTGAGTTGGTCCTCCCATTGGTAATGACCTCCAAGTAGGATCATCGAGAAAGGGCAAGGTTACATCTAGGTGATGAAGTCCTATTTGGACCTTGTCTCAAGTTTGTTTGATGTTAAATTGATGAGAGTGTTTTGGTTAGGTGTGTGTAAAAAAGAGTGAAGTTATGATATATTATTTTACCTTTAAGATAAACTATGTGAACTAAACTTTCAAATAACCAATGTATGCACTTAATTTTAAGCCCAAAAGAAACTTTTGATTTCATTAATGAGCAAATAATAGAGAGATTTTAAGAAAAAAAAGAACCCAAGTAAAGACAGAAGGGTCCCATCGGGTGTTCTAGAATATTTCAATAAATTTCTTGCTTATTGATGGAAAGAGGGAAAAGAAGAAATGAATTATGGGTATGGTTAAAAAACCTAATTGATAGTGCATGCATTGAGTCAGAAGATTGTGAAGAGATCCTCTTTGGCTTGGGAGGATGACCTAAAAATAAGAAAGCACCAAAGAAAACTTGTTTTTTAGACAAATATTTGGGTGGATTGCCTAATTATAACTAGATCCCTGAAGAGAGAGCTTCCTTAGGGGCTGTCAATCCAAATGTTTTAAGAAATTAATCTTATAAATAGAATATAAGGTACTTGCATTAATAAATTAAAAGGTATTGAAATTGAATATAAGAATGCATTCTAAGAAAATAGATTAAAAATGATGTAATTAGTAACAAAATAATTAACACTAGTTCTAAGGTGTTGGGATCTACCTCAAAAAATAAAAAAATGGGTCTATGAATAGGTAGGAACATAAAAAATTAAGTTTGATTAGGTGTAAGTAGGTGAAATTAACTTTTTGGTTTTTAGTGCCATAGTGACCATTAATAGTTGGGATGACCATCAACAGTTAAGGTGATTGTCAGTGGTCAATGTGACCATTGGCAATTGAGCAGACCATCAATAGTTGAGTCAACCATCAACAATTACTGTGTGAGGATCTAGGTTGGTAATTTAGCTAATTAATGGGATCCAAAAGATGGATTTAGAGAGATGTGTAAAACCTAGGTTGATTTTGAAATGGAAATAAAGTAAATGAATGCTAGGAATCAAGTACTTATCTTACCAAAAGTTGACTGGGTGGATAGTTAAGGTAGTTGGTTTGTTGGTGGAATATATCTTGATTCTAGAAGAGTAAAGGTTCCTGCGGGCTTGGTAGAGAGGCAATGGAAAATTGTCTCTTTGATATGCTTGTGAGATTACTAGATTGATAGTGGTGATTGAATTATAAGAAAGAAACTCATGGATGTACAAGCTCTTGATGAAAAGTGTGAATGGATTTCACTTATTTTCTCTTATTTCTTATAGGCAAGGTGAGAGAGTTATAACATGTGAACTGGGCCACCTAAATTGAACTCATCGATGTAATAAATTATAATAAGATTTAGACAAGTTATAATTAGAAAATCAAAGTGGGTAGTTTGCATGCTTTTGGTTAGGGTATACCCTAATTATCGATGGTTAGGGTGACCATCAATGGTCATCCTAATCATCAATGGTCATCCTAATCATCAATGGTTGAGTGCCAAAGGATAAAAAGATACAAAAGGTTAGGTTGAGCCAGTTGTGACAAACTAACTGTGGGTGAGCTCAGTTAGGTTTTAGAGGGTTAAAATTGTCCTAAGAGGGTCCTAAGGAAGTAAAAGGCTACTTCAACATCTGGAATTATGGTGTTCATATTTCTAGTGTCTACACTAGGTGATGAATTCCTAGTCAGGCCTTCTATCAATGTTTAATGTTTGATTTGTATGAGTGATTTGATATTGTGTGTGTGACAAGAGTGATTTTATATGATTAATTTCACCATTTAATTTTAAACTATGTGAACTAAACAAGCAAGCAAATAATGGATGTAAGTTATTTTTAAACCCAAAGTAAAATTTTGATTTCTTTTCAATGAGTATAAGAAAAAATATGATGCACCTAAATGTAGATTGAATATGCAAGTCTTAATCCTAGGATGAATGCTTTTTTGATTTTTAGAAATAAAGGACAAATGAAAATTTTACCCTTTTCTAAGAATGAAAATAAGAAAAAACTTGCTTTGGAAAAGAATAAATTGAAAACTAAGATTTCCAATGAAGAAAATGAAAGAAAGGACATTTTAGTTTTAGAAAAGAAAATGCAATGGATGAAAATTTCACTAATGCAACTAAATGTCCTAAACAACTATGAATCGTAGAAGGCTCTAGGGTCCCATTGGGTGTGCCAAAAGGTTTCACTATTTTTCTATGTTTATTTTCTTTTTCCTTTTAAAAAATAAATAAAAACTTAAAAGAAGGGTATGGTTTAGAAGAAACTGGATTTAGTTGTGTGCTCATGATCTAGTTGATGTAGAGAACTCCTCTTTGGATTGGGAGGATGACCTATAATAAGGAAGAAGCTAGAAAAATATTTATTAAAAAGATAGATGGGTGGATTGCCTAGTGAATGCTAGATCCAAGAAGTAATAAACTTCCTTGGGGGATGTCAATCTAGTCTTTAAATAAGTTAAGTTTTGGAAAATGAAAATAGATGTTTGCATGAAGTAATAGAAAGTACTAAAACTCAATGAAAGAAATGCTTTTTGAATAGAAATGAGTGATTTAAAAAAATAGTGTTAAATTGTTAAAAACTAATGGTAAGATGTTAAAACTTGATTCATAAAATAGTTTAAGACTTTATGATGTGATAAAAATAGAAAATCCAAATTTTGGGTGAAGGCTGATGGGTGGAATTAGCTTGCTATTTTTGGAAAAATAAATTACATAGTGACTAATGCCAGTCACTATGCAACTAATACCAATTAATAAAACTAATGCTGGTTAAGGTACGACCAATGCCAATTAGAGGTGACCGATATCGGTTCCTATGGGTTCTGGTTTTGGGTAAAATTGATGTTGGGTTGGTTTACAAGAGGGATTTATGGGTTATTTTTGGATTGGATGTTGGTAATGAGGACATAATAGATTGTCAGAGGTATCAAACTTAGGGGTTTGGCACTCAAGTGACTAGGAATAGTTTGTGGGTGTTTGATAGAAGATGGAGTGTTTAGATTTATAGAAATCCAACACAAGGGGGAATATGAGAGAGATGGGAAATGGATAAAAGAAATAAAACTACTAAAAAATAATAATTGAATTTGATATAAGTGAAATATACTTAGCTTTTGGAGTTTGATATCCTAGAGAAGTCTTGAGGTTGGATGTAAGTTCCTTGGGAACTTGGAACAATATGGATAGAATAATGGTGATTGAGCTCTTTATAGTGAGTTACTGGGGAAATTTATTATTTTTGGTCTAATTTGTTGGTTTGCCTAGAAGCTTGGATTGGATTTAGAGTTAATATTATCACTCAAAAATTTCAACCTCTTGAGGTAGGGTCTTTCGATTACCTTAAATAACCAACATCAATCCTAGTGAACTAACATCAGTTGAGGGGTGATCGATGTCAATCAGGAAGAAATAGTCTAAGCTTACTAAAATTAGCTATTTTCACTTAAGATTGGTTGTTAAGACCAATGGAAATGGTTTAAGGTTATTTAAGGCATCATTGGTATGCATGAGGAAGAAATATAAGAGGTTAGGGCATTAAATGCCTAGGTGGGAAATATTCCTAAGGCTAGGTATTGATCATTTAGCCATGGTTTTAGGTGGGGAGGTGTAAATATTCTTATTTAACTTAATTAATTAATTAAATTAGCCAAAATGGTGTAAATGGGTGTTTTTAAGGATTTTAATAAATATCCTAACCCAAGGGGAACAAGGGGGATAAGGGGGTGTTTTAAAATGATTAGAATCATGTGGTGTGGTTTTCTAGTGTCTACATATCTCTACAAAGCAATTGATAAATAATCCCAATTTTTTAAGGATTACTTAGAGCCACTAGAGAAGCATTAAAGGCTATGGTAGAGGGCACAATATATAATCCCAATGAAGAAATTTTGTATCTAATTAATATTGAAAAGGACAAGGTAAATAAGGTATATGCACTAAGATCTAAATTTAGATCCTCAAAATTTGAGCATAAGAGACTGATGGATGAAATGATGTAGATATTTAAGCCACCTATGCTCAATTTTGGTATCATCAATACTAATTTTGACACTACCTATGCACTATAAAAGTAACTCAAGGATACTGAGGAGTATGTTATTACAACACAAATTATATTATTAGTACCTCCTTCAAGCACTTAGCCTTAAGTGTAAGTTCACATAGTGGTGCACATTTCCTACTAGGTCCACTTTGATTGATTCTTCACATGAAAATCCTTAGTCTTTTTAACAACTACACCATGTATATAGTTGCTGTCCTCTTTTGGTAGTGTCAAGTTGGCACCATAAATATATATGTATACATGTATTATAATGTAATGATACTTGGGTCTCTATTCTATTTTAGGTACATATATGTATTTATATTGTGGTCATGTAATTTTGGATAATTATTTTATGAATACCCTGTACATGTATATTTTTATTGAGTTATAACTTATATAGTATATAAATTGAAATGTAAGATTAGACATTATTTGGAGGATGAGACAACCCCTCCCCAATCTATATATTCTTATATCCGCCTGATTTTAAAGGGAGGGGATTTTTGGCTATTAAGGTGATTACTAAATTATATGGATTATTCTATAAGTTTAACTTGATGTTTAATTTTTTAATCTTCTCTAAACATATAATTCATTGAGGAAGTTCCATCATTCTGGTATTATAGATCTTTGGGTTGTGTAAAAGTGTTATTTGATATAGTTATTCATATTGTGAAATAGCTAATTTGAATGATCCAAAAATGGGCATAACAAAAATGACTCAATTTTCTCCAAAATTTAGTTACTTTATAAATTTTATCATTTTTTAAAGTCATAAAAATTGGATTAATAATTAAAATCAGAATTAGAAACCAATAATAAGTAGTGAAAATTAATGAAATTGAGACAAATGCAAACCAACTAATAATATAATTCATCCCTGAAGGGTTACATATCTGGGTCCATTTAATCGATGAACCATTTCATTAATTATCTTTTAAAAAGGGAAATAATCTCCCATTAATGGATCAAAATATATTCTCTCCCAATAAGGGGTTGTAAATATTATCCTAATCAGGGCCACTCTCCCAAAAAGGGGTTACATCTTCTCCCAAAATAGGTATTATAAAATATTCCTCTAAGGAGTTATCTTTGTTACAAATATCTTGTCCTTTTAAAAAAATGGCTAAAAATATTCTCCCAATAAGGGGATAGTTCTTTCCTTTGCAAGGGAAACATTTATATGATATAATGACTATATAATATCCAAGATCAAATGTTCAAGTTACTAAGCTTGAATCATAAAGACAAGGCTTAAAAGTCACTTGAATTCTCAAGCTTCAAGCTTCCCAAATTTCACATCAATCTTGCATGTGTTCAAATGCATATGGCGAGAGGTATTTTATAGTGCTTTTATCCCTAATTTTAAATATTTCCATATTATCCATTTATTTAATTTTTTTCCCACCAAAAATCCCATATTATGTGGATAAAAACAAAAAAATAGCCTTTTGATAAGGATTAACAAAACTTTATGGCATATTATCCCATTTAAAGCTTATACATATCCCATTCATATCCCATATTAAGGATATTATCCCACAAAACATTTTATTAAGGGTTATTCATTTTTTTTGTCTTATGTGGTTAAATAAAGCCTTGGATGGGAATTTAATCCCATGTTTGTGGGCATGAGGATGACATAGGTTTTTTAAAGCCTTTAAACTCATTTTTTTAAATCACATTTTATGTGGTAATGTGACCAAGAAATATGACTTGGCCATTGTGTTGGATCTTATACTCTATGTTATGTGTCTTATAAATATGCATGGGCATCGAAAATGTGACTTGTTTCATGGTGAGTTGGAACGGTCATGAGCTTGTCCATGTGGCTATGATGACAAGGTGATTGGGTTCCCCTCTTGATAAAAAATTGACCCCATATTGAAACATCAAAGACTAGAGGAGACAAACCAAACCAAATTTACTTTTACATGATTAAAATTGCATGTATTTTGGACTACCATCTGTCATGTTACCATTGGTCCATGCTCACACACTATACCCTTTTTTACCACTTGTCATAAAACTTTAATCGACCATATATTTTTCTCCCCATGTCAAAATGACTCTATTTAAATAGGGATGGAAATATTTAGATGATCTCTAAACTATGAGGATTGTTTCAAAAATATTTTAGACCAAATGAAGGTGTCAAAAGTGGAGATCCTCCCTGATCACACCTTCTCACTAAAAAAAAATTTGGTTCACAAAAGGTCTTCATTCTCAAAAAGTCATTTAAGGTAAAACTCGCTCATTTTTTGGCTTCTTATCTTTTTCATCAAGAATAACCTCTTCCTAAAACTCTTCAAGTAATTAGGAGAAAAATATCAACAAAATTAACTTGATCATTATCACCTTGATTCATGATCATCAATAACTATCTCTCCCAATTATGGGGCTATACTTTGTATAAGCACTCTCAAGTTCACCTAGCATTTATATCATTCATTCACTTATTTTTATCCCTTGTAATGGGCATAAAATTATATATTCTCTAAATATAAGGGATATCTCCCCCTTTCAATAGGGTTTTAATATGTAAATTGTCCCAAAATAGGGGTTATCTCTTAGAATATGCCAACATGTATGGAAATACTTCACTTATCTCTCTCATAGGTTGACTATCCAAATTATATTCTACAAACCCAGGTGATGAAGAGTGTTCATGAATTTAATATATCTTTGCTAACTAACAATTTTCAATCTTGGTGTCTTAGTCTTCTACTTGGTGGTTTCTCTTAATCCATTCACTATACTGCATGTAGGTTAAGGTGGAGATCTCCCATTTAGGAGATATTTTTACATTATAATTGATGCTAAACATTAGCAACAAGGGAAGAAAATTTATATTTCATAATAAGTGATGTAATAAAAGGTCACCACTTGTACAATTTTCCCTTCTTCAAGTCTTACATGTAATATACATTTATTACAAATATTTACAAACATTTCCCAATCTAGGGTCTTAAAAATGTGCGTACATTCAATTACATATGTATGTATTTAAAATAAACATATTTTAATTAATTATAATTGGATGATAACATACATCCATAGAATAAAAATGCTTTAATTAAGTGCTGCTCAGCATGGAAACACCTTTCATGTTGATGCTACTTCATCTCACTCTTGAAAGAACACATCAGATCATGTGTGTGCTAATGATGCTTATCAACATGTCTACTATTGTCATACCCCAAAAAATAGATTTGGAGAACCTTTACTTGGATTTTTATCTCAATGGAGTGCCTATCTACCCATATTTTAGAATGTTACAAGAAGTGGTAAGCAAAATTAACATGAGAATTCAAAATGAACGATGATACAACCTCTCATAATGGGATGCTCAAGATGTGCTTCTCATCCTAAATGGAGAATCCAATTTCACTCTCAATGAGTGATCTACCTCCATGATTTCTTAGACAAACAAGATTAGTTTTTTAATGCTTCTTCAATAATGGGAACATAAAATGTAATTTGTAGGTGCTTTAAGCATTCTTAACAAAACTTAGTTATGCAAATATGTTATCTATTTCTTACTGATCCAGTATAATAGACGCTCCTATTTGGGTGGATTCTTCTTGATAGGATCTTCCTCAGATAGGTGGGCTTATTCATAGCTACCTCTTATACTATTAGTGCTTGACTAATTTTTTAATCTCCTACCACTTACTTTGTAGGTGCTTTCACAAATTCCTTCTTGATTATGGATGTTTCTTCCTTATTTGAGGGCTCCTTTAAAAGCTTTAGATGAGTAGTGGATGAAGTTTACAACATTTATCAATCCAATGGCCACTCATGTTGTAACAAGTACAATAATTTTTGTCCATTTCCTTGGAAAAAAAACTCTTCTTTCCATTCTCCATATTTTAACTTGGAGAGTGGTATTTACAATGAGTCTCCTTCTTATTAAAGAACATGATATTTCTCTATATGGAATTTCTCTTCCAATACATGGCCACATGATGGTTATTCAATCCATAAAAAGTACACAAATACATATACCTTAATGTATATGTTTCAAAGCCAATATCCTAATAATTTAAGAAAATATTGGAGTACTTATACTTGCCATACCTTTTAGGGATATCATTTGTGCAAGTATGATAAGAGGAAAATATTTTACCTCCTCCTTTGGAATGTTAATATCTTCTTGAAGATGCTTTGCATTCTTTCTAGATGTTTATCCCATAATTAAAATTCTATCCCCTTCTTAATTCCAAATTTCCCTTACTCTCACCATAATAGAGAGGATGTTTTTGTAGTGACTTGGGATCTTCTCTTTCATTAGCTATGTTGGAAAATTCTCCAATTTCTCCTTTTCCAATAACATATCCCAAACTTTTATAACAAGGTATTTACTCAAACTATATGGGATTAGTCATTCCTTGGCCATTAATGCCAATGCCCTTTCCATCAAAACCTATCTTGATTATCAACTTAGAGCCAATACCATGAGTATGCTTCTCAAATTGACCAAAAGAATCATCTACATATTGATGGGAAGAAAAATACTTAGATTTTTTTTGTTCATCAAAGGATGGGTTAGAAGGTTTAGAAGGAGATGAATGAGCTTTAGGAGGTTCATCTCCTTTACCCCTACCACTAGTGAATGGTTCTTTCTCTTGTTTACCTTCATTTTTACCTTCAAGCCTCATCTTCATTTTGTGATACAACTCTTCCACCAAGCTCTTCATCTCAATAAAGGCTTGATGAAAGGCCATCTCTGATTCAAATTCTCTCCATAGAGATCCCATGGCTTGACTTTTATGCTTTGCACCAATTTTTTGGGTTATACTCTTCAATAAATCCTTAACCATGATTGATTTTAAACATGGTTATCATGAAAGATAGAATATTTCAATTCCAAAAACCACATTAAAATATTCTCAATCAATTATTTTGTTGCCAAACTTGATCTAAAAATGGGCCTAATAAAAATGACTCAATTTTTTCCAAAAATTAGACACTCTATAAATTTTATCATTTTCATAAAAGTCATAAAAATTAGCTTAATAATTAAAATAAACATTAAAAATTGATAATAAAAAAAATAAGTAATAAATTTGAGACAAATGAAAACCATTTGATAATAGAGTTATCCCTGATGGACTATGTCTCTAGGTCTATTTAATTGATAAACCGTTTCATTAATTCTCCTTTAAGAAAGGGAAACAATCTCCCATTAAGTTCTCAAAATTTGTTCTCTCCCAATAAGGGGCTGAAAATATTCTCCCAATTGGGGCCACTCTCTCAAAAAGGGGTTATCTCCTTTAGAAAATATCCCTCCAAGGGGTTATCTAATTTACAAAGGGCTTCTCATTTTACAAAAAAGGATAAAAACATTCTCTAATAAGGGGATGGTTCTCTTCTTTTCAAGGGAAAAATTACTTTGATATATGAACTATATAATATCCAAGATTGAATGCTCAAGTTACCAAGCTTGAATCATAAAGACAAGGCTTAAAAATCACTTGAGTGCTCAATATTCAAGCTTCCCAAACATCACATAAAGCTTGTGTGTGTTCAAATGCATATGGTGAGGGGCCTTTTATAGTGTTTTTGGGCCCTAATTTTAAGGATTTCCCTATTATCCTTTTATTTAATTTTTTTCCCACCATGAATCCCATTTTATGGGGATAAAAACCAAAAATAGCCTTTTTATAAAGATTAACAAAAATTTATGGGATATTATTCCATTTAAGGATTATCCATATTCCATTCATATCCCATATTAAGGATATTATCCCACATAGCCTTTTATCAAGTATTATTCATTTTTTTATCTTATGTGGGTAAATAAAACCTTGGATGGGAATTTAATCCCATGTTTGTGGGGATGAGGATGACATAGGTTTCTTAAATCCTTTAAAATAATTTTTTAATCAAAATATATGTTGTAAATGTGACTCATTTTCAAGGAGAGTTGGATTGGTCATGAGTTTATCCATGTGGAGATGATGACAAGGCAGTCAGGTCCTCCTCTTGATAAAAAATACACCACATATTCGATTGTCAAAGACTGAAGGAGACAAACCAAACCCAATTTAATTTTACATGATAAAAATGCCATGTATTTTGGACTAACATGTGTCACACTACCATTGGTCCATGTCCATACACCATACCCCTTTTTACACTTGTCACAATTTGTTAAAGAACTTGAATCATCCATATCTTTTACTCTCTATATCAAATTAATTCTGTTTAAAAAGGGATGGAAAGCTATCAATGAGATATACACTGTGAGTATGGTTTCATAAATATTGTATACCATATTAAGCTATCTAAATTGTATATCCTCCTAGATCACACCTTCTGACTAAAAAATATTTTAGTCCACCAAAAGTCTTCATTATCAAAAAGGCAATAAAGGTATAACTCTCTCATTTTATATATTCTTCTCTTTTATGTCAAGAATAACCTATTCCTAAAAATCTTCAAGTAATAAAGATCAAAACATAATGATAAGAAACTTGATTGTTATCTCTTTGATTCATGATCATCAACAACTATCTCTCCCAATTATGAGGCTATACTTTGTAGAGGAGCTCTCAAGTTCCCCTGACATCTATCTCTTATATTCACCTACTCTTCTCCCTTATAATGGTGCTAATATATATATATATATATATATATATATATATATATATATATATAAATATTATCCCAAAATATGGGATATCTCTCCCTTGTAATAGGGTTGAAATATGTAAATTATCCAAAAATAGGGGCTATCTCTCAAAATATGCCATCATGTATGGAGGTACTTCACTTCTCTCTCTTAAAGGTTGACTACATTAATTTGATTCTACAATCCTAGGTGATGAAGAGTGTTAATGACTCCATTTTATCTCTTATAATTAATATTTTACACTCTTGGTGTCTTGGTCTTCTCCTTAGTGGTTTCTCTTAACCCATTCACTACACTAAATGTATGATAAGGTGAAGCTATCCTATTTAGGATATGTTCTTATGTTTTCCTTATTACTCAATATTATCAACAAGAGAATACAATTTACATTGCATACTAAGTGATGTTATAAAAGGTCACCACTTGTAAAATTTTCCCTTATTGGGGTCTTACATGTAATATACATGTATTACAAACATTTAAAAATATTTCCCAATCTAGGGTTTTAAAAAATGTACATACATTCAATTTCACATTCATACATTTGAAAGAAACATATATCAATGAAATATAATTACATAACAACATACATACATAAAACAACAATGCTTTGATTAAGTGATACTCACCATGAAATCACCTTTCATGTTGATTCCATTTCATCTCCCTCTTGGAAGAACACCTCGGCTCATGTGCATTCTAATGATGATTATCAACATATCTACTATTATCATACCCCAAAATAGATTTGGAGAACCTTTTCTTGCAGTTCTCTCCAAATGGCATGCCTCTCTACCCATCTTTCCAAATGCTATAATAAGTGGTAAGTAAAATAAACAAGGGAATACAAAATAAATAATGATACCTCTCATAATGGGCCACTCAATATGTGCTTCTCATCCTCAATTGATGCTCTAATTTCACTCTCAATGAGTGATCTAACTCCACACTTTCTCATACAAACAATATGAGTTTCTTTAATGCTTATTCAAAAATGAAAACATAAAAAGCGATTTGGAGGTGCTTTAATCATGCTAAACAAAATTTAGTTATGTAAATATTCTATCCATTTATTACTAATCCAATCTAATTAATGATCCTCTTTAGGCAACTTATTCTTGATAAGATCTTCCTTAGATAGGTGGGCTTCTTCATGGGATGCCTCTTGGAATGTTGGTGCTTAACCAACTCTTTCATCTTCTACCTCTTGCTTTGTGGGTGCTTGCACAAACACCTTCTTTCTTATGGATGCTTATTCCTTCTTGAAGGGATCCTTGCAAATATTTGGATGGATTTTTAGATAAAGTTTCCAACATTTATCAACACAATGGCCACTCATGTTGTAATGAATGCAATAATTCTTGTCCATTTTCTTAGAAAACAAACCCTTCTTGATAATCTCCATATTTTGACTTGGAAAGTGGTCTTTATAATCAGTCTCTTTCTACTTTGAGGATATGATCTTTCTATGTCACCTTTCTCTTCCAACACATGGCCACATGATGGTTATTTAGTCCATAAAAGTACTTGGATACTTAAACCACAATGTCTATGTTTCAAATATAATCTCCTCATAATTAAATAAAATATTGGAGTACTTATACTTGCCATAAATTTTAAGGTTGTCATTTTTACAAGTATGATAAGAGAAAAATATTTTACCTCCTCATTTTTACCTTCTTGGAGATGTTTTTCATTCTTTATATATGCTTGTCCCATAATTAAAATGTTGTACCCTTCCTAATTATAATTTTCTCTTACTCTCACCATCATGGAAAGGATGTTTTTGTAGTGACTTGGGATCTTTTCTTTCTTCAACTATCTTGGAGCATTCTCCAACTTATTCATTTCCACTAACATATCAAAAACTTGCATAATGAGGTCTTTCTTCAACCTGTATGGGATTAGTCATTCCTTAGCCATTAATGCCAAGGTACTTTCCATGAAAACCCATATTGATTAGAAACTTAGAGAAAATACAATGAGTATGCTTCTCAAATTGACCAAAAGAAGCATCTACATATTGATGAAAAAAAAGGAATCATTTTTTTTTTGTTCATCAAAGGAAGGGTTAAAAGGTTTATAACAATATGGATGAGCTTTATAAGGTTCATATCCTTTACCCTTACCATTGATGGATGGTTCTTCCTCTTGTTTACCTTCAAGCCTCATCTTCCTTTCATGATACAACTCTTTGATCATGCACTTCATATCAATAAAGGCTTGATGGAAGGCCATCTCTGATTTAAATTCTTTCTAGAGAGATCCCATGGCTTGACTTGCATGTTTTTCACCAATTTTTGGGTTATAATCTTTAAGTGATCCTTCACCATGATTGATTTTAAACCTAGTTATCATGAAAAAGGGATACTTTCAAATCCAAAAAACACATTAAAATGTCCCCATCTAGCTACTATGATACCAAAATTCATCTAAAAATGGGCCTAATAAAACTAACTCATATTTATACAAAAATTAGATACTTTATAAATTTTCTCATTTTTTATAAAAGTCATAAAACTTGGATTAATAATTAAAATCAACATTAAAAACTGATAATAAACAAAAAATAAGTAATAAAATTGAGACAAATGTAAACCAATTGATAATGGAGTTCGTCCCTGATGGTCTACATCTCTAGTTCCATTTAACTAACAAACCATTTCATTAATTCTCCTTTAAAAAAGGGCAATAATTTCCCATTAAGGGGCTCAAAATCCATTCTCTACCAATAAGGGGATGTAGATTTTCTCCCAATCAGGGCCACTCTCCCAAAAAGGTGTTACCTTTTCTTCCAAAATAGGGATTATAAAATCTCCTTCCAAGGGGTTATATCATTTACAAAGGACTTTTAATTTTATAAAAAGGGATAAAAACATTCTCCCAATAAGGGGCTGGTTAATGTTTCTTCGATATATAGACTATACAATATCCAAGCTAGAATGTTCAAGTTCTAAAACTTGAATCATAAAAATAAGGCATAAAAATCACTTGAATGCTTAATATTAAAGCTTCCCAAGATTCAAATAAATATTATATGTGTTCAAATAAATATGGTGAGGGGTCCTTTATAGTGTTTTTAGGCCCTAAGTATAAGGATTTTCATATTATTCTTTTATTTAATTTTTCCCACTGAAAATACCATATTATGGGGATAAAAACAAAAAATAGACTTTTGATAAGGCTTAACCAAAATTTATGGGATATTATCCCATTTAAGGCTTATCCATCTCCCATTCATAGCACATATTAAAGATATTATCCAACATATCCTTTTACTAAGGTTTTTTCAATTTTTTTGTCTTATGTGTGTAAATAAAACATTGGATGGGAATTTAATCCCATGTTTGTGGGGATGAGAATGGCATAGGTTTTTTAAATCCTTTAAACTCATTTTTTAAATCATATTCTATGTGGAAATGTGACTTGGAAATATGAGTTGGCCATTGTGTTGGCTCTTGCACTCCCCATTATGTGACTTGGAAATATGCATGGGCATTAGAAATGTGACTTGTTTCCATGGTGAGTTAACTCGGGCATGAGCTTGTCAATGTGGCAATGATGATGAGGTGGTTAGGTCCCCCTCCTAATAAAAAGTGGACTACCATGTGTCACACTACCAATGGTCCATGTCCACACATTGTACCCCCCATTTTCCACTTGTCATAGAACTTCAATCAATTATATCTTTTGCTCCTAGTGTTGAAATGAATCCTTTAAAAAAGAGATGGAAATATATAGATGAGATGTACACTGTGAGTATGGTTTAGTAAATATTTCAAACCATATGAATATGTATAAAGTGGAGATCCTTCTAGAATAATGAATGATTTATTTTTAATAATCATAATCTCTCTTTGTAGATGTATAATTACAATCATACATCACAAAAAACTTTGATTATGTCTAATAAGTTTTAATGTATTTTATTTTAATTATGTTTATCAAGTTTTTTCATTAATATTAACTTTTAGCAAGCATTATTTCTCTAACTACTTATCTAACCCATAATTTAGGATCTAGTCTTGAAAGGTTTCATCTATATTTGATTCACAAATATTATTTTTTCATACCTTTCCCTTGTTTTAGATTTTTATTTTGATCATTCCCATATTAGGTTATATCCATCCATATATATAAATTACATCTCATTCTCACATCATATCTAACCCTTCTAACATAAACAACTACTCCACTCACTACTATTCCACCACCAAGTTGTTTACAAAACTAAATACCCTATAACTCGTGCCTTAAATTGAATATATTCATTTAGCCTAAAAGGTTATAAGATACCTCATAATATTATGTAGTGTGCATAAGACCCAAATTAATAGTTATGAGCTAAGTATTTGAGAGGATGATCCCTTATCATTGACGAGTCATCATTTTGGATACAAGGGCCATGAATTATTTCAAATGGATATGGATGGCTCCTTTTAGAGATTTTCCCCAAGTAGTGGGACTTTGATGGAAAAATAATTGATATCCATGCCTTTAGAACATACTAGTATAATGGGTTGATGAGGCATCTCACCTCATAATAATTGTAGGAGCACATCAGTTTAGGGATAGGCTCAAATAGGTAGAGGTGCATCCTATCCATATAGTGCCCCAGTAATTAATATTACAATATGAAACCCAAATACTAGTTCCTTTGTTGGTATACAAGGGGTTTAATAAATTTGAGATGCTAGATTATATAGGTTGTAATGGTTCCCCATCACACTAAGGGTTCCAATCAAGGGTGCAACCAATATGAGGGGAGTATAGGCTAGAAAGTATCCTATGGTAGGAGGAGGATCATATGCTAGATAATAGCCTAGAAGAGGAGGGGGAGATGATATAGCTATAGTAATTCTAATTACACTATTATTTGGAGGTCAAAAACATCCATAATAACAACTATAACCACCACCACTACCACCACCATCGTTGGATTATCTCTAGTAGTAATAGGTAGTAAGTGGAGGTGGTATAGGAGTGAAATAGATAGGAGGTGAGGGACCTAAGGTGGGGAAGGAGGATAAAATTATGATTTATGATGAGGAATGGGATATAAAATGGCATGATGATGACCCATATAAAAATTATTTAATTATTCCATTTTATTTATCATTTTACTTTTTAGCATAGTTAGTTATTGCTTTTAACTATATTGTTGAGGATTTTATGGTAATTTTTCTATGATTAAATATACATCTACTAGATGGAGGGATATGATTATAGATACCATGGTTAATATTTTCTAGGTGAGGACTAGGTTGACTTGAGACTAGTTGCTAGTAGACCCAAGACTACTTATCAAGATAAACATGTATACAATTTTTTTTATAGCTTATTATACATATATAGATTTTGCTTGCCTATAGATTCATATAGATAGACTAGAGTCTTAGGTGAATATTCTTCATGAGGTGATCAGGGATGGACGAGGTTAGGATTCTTTGAGTTGACATATAGGATGAGGTACAACTTCTCAAGTAGGGATGAGTAGGTGATGTCATGGGAGTAAGAAACATATCCCACAACAATCCTCAATTTTCATACATTCTCACAAGAGGATGAGGATCCCCAAACACACATCCTTAAGAGGTGGAAATTAGTATCCTCCAATAGGACTCTATGATCAATCACTGTACATGGATACTATTTTATTGGATTTTTTCAAGACATTTAGACACATTTTCCATTGATAGAGGTGATTATACCAAGATAATGATGTATAAAATTGACATGATATTTGATATCCCCCCCCCCCCACACACACACACATATAAACATATACACACACATATAATTATATATAGAGAGAGATATTTGGATGACTCATCATAGTGTATTGTTACATTTATTTTCATGTTTTAGATTAAGGTAAAAATAGGTTTTGAAGGGCCCCAGAAACCCTTTACATCAGAAGAGAGATAAACCTTAAGCACACCCAGGATACAAAATAGCCTAGAACCTGCATAAGCAAGACCAGATTAACCAGGAATCTGTAAATAGCTTTCAAGAGCTGGACAAACGATGAATTTTTTTTTACAAGACCGAAGTTTCATGTCTAGAGGGGGGACCAAAGGCTTAGACTTCTTCCTCTTAATAGCTGTCCAACCATCCTCTACCTTAGCTGCCTCAGCAACCCAGTCCTCAGAAGGCCATGATCCATGAAATCCAGGGGACATCGATGCCTTAGCAAAATCCTTATGAGAACCAGCCAACATCTG